>CM050420.1:27977118-28274618 GCA_027564155.1 Gymnocypris eckloni scoliostomus | reverse complement strand
GGCTGTGAACCGTTTCATCTGGAATACATATCTGATGAAGGCTTCGATCAAACATCAGCTACTGTGTTTGATGAGAATTACAGTCAGGTTTTTCTGGAGAAAATCTCGGAGCTGTGAGAAATTATATGTTATCAAATAAAGCTTATATACTATAATTATTTTGTATTAATTTAATATTATATACTAGCAGTCCATTAATGTATAATAATCAAATTCTTACTGACCAGTTTGGAAATGATCCCTAATAAATCTATGCCTACATCATCATGTAAATTTCATATTATACATTAAATCTTCATAAATGACAAAGAACATAAAAATTGTAATGTAAATATCTTATAAAAAGACTAGGAAGAGAAGAAAATGGAGAAATTAGGGCACATTTCATCTTCCAACATTTAAAAGAGTTCGGGAAAAATTTAAAAGAAATCACAATTTGAAGCAGTTAAAATAATTCCTTTAAAACCATTTATTATTTACTTATTTATTTATCCATCCATTTATTATTAATCTATAATAATATATTCTGTAAAACTTTACTTTTAGTCATTTAGCAGATGTTTTTATCCAAAACGACTTACAAATAAGAAAAAAGTAGCTAAAATGAAAAGTTAAAACTATAAATAGTGTATATACAGATTTAAGAAGATAAAGAAATTAAATAAAAATGACAAATGCATACAACAACATTTAAAAACTAAACATTTAAATGAAAACAAATAATAAAGCTAAAAACAAGATATTAAATCACGAAAAGGTATGAGTATAAAAATGATTTCTAACATAACAATAAATGCCTAAGTATACTTATTTTTTACATAGTAAGAATTGGTTATAAAAACTAAAACAGAAGTGAAACAAGCAGTAAGAAAGAACATAAATAAAAGCGATACTTATATCCTAATATTATTATAATAATGTTTTTTAATGATCCTAGGGGCTGACTAAATGTCCTCTAATTAAAGTCTTCCAAATGTATGTATCTAAGTAAATGTCTTTAAACAACTAGAAGTATGTAATTTTGCACCACAAAAATCATTGTCTCCGTGTTTTTTCCTTTAGTATGTTAAAAGTGTCTTATCATGACTGCTGTTGTTCATGTGTTGTTGCTTTATCTGTCCATGTGTGCGGCAGGTGCTCGTATCGAAGAGTTCCTGTATGAAAAGCTTGACCGGAAGATTCCCCCGCGGCCCACTAATGGAGAGATCTTAGGCCAGTTCATGCTGGAGGCAGCGAAGGAGTTCGGACCGGGAACCCCGTACGGTAAGAATCCAGACTCTGAAACATGTCTGACCAGGTTTTTGTTGTCTCATTTATTTATTTTTTATTATCAGTACTTTAAAACTCTTTGCAAACCTCAGCGTCTTTGTGCATTCTTGGCAGAAAAAGGTTGCCTAGAGTAAACGCTTGATTTATTTTGTCTGTGAGAGTAAAATGAGCTGAACTCCGCCGAGTCGAGGACAGATCAAATGCTGCTCTTAATCTAATTCAGTCCCCTGCAGAAACATTAAGAGCCACTGTCTGTGTTTGTGATTCTAAAGCTTCTTTTGTAGATATAATGTGAAAACACAATAGGTTAGCGAGTGTTTCTCAGTGTCAGTTAGGGCTTGGTGATATATTTCATGCGATATGCATGCACCAATACATTTACATTTATGCATTTAGCAGACGCTTTTATCCAAAGCGACTTACATTTTGCATTCGGGTTATACATTTTTAATCAGTATGTGTGTTCCCTGGGAATCGAACCCACAACCTTTTGCGCTGCTGACGCAATGCTCTACCACTGAGCCACACAGGAACACAATGAATCGCCTTCGATAATGAAAGCGATATTGCGTAGCTTGTCAGTGAACTACGGCTCCGTGTATTAAATGCCGCTCCATTTGAAAACAGGTGACGGAGATTTACTGCTAATCACGGAGCCGGCTTTACTTATCGCATGAGATATATCGCCCAGCCCTAGGATCAGTGTCAGTGCGCGTGTGTGTGTGTGTGTGTGTGTGTGTGTGCGTGACAGGGTGAAACCAGACTTCTTTGTTTTCCTCAATGGAAAGCATATTTACACTGTCTGAATCTCCCTGTCCCCTATATAGTGCACTACATGCCATTCACCATACAGAAAATACTAATTCTGTGAACAAGTGCTTTAGCATCTATTTATAGTGTTGGGGGCGGGCTCTTCGGAATCTAGAGAGCATTTGATTGGACAGAAAGTTTGATGAGAAGATGAAGTACGATGTGACGTCAATAAGATCATTGAGTCGTTTTGACTGCAAGTTTTGAATGGTTATATCTTCTAATTAAATGCAAATTTTGTCACTGTTTTGGAGCACACTGCCATACAGATAACCTTAAGACTAACGTATTGATACTAACACCCTAAAAACTTCATTTTGATTTCATGGGACCTTTAAGTGGGGGAATAATTAAACCGCACCGACTGTGATGTTGACGTTTTTCAGTGTTTGGATTGATTTTGCGGTCTCTGATGGTTTTTCCCCGCAGGCTGTGTGGAAGCAGCCAAACCAATAAATCTCAATGCATTTTCCTTTCTGTTTCCCATTGGACTGATCAATAGTGTCAGAGGTCACGGCAGTCTGTGATGTCACTTCCTTCCACAGAGATTTAACTTCAGTAGAAGTACCAGAGGTGTCTAAACTGATTTTTATATTGTTGCTTTTCATGCCTCTTACATGATCATTAAATTGACCATAACTGTGCTCTAGTCATTTGTATCAATATTAATGAACCTGATTCTCAAAAACTATAATATTAAAGCTCTGCTTCAGGGTTTTACACCAGACAGAGGATACATTTAATTAGAAAGTCATTCTAGAAAACACATTTGTCAAAGCAGTGATTTGTAATGAGCCGTTTGTATTGAAAACAAGACCCGTTTTTGAGTTTCCGGTCAGTTTAGATCGAGTTGCGCACAGCTGGGAAGAAAAAAACATTGTTAAATGCAAATAAAACCAAATTAAAATGTATTATTTAAACTTAAATTGTATTATTAACCATACAGTTGTGAAGAAAATAGATATACTTATTGATGTTATGGGAGAACACAGTAGGCCTACAGTTCAAAATTCATGTTTAACTGAATAAACAGTTAGTAAACACAAGTTCATCTTATTGAACATAGTTTATTTTCATCACCAATTATCATAGTAGAACAGCTTTCTCAAGCAGTTTGTGATGCATTTTGGAAACAGGAGATGAGCCCCTGGTCTAATGCGCCACCTGGCTTAAGAAACCCGTTCTCAAAGACTTACTTTTAGTCATTATTTGGGTAGCACACACATTCTGAATGCCTTCGGCAGAATTCAAATGAGCCATTTTAATCTAGATTAATCTAGATTAATTCCAAAATTAATCTAGATTAATCTAGATTAAAAAAATGAATCTATGCCCACCCCTAATTATTAACCATACAGTTGTGAAGAAAATAGATATACTTATTGATGTTATGGGAGAACACATCTCATATCATCTTTTATTAATGTCAAATGTCCAAAATTCATCTGTCATGTGACTTTTGAAATTTGACTTGACTACATTAAATATGGCTTGGTATGTATAATATTAGTAAACCTCCATTAATAAGTGAATAAATATGAATTCCAGTCATTTTTTTCCTGAATGATAAATGCTCTTATTGCAGTGTTTGGTCGCCACTGGAGAAGCACAGATAATATATCCGTAGAGTGCAGAGAACTGTGCGCTCTGTTCTCAAACTAAAGTGCACTTAGTGGGTTTAAATGGCTCATTAATGTCCTGTGACTGACCACGTGCTTTTAGGATGGGCTGTACACGCTTTATCTCTGCAAGTACAGGACTAATGCAGCCTGTCTAAAGTATAGAAAACCTTGAAGTGTCTGTTTGTAAAATGAATGGCCAGAGTGTTTGACTGCGTTTGCTGTAGGCCATTCGTTACATTACTTGTGTCAAGAAAGCATGCTATAGTTTTCACATAAATACATTTAAAAGGGGTTCAAATGTCTAAAATCACTACTGAAAATGCTTTTCTTTTGAGTTTTTCGAATAACAATTTGAGTGTCTCATTTGGTGTGTTTCTCTTTAACTTTAACTGAGCTCCATGAACAGAACCTGATAATCGTGTTCTCCAGCATGATTTGAGATGATCCAAAGAGCAACAGGGACATCTGACCGTCTGTACAAAGAATCACACAATCAGTGAAGCATGATTTGAGATGATCCAAAGAGCAACAGGGACATCTGACGTTCTGTACAAAGAATCACACAATCAATGACGCATGATTTGAGATGATCCAAAGAGCAACAGGGACATCTGACGTTCTGTACAAAGAATCACTCAATCGGTGACGCATGATTTGAGATGATCCAAAGAATCACAGGGACATCTGACCGTCTGTACAAAGAATCACACAATCAGTGATGCATGATTTGAGATGATCCAAAGAGCAACAGGGACATCTGACGTTCTGTACAAAGAATCATACAATCAGGGACGCATGATTTGAGATGATCCAAAGAGCAACAGGGACATCTGACGTTCTGTACAAAGAATCATACAATCAGTGAAGCATGATTTGAGATGATCCAAAGAATCACACAATCAGTGACACATGATTTGAGATGATCCAAAGAGAAACAGGGACATCTGACGTTCTGTACAAAGAATCACACAATCGGTGACGCATGATTTGAGATGATCCCAAGAGCAACAGGGACATCTGACGTTCTGTACAAAGAATCACACAATCAGTGAAGCATGATTTGAGATGATCCAAAGAGCAACAGGGACATCTGACGTTCTGTACAAAGAATCACACAATCGGTGACGCATGATTTGAGATGATCCAAAGAGAAACAGGGACATCTGACGTTCTGTACAAAGAATCACACAATCAGTGAAGCATGATTTGAGATGATCCAAAGAGCAACAGGGACATCTGACATTCTGTACAAAGAATCATACAATCAGTGAAGCATGATTTGAGATGATCCAAAGAGCAACAGGGACATCTGACGTTCTGTACAAAGAATCATACAATCAGTGAAGCATGATTTGAGATGATCCAAAGAGCAACAGGGACATCTGACGTTCTGTACAAAGAATCACACAATCAGTGAAGCATGATTTGAGATGATCCAAAGAGCAACAGGGACATCTGACGTTCTGTACAAAGAATCACACAATCAGTGAAGCATGATTTGAGATGATCCAAAGAGCAACAGGGACATCTGACCGTCTGTACAAAGAATCACACAATCAGTGACGCATGATTTGAGATGATCCAAAGAATCACACAATCAGGGACGCATGATTTGAGATGATCCAAAGAATCACACAATCAGGGACACATGATTTGAGATGATCCAAAGAATCACACAATCAGTGACGCATGATTTGAGATGATCCAAATAATCACACAATCAAGGACGCATGATTTGAGATGATCCAAAGAATCACACAATCAGGGACGCATGATTTGAGATGATCCAAAGAATCACACAATCAGGGACGCATGATTTGAGATGATCCAAAGAATCACACAATCAGGGACGCATGATTTGAGATGATCCAAAGAATCACACAATCAGGGACGCATGATTTGAGATGATCCAAAGAATCACACAATCAGTGACGCTTGATTTGAGATGATCCAAAGAATCACACAATCAGTGACGCATGATTTGAGATGATCCAAAGAATCACACAATCAGGGACGCATGATTTGAGATGATCCAAAGAATCACACAATCAGTGATGCATGATTTGAGATGATCCAAAGAATCACACAATCAGGGGTGATTTGAGATGATCCAAAGAATCACACAATCAGTGACGCTTGATTTGAGATGATCCAAAGAATCACACAATCAGTGACGCTTGATTTGAGATGATCCAAAGAATCACACAATCAGTGACACTTGCATGATTTGAGATGATCCAAAGAATCACACAATCAGTGACGCTTGATTTGAGATGATCCAAAGAATCACACAATCAGTGACGCTTGATTTGAGATGATCCAAAGAATCACACAATCAGTGACACTTGCATGATTTGCATCTGATTAATTGCATGGAAATACTGCAACATCATAACTTTATTGTACACAATTTGCTTGCATCCTTATTTTACTTCCATATTAAATTTCTCCATTGATTGCAATACAGTAAAATGACAGATATGGCAGTTACACTGGTCTGCATCATATTTGCTGAATGAAATCCGATACTTGTTTCTTACTAATTGTGTGGTGCTAATTCCAAAAATAGTGCCTGTTTTACTTGAGCATGTCACACTTTCTCACAAAATATATTGCGTTTTGTAGCACTTTTGCTTTCGACAACCATTTGTTAGTTGAAGAAGTCTTGAATTATCCCTTAATCAGCAGAAAAAGACAATTTCTTTGTTCAATTCTTATTAATTGATGCCAAAATCCACTTTTTCCACTCTTTTGCAGATTGAAAGTTAAATGATACATTCTGAACACTTATTTTCTCATTAAAACTTTTGACATTTGACAGCTTTTTTTGAAACGTGAAATAAAGCTGATACATATCATTTGAAAAATCGTCATCCTTATTTTGTGAAAAACTATATGTGCTGAAAAGTGTTATTGATATTTTTTAACTCTGCTTCATCGAATTAGGTGATGATAGAACTTTTTTTTGCAGATCAGCAGAATTCTTTTCAAGATGTGTTATTTATGCACTTACTCTATCTGTGTTGGAAATGAAATGTTTTTTGTGAGGATGAAGTAATTCTGCCCACGCTGTGGGTTTTATTCGTGACTGTAGGAAGCACCCTAATCAAAGTGGGCGACTGTCAGAGGAGACTGGGCGGCGCTGAGAGAGAGTTTCTGCAGACATCATCCATTAGCTTCCTCACACCCCTACGCAACTTTCTGGAGGGCGACTGGAGGACCATTTCTGTGAGTGTGACTGACTCTCTTGTACTAACAGATTTGAGCATGATGCTGATATATTGAAAAATGTCGTCCTCCTCAGAGAGAGCGGAGACTCTTGGAGAATCGGCGCTTGGATCTCGACGCCTCTAAAGCACGACTGAAGAAGGCCAAAGCAGCCGAGGCCAAAGCGGCTGTAAGATTTATTTCCCCTGTTCTCTCCTTTCTTTTCTCTAGGGATTGGAATCATAAGGGATTTTGCATTTCTTATTTTGGTTCACATTTAAGTATTATTAAAGGAATAGTTCAGCCAAGAATGAAAATGTACTAAAAATGAACTCACTATCGGGTCATCCAAGATCTAGATGAGTTTGTTTCTTCATCAGATTTGGAGAAATGCAGCAGTCGATCACTCAATGGATGCTCTGCAGTGAATGGGTGCCGTCAGAATGAGAGTCTGATAAAAACATCACAATAATCCACACCACTCCAGTCCAGCAGTTAATGTTTTATGAAGTGAAAAGCTTTGTGTTTGTAAGAAACATATCCATCAAGACATTTTATCTTTAAACTGTTGCTTCCAGCTAAAATATGAGTCCATAATCCATAATGATGCTTCATCCAGTGAAATAGTCTGTCTGTTGTCCTCTCACATCAAAATCCACCCACAAATATGTTTAGAATAGTTTTAGACGTTTGTCTTGTCTTGTGCTTGATCTGTGCAGATTTCTCTCCTGATTCAGACTAGGTGACTTTCACTGGAGGAAGCAATTTAGCAACAAATATACGTCTAAATATATTTGTTTCTTACAAAACACACAGCTTTTGTTTTAACAAGATGTTAACTGCTGGACTGGAGTGGTGTGGATTATTGTGATGTTTTTATCAGCTGTTTGGACTCTCATTCTGACGGCACCCATTCACTGCAGAAGTTTGTTGATCAGGAAAACCATCAAATACTTCAAAGTGAATTGTCTTGAAGACTCCCTTCTTATGATGTGCATTTTATTACGATCTTCTGTCCTGCAGAATGCAAACATTTCAAAACGGTTATTCGATTTTTGTATTTAAGGTAACTAGTTGTGAATAATAACTGGTTCTCGATTCCCTCTCATTCCTCTTCCTTATTGTCACGCTTTGATGACATCACTTGATATTAGTGATCGACTGATATTGATTTTTTATAACCGATACCAATTATTTGCATGTTTATGTACCCGATAACCGATATTCAGAACCGATATTTATCTACTGTTATAAAGTAAATCAATAACAGAGTGAAGTTCATTCTTCTCTTTCAGTCGTCTTAACAACAACAAACAACTGTTGAAAATTAACATTTTCATGTCAAATTTAATCTTCAAATTACAACAATAAAAACATTTTATTTATAAAAAGAATAATCAGCAACACTGATATTAACAATAAGCAAAAGAATGTCTAATGTTTTCAAAAGCAGAAAATAAAGGACAGAAGTCATATCAACTTCATTTTAAACTACAGTTTTAGGTTTAAACGCTGTTTAATAGACTAAAGAGTGAAGAATAATTCACTGAATAATATTCTCTGGAATATTGAAATAAGCTATAACAAACAAAACATCGTATTTTATTGCATTTCTTAACTGTTTTATCAGAATTATTAAAATGTTTTTGTCTAAATTATGAAAACTGCTGACAGCGCGTTTTATCTATTTACACAGAACTATACTCAAACTGCGATCGCTTGCGGAGATAATAAATCATTAATTTAGATAGAGATGTATTTATTTAGATGTTTATTGGGGAAATAATGGTTCTATAGTAAATGTTAATATAATTCAGCGTGTTTCAAACGAGTGAATATTGTATAAAGTTACATGCGGTGGCCGTGCTGTGTGTGTGTGTGTGTCCACTGCTCCAGGTGTGTGTGTCCACTGCTCCAGGTGTGTGTGTGTGTGTGTGTTTGTGTCCACTGCTCCGTGTGTGTGTGTGTCCACTGCTCCAGGTGTGTGTGTCCACTGCTCCAGGTGTGTGTGTCCACTGCTCCAGGTGTGTGTGTGTGTGTGTGTGTTTGTGTCCACTGCTCCGTGTGTGTGTGTGTGTGTGTGTGTGTGTGTGTGTGTGTGTCCACTGCTCCAGGTGTGTGTGTGTGTGTGTGTGTGTCCACTGCTCCGTGTGTGTGTGTGTGTGTGTGTGTGTGTGTGTGTGTCTGTGTGTCCACTGCTCCAGGTGTGTGTGTGTGTGTGTGTGTGTTTGTGTCCACTGCTCTAGGTGTGTGTGTGTGTGTGTCCACTGGTCCAGGTGTGTGTGTGTGTGTGTCCACTGCTCCAGGTGTGTGTGTGTGTGTGTGTGTGTGTGTGTGTGTGTGTGTGTGTGTGTGTGTGTGTGTGTCCACTGCTCCAGGTGTGTGTGTGTGTGTGTGTGTGTCTGTGTGTCCACTGCTCCAGGTGTGTGTGTGTGCGTGTGTGTGTGTCCACTGCTCCAAGTGTGTGTGCACTTGGATGGGTCAAATACAGAGAACACATTTCACTTTTTTTTCTTTTTTCTTTTTACAAAACCGATATCCGATTATGGTAAACTGCTAAAATATTGGTAAACCGATATATCGTTCGATCTCTACTTGCTATGGGTTTCCTCCTCGTGCTTGTGAATATTGAGTGATTTCTCCCCTGTTGATCGAGCACTAACCGTGTGTTTCTGCTTTACCCTTCACAGTGTGAGGGAGAAGTGAGTATTACAGAGCGTTTCCTCTTATGCACGTTATGCACTTGTTCAAATGTTTTGGTAACGCTTTACAATGTCATTTGTTAACATCAGTTAATGTATTAACTAACAATAAACAATACATTTATTATTCATATTTTATAATGTTAGTTAATAAAAATACAGTCGTTCATTGTTCGTTAACTAACTAATGTTAACACACACAACTTGAGATTTTAATAATGTATTAGTATATGCTAAAATCAATATGAACAAAGAGTGACCAGTACTTCTACAGCATTTATTGATCTTAGTTCATGTTAACTAATGTTAGCTAATGAACCTTATTGTAAAGTGTTACCCATTGGTTTTATTATAATGACATGAATCCTTTCAGTTTTGTTCCTCATTTTTGATGAACTCCACTAAGATCTTCTTTTGAATGATATGATGGAAACCTATGAGTAAACCTTTCAAATATAGATTCATCGCAGCAAACTTCATTTATTGTTGTATTTTTTGAATGTCTCCCAAAAAGAAGTGGGAACAATTTCTGCAATTCCTCATTTATAAAGGTTGCTATGCAAAAATCAATTATACAGATATGCTAGTGTTATGCACAATTTGACACACTCCTTATGCATGTTTTGTATTTTTGTGCTTATTATTGTATCATTTTCTTGCCTTATAAATGTGCCAGTGTTATTTCAGTATTATTTAAATACTTCTGTAGTATGTATTTTTATTTTGAATATTTATTTGTATATTTGTTTTCATTTTAATTTGTTTAGGTTTTAGTAATTTTATGTGCTTTTGTATAAGCTTTTTTATTTTTCATATTTAGCTTTCGTTCATTTTTATTTCAGTTTGTTGCCAACCCTTTATTTTAGTTATTTTATTTCAGTTACTGGCAATACTATATTTAGTTCTAGTTAGCAATAGCACGCTGCTACAAACCATTGGAAAGCATTGAGCATTAGCAGAGATTCAGCCCTGTTGATAATCAGTTACGTTTGAGGATTCATTTCTGAGACGGTTACTGCCGGTGTAGACGGTCCACAGCGAGGGTTTGGAAGAGAGAAATCAATCAAACCTTCCTCTGTTAAGAGTGAAAGCTGAAGCTGGAGTGATTCTGTCGTCCTCTAGTGGCTAATATGTGAACAGAAAGTGTAGTTTGTGATCCATCATATCATAATACACACCCATTCTAATTGTTTTAGGTTTCATTAATGCAACAGAATTTATACATAATGCACTTAAAGATGCAATATTTCAGTTGCGATATCTTTTTCATCATTCAGCAAGGTCAAAGATCAGATGTTTTCATTCTTATATGTATTAAAGGTTAGCTAAACATCATCTAAAGTTGATCAAACTTGAGCACATTATTCTGATCTTTGAATCGTTTTAGCTGTAGTTCTGATGCATGAAGGCTTTTAGAAGAGAATTCATTGCTGTTTTGTTTTAGTTTCTCACAATGACCATCAGTTATCATCCTAGAGTTCAGTGCAGCGGATGAAGATGAAGCCAGTCAGTCTCTTACCTAAAAGATCTGCTGCTCATGATTGTGTTTTAGCAGGAGGTGTGCATTAAAGTGTGTTCCTGTCTGTTTCAGGCTGTTCCAGACTTTCAAGAGACAAGACCGCGTAATTATGTGCTGTCTGCCAGCGCATCTGCGGTAAGAACATGCTGCGGTCTCCTCCACCTCCACACACACATCTATATACACAAGCACTTATAACATTTCCAGTATTAATATTCATGAGACACAATCTGTCACTCATTAATCCGACATGCTGTTGTCAAATCGCAGTGTTTTCCTACATCCTGTGAGAGATGTGATTTTACCATGATTCAAATCAGCATGCAGAAGCTTATTTCCATCACAGAACAAAAAAATATTTTCTCACAGACCATACTTTTTCTCACAATCTGAGAGAAAATATACATTTTGCAAGATATATACTCAGAATTGTGAGATATAAACTCTCAAATTAGCAAGAGACGACAAAGTCAGTATTGTGAGAGAAAAAGAAACAAATACCTTTTATGTTTTTGTTCTGTAATAGAAAAAAATAAACAGAATTGCGAGATGTAAATTCAGAATTCTAAGAAAAATCAGAATTGTGAGACATAAACCCGCAATTATGAGTTTATAACTTTGAAAGATTCTAAAAAATAAGTCACAGTTACCTTTTTAATTAGTTTATTCCGTGGCAGAAATATCCTTCCATAACTTTGCTCTTCTACATGCTCCACCCTCGTGTAAATGAGCAAACTAATACTCCCCACTATAACAAAACGAATCACTCGGGTTTATTTAGCATTTATTTCAGATGTTTACTTTCATCATCAGATGTCAGCATTCTGAATTATATTAACAGTCACACTTTGTCCCTTTGTCTTCTGCTGTAATTAACACCGCTTGAGTTGAATACTTCTCATCATTGTCATGTCTTTCTGTTTGTGTCTCTCTCTTCTGATCAGCTCTGGAATGAGGAGCTTGATAAAGTAAGTGTGACATGATAAATATATACATTGATGTTTATACTGTATATATTCTGTAGTAATGTTTAGTAACTGTCTTCTGGTTTGGTTTTCATTAAAGGAACACTCCGCTTTTTTGAAAAAAGGCTCATTTTCCAACTCCCTTAGAGTTAAAAAGTGATGTTTTACCGTTTTTGAATCCATTCAGTCGATCTCCGGGTCTCTTTTAGCGCAGATCATTGAATCGGATTAGACCGTTAGCATCTCGCTCAAAAATGACCAGAGTTTCGATATTTGTCCTATTTAAACCTTGACTCTTCTGTAGTTACATCGTGTACTAAGACTGACGGAAAATGAAAAGTTGTGATTTTCTAGGCTGATATGGCCATGAACTATATCATTCATTCCGCGTAATACTCAAGAAACTTTGCTGTAAAGATTGGGCGCATATTGATGCAGCAAACTGAAAGTAGTCCCCAGCTAGATAACTAGTTATGATATAGCAGGGGACTACTTTCAGACGCTGCTTAATATCATTGCTCCTGCTGCACCCATGGTACGGCAGCAAAGTTCCTTATTATTACGCCGGAATGAGATCTATGCTAAGCTACTCTAAAAGTGCTCCCGCCAGACCTGGAGAATCCGGAGACCTGGAGAATTTTCTAAAATAGTGGCGTGTTCCTTTAATTGTCGGGTCAGCACAAAGCACTTAATACAGGTCGCTTATGTGCAGTCCCCCGCCCATGTAAGAATATAAAAGAAAATAAGAATTCAGTCATGAAATAATATCACAAATGCACAAATCATGGTGGTCATAAAATATATAAACAAAATATATGTATTATTTTCTGTTATTTATTCTATTATTTCCTTTTTCCATTTGACTTTGGAAAGAATCCTCAGATTCTGTTTTCTGGGGCCAGTTGTATAAAAAACCTAGACTAGTTTTATTAGATAGTCATCTCTTTTTGTTTCTTTGAGACTACTCATAAAAAAACAGGTTTTTAAAATGTGCACGGTCTAATGTGAATCCGAAAAGCATGACTGACTTTACTAACATCACATTGGTTAGACTTGTTCTTAAGAGAGTCCTATTGTGTTCATGCAACTCTAAATGCAGATGAATCTTGTGCCGATGTCAGCTTTGGATTTGTTTTCTGTCATATGCAGGCGGAGCATGAATTACGTGTTGCTCAGACAGAGTTTGACAGACAGGCGGAGGTCACCGGACTGCTCCTGGAGGGCATCAGCAGCACGCACGTGAGTCGTTTATACATGCATGCTGCATTAGAAGCGTAGCTTTGAATAGTATAACATTATGTAAACAAGCCACTTTAAACTGATAACCCTCATTGTCAGGATGGGCTTAAAGGCTTTCTTAATAACCCTTCAAAGACGTGAGCTGGGCAGGTGGTTATGCATCAGATTTCATTCATGTGCAAAATGCTATTTGGGTCACTGAATCATTTTCCAAATAGAAATAAATAAAACATTAAACACTTTACAGTAAGGTCTCATAGTTAATGCATTAGCAATATATTTCTTACAACATTTTATTTATCTTTGTTAAAAAAAGTGCAATTGTTAATTCATGTTAGTTCACAGCGCATTACCTAATATTTACAGATACAGCTTTTGATTTAAAATGTATTTGTAAATGTTGAAATGAACAAACTAGGCTTAATAAATGATGTAAAAGTATTATTAGTTGCTAGTTCATGTTGACTAATACAGAAATAGAACCTTATTGCAAAGTGTTAACTATTAAATTAAAGATTTCTTTAAAGGTGCAGTATGTAAATATTAGCTGCATTTAGTGGTGAGGTTGTGAATTGCAACCAAGGTTCAAGGTTCAAGCCTCAGCCCCCCCGCTCAGCATTCAGGACTAAGATGTCATAGTCTGAGACCGGAGATAGCCAGCAATGAGGTTTCTTTACAAAGGTAAATTAAGGAATTCTATTTACTTAATTATTAAATAAACCGATATGTTATTGCAAATATTATTGTTACTTGTTCATCATGGTGTCAGTGTTTTATTCCCAAGATCAACATAGTGACTAAACGCGCTTGTTTGTCCTTTAAGGGCTACTGTACAAACATGGTGGCGTCTTCCATGTAAGGGGACCCGCAGTGTATGTAGATATAAATAGCTTTTTCTTAGTTAATAAAAACATGACGGTTCATTATGTAAGGTCTTCATACACTTCTGAAAACATAGTTATGTATATTATATTGCATTTCTGTAAATAGATCCTCCTAAATATTACACACTGCTCCTTTGAGGAAAACTTTACAGTGGAAAATATGACTTGGTGCACCGTTAAGAAATAGTTCACCCAAAAATGACAATTTGATGAGAACTTTACTCTCCCTCGAGTACTCCAAGATGTAGATGAGAAGAAATGTAGCATTCCATCACTGGTTCAGCAATAGATCCTCTGCAGTGAATGGGTGCCGTCAGAATGAGAGTCCAAACAGCTCCAGTCCATCAGTTAATGTCTTGAGAAAGGATAAGCTGTGTGTTTGTAAGAAACGGATCCATCATGAAGACATTTTAAATTTAAAAACCGTCACTTCTGAGTCCATAATCCATAATAACACTTCCTCCAGTGAACAAGTCCATCTCCTGCTGTCTCTCACATCAAAATGCACCCACACAAGCTGTTTAGAGCCATTTTTTTTGCAGATTTCTCTCCTGATTCAGGCCAGACCTCTTTTTCACTAGAGGAAGCATTATAATGGATTATAGACTCATGTTTTAGACCGCAGTAATGATTTGAAGTTTGTTTCTTACAAACACACAGCTTTTGGTTGTGATGTTTTTAATCAGCTGTTTGGACTCTCATTTTGACGGCACCCATTCACTGCAGAGGATCCTTTGGTGAGCAAGCGATGCTACATTTCTCCAAATCTGATGAAGAAACAAACTCCGCTACATCTCAGATGGCCTGAGAGTGAGCACATATCCAGCAAATAATAATTTTTCGGAGAACTATTCCTTGATTTGTATATCATGAGATCACAGTCATTATTATAAACACCTGTTTTACTTTTCTCACCCGTCTGCTCCCAGTTGCAGTGGAGACATGTGAGTTTTGACTTTGTCATCTTGTTGGTGTTCACACTAGAGGTCTGCTACCCTTTACCCCTTTTGGTTTCGGGTTAGTGTTTAATGGATAGCTTTGGGTTTGGGTTCGGGTTCGGGTTCGGGTTTGTAGCTAAACCAAAACTATATGCAGAGGCTTCGCTGCTTTCATAGACGCACGCACACACATTGCACACAGATATCAGAGATCGCGCACAAACAGCACGGAAACTTTTATTAGTAAAATAGCTTCGACAGGCTACTGACTCGCAAGTCACAACATTATATTTATCTGCAATGAGGCGGCAAAATCGCTGTTTTTGAAGTAACTAAGCCTCATTGCTTGTAGAGAGAGACGCAGACGCAGATTCACATGCACGCGCAACATTCATCCCTCTCTCTCGGTCTCTCTCTCTCTCTCTCTCTCTCTCTCTCTCTCTCGGTCTCTCTCTCTCTCTCTCTCTCTCTCTCTCTCGGTCTCTCTCTCTCTCTCTCTCTCTCTCTCGGTCTCTCTCTCTCTCTCTCTCTCTCTCTCTCTCTCTCTCTCTCGGTCTCTCTCTCTCTCTCTCTCTCGGTCTCTCTCTCTCTCTCTCTCTCTCTCTCTCTCTCTCTCTCTCGGCTCTCTCTCTCGCTCTCTCTCTCAGATCTTATGTCTGATTTAAAGTAGACAGAATGCTAACGAGCCTTAACTGACAAAAAATGACCATAATTTGCACGGTGGAAAATTATCTTCTTGTTCATACAAACTTCATAAACTCGGCCTTGATTAATCTGTTTCTTTGCATGCAATCGTGAAATGCAGCCCTTTTCCTTTTTTTTTTTGTTGGCTATTCGTTGGGGGGGGCGTTCGGGCTCTAAATTTAACTGTGCCGCTCGGGTTGGGTCGGGTCAGACGATCTCGGGTACGGGCCGGGTTCGGGCTTCAGTTTTGAGCCCGTGCAGACCTCTAGTTCACACTAGTCAGTAGTCAGCAGAGCCTTATAGTGTTCTCTATCAATCCTCTCTCTTTCAGAAGATGCCCCGACTCTTTGGATGTGAATTCCCTCCCCGCCGGCAGCCACACGGATGCGTCTGCCTTCCTGCCACTGAACTCTCCGTCTCCGCTGGAAGCAGACGCTCTGCAGATTGAAGAAGTTCAGCCGCCCGCCAGCGGCACACGCAAGGCCAAAGTGCTGTATAACTACGACGCTGCAGACTCCAGTGAGCTCTCGCTGCGGGCCGATGAGGTGAGCGGATGCTTGATGAAGATAAAGGGTCTGATATGAGTCTAATAGGGATGTTAGCTGCTGGGAAATATAATATTGCATAATATCCGAGCCTACATTTCATGAACCAATCAAATTGTGATGGATAAAATTAACTCCCATCCTAAATGATTTCTTATTGTTTATTATATGCCACATTTATGTTAACATTAAAGGAATTGTGAAAGGTTTATCATGATGACTTAATGCATTATAAGTTGATATTGGGTAGTTTATTTATAAGTTTTTTTAAAGTAAAAATGGGTGGTATATAGAATATTCAAATATATTTACAATGAGTTTGCTGGAAATGTGAAATTAAACATTGTGAAAATAGTTAACAATATTGAGGAAAACATATTTTTAATGTGGTTTGGTTCTTGCATTTTTTTATATATATTTGCCAGTTTGTTTGAACTGATTCGTTTAAGACATTTTTTTTCCCTGAATATTGTTGAATATTTAATTTGTCTGCTATAAAAACCATCTATTTACTTAATTGTAGCCCTTTTTGGATCCAATCAAATTGTGATGAATAAAATTAAGCCCTGTCATTAATTCTTACCTAATATTGTTTCACTTGAAAATGGCATATTAATTCTAATTACAATTCATGTTTATCCTGTCACATTTAATGTTAAAATTTAAATGAGTTGTGAATGGTTTCTCGTGACAATTTATGCATAGTAAGTTGATTTAGGCTAGTTTATTTTAATTATTCATTTTTTAGTAAAAATGGGGGATAGTTTGAATATTCAAGTATATTTACATTGATTTTGCTGGCAATTTAAAATAAAATATTGAGAAAATAGTTAGAAACAATGAAGAAAACGTACAATGTGATTTTTTTTATGTGATTTTTAATGCATTTTGCATTAAATATTTTGAAATATATTTGGCTATAGTGATAGTTTAGTTGAATTGATAGTTTTTTAAACCATTTCATTAAAATATTGTTGAATATTTAACCTTTTTCCGATAATAAGCATCTATTTACTTCATCATAGCCAACTTTTCATGATCCAGTCAAGATGTGATGAATAAAATGATGTCCCGCCATGAATAATTTCTCACTGAATATTCTGTTTCACCTGAAAATACTACATTCATTTTAATGTTCATCATATGTCACTTTAATGTGAAGATTTAATTAATTGTTTTTCATGATGATTTAAAGCCTTATAGTTGACTTTGGCTAGTTTAAATGTCTGATACACTGAATATTCAATTATACTGACAATGATTTTGTTGGCAATGTGAAATTAAACATTGTAAATATAGTGGTGAAAATATAAACAAACTAGATTTTTGAATACGTTTTTGGTTCTTGGATTAAACATTTTGAATATATTTGGCTACAGTGAAAGTTAGGTTGAACTGATGATTCATTTTAAGCCGTTTCATTTGAATGTTGTTGAATATTTAGAATGTTTGCTATACGTGTTGTTTACTTGAAAAGCATCCTGAAGACTCTAAATTAATTACTCTTATCTGATTGGACGATCAGCTCATCACGGTGTACACAGTGCCTGGAATGGACTCTGATTGGCTGATTGGAGAGCGAGGAAACCAGAAGGGAAGAGTGCCTGTAACATATCTGGAGCTGTTGAGCTAAAGAGGCGAGACACACACGCACACACACACACACACACACACAGTGCGCACACACACACACACACACACACACACACACACACACACACACACACACACACACACACACACACACACACACACACACACACACACACACACGCACACACACACACACACACACACACACACACGCACACAGTTTCCATCTTTAACACCCAGCAGGGAGCAAACAGAATCATGGACACTTATGAGATCAACCCATGTGTACATCTGTTTAAAATCAAACTGTTGTGTGTTTACATGCATGTCAATGGGATACGGATTAACTGGGGCTTCATTTTTCTGTTTGATTTTAATATTTATATTTAAGATGTTCAACCCTTTTATTATTTTGGAGGAGTGATCTCACCTGGTAATATTAAAATCCATCACTTTCTAATACTAAACATTAAACCCTTATAAATGAATAAATTATGGGATTAGTCAGGATTATGATTCATAAAACATCTCATTTTTAAAAATCATAAAATTTCACCAGTGCAAAACAAATCTCAGAACTAATAATGCCTGAAACATTGACTCATTGTGAGCACATGTATGTGTATGTGCCTGTTGTCTGCACTAAAGTCTGTCCTGTCGTCAGTCAGAAAGACTTTCCTACCTTCACTAAACAGCCTAAATGAAACACGGGCTTAACCGCATCTCATGCAGACAGATGTAATGTAATGAGCTACAGCTAATAATGTCTACAATAGCACCACTGTTAAACATATTCCGTGGAGTGACCATGTGATAGAGATCAGAATATGAATGTTGATCTCCAGCCTTAACGTCTTCATAAAACGTGTTTTTCTTGCATGAGGAACTTGACCATGCAATAATACCTGCTCATGCTCAGAAATGTACAGGTGCTCTGCTTTATGTGCCACTTAATTTGAAATCTCCTTTAAATCATACGAAGTATCTCCATCTTAAGGCCCATTTTGGCATGTTTTACTGTAACTATTATTGTTTAGAAATGTGCTGTTGCCACATTAGATTGTTCTTTTAAAGGAATAATTCACCCACAAATGAAACTTTGCAGATAATTTCCTCCCTCAGTCTCAGGCCATCCGATATGAGTTTGTTTCTTCATCAGATTTGGAGAAATGTAGCATCGCTTGCTCAACAATGGATGCTTCTGCAGTGAATGGGTGCCGTCAGAATGAGAGTCCTTCGAGAATGAGAGCTGTTTGGACTCTCATTCTGACGGCACCCATTCACTGCAGAGATCCATTGCTGAGACACTGATGTAATTCTGCATTTCTCCAAATCTGATGAAGAAACAAACTTCTCTCAGAGGTTTTGATCAAACTTTCATTGTTGCCTGAACTGTTTTAGTCTCATCTACTGATTGAAAGGTGTTTTGTGTCCGGCTCAGTAGAAGCAGCTATAGAGCAACGCATGAGTTTCATCACCTCTCAAACTATTCTGACTGATGTACTTTATAATAATACATTGTATTTATTTATATGGTACATCATTTCTGAAAACCAAGGTTGCTCGACGTGTGTTGATGTAAACCATACTTGATTTATTTATGCCATAATAAACTGCACTGCACAGCCTGTATTAAATGACACCTATTAATATATTTATTTAAAATTAATATTAGACCTTTTTTAGGTTTAGAATTTGGCTTTATTGCTTACATCCTTTTATTTATTTTATTAGTGTCAAAGTGCAGCTAAACGTTAATTCGATATTTTGTTCAGTGTGCAGTATTTAATGTTTTATGTATTCTTTTAACTTTATTGTAAATCATTATTAGTGTTCCTGTGGCTCAGTGGTAAAGCATTGCGTCAGCAGTGCAAAGGTTGTGGGTTCAATTCCCAGGAACACATACTAATGAAAATGTATAACCTGAATGCACTGTACGTCGCTTTGGATAAAAGCGTCTGCTAAATGCATAAATGTAAATTATGGATTATGCATGTATAATGGCCTAAATGAACCCATTAAGCCAACATGGTCATTTCTTTTCTTCTGAGAGGAAGTTTTAGTTTATGACGCCCTCTGTTGGTCATTTCTTGTTTTTCCAGCTCTCTTTTCCTCTTTCTTGTATTTAATGGTGACTCTCCAAGCCATGTGCAGAGCATCAAGCTTAGTAATGTAATAAAAGCCCTTTTAGTGCTATATATTGCGTTCGAGGTGTTGTCCTTTTTGGTTAGCTTTTTATTCAGTGCAACATTAGGTTTCACTCAATAGTGCTTCTTATAAACATTTAGAGACCGCACATCTAATTCAGTTTGTTAGCAGTCACAGATGACGGTAGTTTCTACAGAACTAATCAACAAAAATACAAGGTTTATTACCAGTGACGGGAAAAGGCCGTTCATTTCCAATTCCAAGAACCAATGAATAAAACTAAATGTAAATACAAACTCCATCGATGTCATATAAAATCATGGGTGAACCGGTTTACAATGCAAGAGGTTAATGTTTGACTCTCACACTTTGTGCTGTTCATATGAGTCACGTGTACTGTTTTACAGGAGTCTCCGTTCTGTCTGAATGCAGATGTTGTACACAAACAGTCAAATGTTTGGATGACGTTTCGACTGGTATAGTTCCCATACGTTCATTTGTGTGAGTTTTCATGACTTTATTACCCCCATTTACCACGTTTTTAAATAATGGGGTGAGGAAAAGTACATCTTTTGACAGACATTAATACTTTTATTCAACAGGGATGCATTCAACTGACCAAAAGTGACAGTAAAGACATTTAGAATGTCGAAAGATTTCTATTTCTAATAAATGCGGTTCTTTTCAACATTCTATTTATCAGAAGTATCATAAAATGTATCACAGTTTCCACAAAATATTGTGCAGCACAACAGTTTTCAGCATTGATGATAATCAGAAATGTTTTTGAGCAAATCAGTATATTATTATGATTTCTGAAGATCATGTGACACTGAAGACTGGAGTAATGATGCTGAAAATTCAGCTTTGATCTCAGAAATAAATACAATTTTATACAGATATTCACATAGAAAAAGCTATTTTAATATGTATCTGGTTTTACCGATTTTTTTGATCAAATAAATGCAGCCTTGGTTAGCATCAGAAGGTTTCTATGCACAGAGTATTATCACTATATAAATAATCCAGCCCACAAAAGCAAGTATGCCGAACATCAAACTGAACATGACAAGCAGACGAGTCTTCTGGGACGTTTTCTCCGCTTCACGGATGTCACCCCTGGTCAGCGCCGCACGGGTCTGTAGAGAGGTCAGAGGTCATTAATCGGTGTCACTCTTATATTTGTATGCTCGTGTATTTGTTCTAATGCGCTGTGTTTCAGGTGCTCACTTCATACGAGTACATGACCGCGACGAGGCCGCTCATGAGGCAGCAGAAGATGGTCACCAGCAGAGACTCGACCAGGTAATCTTTAGGTAACGGCGGCTGCTCCTCTCCCAGCGGCGGCCCGTTCATGTACTGAAATCAAGTGTTAGACGTTTAGATCCAAACCGCAGGAATATAACATCAGTGACTTGACCTGAAGCTCCAGACTTCCAATGTAATCATTAGTTATGTGTGACCCTGGACCACAAAACCAGTTATAAGCTGAATAAACAAGCTTTCCATTGATGTATGGTTTATGATCGGACAATATTTGGCTGAGATACAACTATTTGAAAATCTGGAATCTGAGGGTTTTTCTGAAGAAAATCATCATTAAAGTTGTCCAAATGAAGTTCTTAGCCATGCATATTACTAATTAATAAATTAAGTTTTGATATATTTACAGTAGGACATTTACAAAATATCTTCATTGAACATGATCTTAATATTCTAATGATTTTTGGCATAAAGGAGAAATGGATAATTTTGACCCGTATAATGTATTTTTGGTTATTGCTGCAAATATGTCGTGCTGCTTATGACTGCTTTTGTGCTCCAGGGTCACAAGCTGATTCCTTTTATTCAAAGTGGCTCATGGTTTTCTTATAACTGACAATAAGCTGACGTTTAATGTTTTGCCATTGAATGCTTTGAGACGGAGTTTGAGTTCAGAGTATACTACTACACCACACTTTGTCTAAGTCTGTAGTAGTATGGGAGATTGCTATTCTCAATTCAGACGGCTTGTGTTCATATGTTGCTGAATTCAAAATAGCATACTAGTTTTATTATTTATGTGACATAATGATATTGCAGAAATGGTGAATTTAAGATTTGTGTATTTAAATGAAAGGTCCATCCATTTGTATTACACAGTTTAAACATAAATGTAATAAACTTGATGTCAAATGTCAGGCAGACATGATTGAAACAGATCAGATTTCTGTAATAGTGCTACAAATGTTTTAAATACACAAACAGGTTCATATATTTATCATTAATCAAATTAGTTTCAGTCTCTTACATTTTAAATAATTTAACATTGCTTGCATAGCTATATTTGAACCATATATACTTTTTAACTGAATTAATAAATGTGAACGAATTCATTGAACAGATTTATGCTGATTCCAAGCACATTTTATTTGAATAAATGCATTTTGAGAATAATATTTTTTAAACTTTAAAAGATTACTGGAGTAGGTCTTGCAAGAAAATACAATTTCAGTTTTTTTATTTCAAAATTTCATGTTTAATTCAATGTTACTTGCCGGTTTTATTTTATTTTCCTGCACCATTATTTTGGTGTATGCTTTATATTATTCAACAAGTTCATATCTTGATCTTGAACTTGATATTAAGTTTATTAGTTTGTTAAAACTGTGTAATCCAAATGAATGGAAATTGAATGGAAATCTTTAGACGAGTGTTCGGGTCACGTGTCTTGAGCTGGATATATTCAGTGCAGGGTAGATTACTTACACATAGTCTGTTACTGATTATAAATAACATGATGGAAGTTGTAGTTAGTAACTTAATGTACAGTAATCTTAGGTAATGTAATCTGACTACTTTTTTAGATTACTTTTAGATTACTTTTTTAAACCTAACTTGCCATTAAATGTACCACATTAATATAAAAAAGTAAATAGTAAATATATTTCATTCTTTGATATCTACATCATAAAATGCATTAAACAGTACATTACTCTAAGTTTTTCCAAACTGGGGTTAATGTAAGAACTGCAGTGGGCTTTGACTGAATTGATAAAAAGCTAATAATTAATAATAAAAAATGGTTTTTAAATAAAAACAAAATAAAACACTTGAACACTAAAAATAAAAGATTTAATTTGTTTACTTGCATAAAACGATATCAGAGAACTGCAAATGTCTTGTTAAATTATTGAAATGTTAACTTTATATTTATATATATAAATATTTGCAAGAGCAAAGACTCGATGCTTCTGCAGAGAGGAAAGAGATCTGCTCGTGCGCGAGGATTTAACACATACACGATAATAATCTTTTACATTGTAATCCTTCATTTTTAATATTTGGCATGTTTGTGTGCTGCTGTGTCTCTGTGTGTGTGTGTGTGTGTGTGTAATAAACTGAATGCACCCACATATAGCCAGATATTACAAAAGTGCCCTTTAAATAAAAAAAATACAGCGCCATTGACTTTAGACCAGGTTTTAGTTTTAGTCAATGGTGCAATTGTTTTCAGTTGCCACAAAATAGCAACAGTGTGCCTGAATACACCTCGTTAGAATGTGTTTGTTAATGTGTTAATGTGCAGTGGCACATTACATAATCATGTAATCCATAAAAAAGCAACTGGAATCTGATTATGTGCATTTTAAAATGTAATGTAATCTAATTATGAGTATACTTAATGTTTGGAATCTGATTGCGTAATCCAGATTACATGTAATCAGTTCAGGCCCGGCTCCAGAATCAAATCACTGAGGGTGCTTCTTTAATTAGTGAGGGGGCTCTAATGAGGTTTTAGTGCAGTCTTTGCTATGGTGCTATTGATTTCGTTTGAGGGTGCTTAATAGAGGCTGAAATTTTTTCGGGAATCAAACAAAATCAGTGACAGGACAGGAAAATTGTCAACGGGAGTGGGAATTGTAATAACACCGATACCCAACTTTATACACAAATATACCTTTTATATAAATAAGGTATGCATTTTAATTTTGAGTTGAATTCTAGTTGCCCTGTCTCTTTATGCTCTCCTCCTGTTTGGTGTGGCTGGTCAAGTGAATGACGTGCTCCACACCCCTAAACAGTTAACAGTGGGACGGGAGAGGTTTGAAAACCACTCCTGTGTCACCCTCTACCCCGTAGAACCAGGCCCGAGTCAGTTACTACCCAGCTCTGAACATATTGAGACTGGTTTAATCAGCATCTGGTGTATGAGTGTCAGAGGTGAAGCGGCTCTTACTATAGTGTAGGAAGGGTAAGTGGACGGCGGGAGGAAGGAGGGCTGGTAGAAAGCAGGATTGGCTCCAGGCTGACAGGCGATGACGGGCTGGTTGGGGTACTGCGGGTACATGAGGTAGGCTGTTTTGGGGTCCGGTGGGCTGTATGGAGGAGGGTTGGGTGGGACGCTGCTGGTCGGGCCGTCACCTCCAGCGGGGCTGGTGTACGGCGGGTGGAGGGTGTGGGTGCTGTCCGTGTCGAACGCCGGGTTCAGGGTGCGGTTGCTGTCCGTGTCGTATGCGTGATGGGATGTTTGGATGCTGTCTGTGTCGTTCAACGGGCCGGCGGTGAGGATGCTGACCGAGTCGTATGCAGGAATGCTGGGTAATGTCGTGGCTTCTCTCTGTCTGGAGGATTCACGAGGCTCCTGGGGCCCGGGAGGGCCTGGATGAGTTCGATCATCAGAGATGTTCGGAGGAGCGGCTGATGAAGGGGACAGATGGATTGAAGGTTAAAGGTAATGTTATTTTTCATTTTAAATTAAAATACACTACCCTTCAAAATTTAGTGTTTTTTATGTTCAAAATACCATTGAGGTTGTTTAAAGTCAGTAAGATTTTTTCATCTGCTCACCAAAGACGCATTTATTTGCATGTGCCTATATAAAAAATACAGTAAAAACTGAAATACTTTTACAATGTAAAATAACTGTTTTCCGTGTGAATATAAGTTAAAGTGTAATTTATTTCTGTGATGCGGCGCTGTGTTTTCAGCATCATTACTCCAGTGTTCAGTATCACATGATGTTCAGAAATCATAATAACATACTGATTTGCTGCAAAAGAAACATTTCTAATCATCAATGTTGAAAACAGTCGTGCTTTAGTTTTTAAGCGTTTTCTTTAGTAACTGCATAAGAATGATTTGGCTGAGGCTGTTGTCTTTAGAAAATGTTTTTAATTTTAGTTTGTTTGCTGCACACATCACTGTAATATTCCACCGGAGAGTTATTTGAAACTCACTCGGCTCGAGGAGAATCAATTATTCACTCCTGATATATAAGACCCTTTAACTCTCAGAAATGGAAATGGTTGAAAGTGATCAGGTGCTTTGAGATGTTCTCTGGTGGCCCGTGTATGTTGTTCAAATGATGAACTGTTGAATTATGTTGTCTCTAAATGAGTTTCTTCTTCTCAGCTGAACTGACGCTCATCAGAAATAACAAACACTCATAAACATGCCATTCCCTTACTAGAGTAGCAGAGAGGTGTTTAGCTCAATTCTTTGTTTTTAATCAAGTGTACATTGAATATTATAAATAGATTTTTTTAAAGAAACATAATGAACTATTTTACAAGCTGTCATGTATTTTGGTGCAAGTTATCATGCTGTAATTTGAATGCATTTAATGAAAACAGTAGATTATTTCAAGTGTTTTAGCTGTTTAATGAAATGTTTTGCATTAGGACATGGTCAAACCAGGGTTGGTATTGTTAACTACAACGAAACCAGAACAATTTAATTACTTGAAATAAAAGAGGTTAACTGAAATAATTTCAGCTTGTTTTATTCATTTATTTCAGCTAGTAGCCGAGGCAACATGTCTGTTTAGTTTGTAGTAGTACTAAAATAACTATAAAGAAACTTCAACTAATTAATACAAATTAATAAATTATATAAACATAAACACTAGTTAAAATGACAAGTATTAATTTTTAAATTACTTTAAGTAAAAAATGTTTAGAACAATTTAAGTGAAAACAGAAAATATCAAACTTAATCTAATTCACAATATTAGC
Organism: Gymnocypris eckloni scoliostomus; assembly: GCA_027564155.1. Classification (NCBI taxonomy): domain Eukaryota; kingdom Metazoa; phylum Chordata; class Actinopteri; order Cypriniformes; family Cyprinidae; genus Gymnocypris; species Gymnocypris eckloni. Next base: position 28,248,497 of record CM050420.1, on the reverse strand, counting down.
ACAAATTATAATCGTATATCAATGATACTAAAATAATCCTGTCTCAAACAAAAGCATATCTGCGGTTTTCTTTTTAGTCGTTTCGGTCTTGTCTGTTTCCAGCCTCCCCAGCGCTCTGACGTGACGAGGAACAGAGGTTTCCATGAGTTTGTGCGGGACTGAAAGCATGAACGATGAAGGCCGGTCACTTTACCTGAGTCCATCAGGGACGGTCAATCCTGAGAAATATCCAGCGGGAGTGTGTCGCCGTTCAGGGTCAGACCTGTGTGTGTGTGTGTGTGTGTGTGTGTGTGTGAAATGGCTGTGGCTTGTGTGATCTCTCTCTCTCTCTCTCTCTCTCTCTCTCTCTCTCTCTCTCTCTCTCTCTCTCTCTCTCTCTCTCTCTCCTCTCTCTCTCTCTCTCTCTCTCTCTCTCTCTCTCTCTTCTCTCTGTCTCTCTCCTCTCTCTCTCTCTCCTCTCTCTCTCTCTCTCTCTCTCTCTCTCTCTCTCCTCTCTCTCCCTCTCTCTCTCTCTCTCTCTCTCTCTCTCTCTCTCTCTCTCTCTCTCTCTCTCTCTCTCTCTCTCTCTCTCTCTCTCTCTCTCTCTCTCTCTCTCTCTCTCTGAACAGTATCATGTTTGTTTAATAATTGACGACTGAGTTCTTGTGCGTGTGTCTATGAGTGTCCTTGTGAACATACCTACACGTGTTGATCTGTTATTGTAAACAAATGTGCCATGCATAAAATTAATTTAATTCAACTATACTAAAATCATTTCTCAAATTAAAATAAGTTATGTTTTCATTTAGAGGTAGGGTTATATATGGGCCATTCTACAGAATTAATACAAACTGCTGTCCCAGAAAACTCATTTAAAAAGCATTTAAGTATTCAAAACTTAGATGTTTACTAAGATCCGTCTTTTATCTATTGATACACACAATAATATTTAAAATATTATTAAGCTTAGGAGGTGGCTGTCCCAAACCCTAACCCCTAAATTTAATCTTATGAAAATGATATTGAAATATTTGTTTTAATTTTTTTTCCATTGTTGTTTTTAAAAGCATCTTTTTGATTACTTTAAAAAGTGAAGATCAATGTTTCATGATGGTCCATGTTTCAGGAGGTAGGGGTTTGTATGGGGTTTCAGAGGGGGGCGGGGGGGTTTGAGTTCAGGGCTCTCACAGTCTGGGGGAAAAAGCTGTTGAGCAGTCTGGCGGATTGGGCTCTGATGCTCCGGAACCGTCTACCTGATGGTAGGAGCTGGAAGAGACTGTGGGAGGGGTCCTTCACGATACTATTTGCTTTGCTGGAGCATCGTGTAAGGAAAGTATCCAGGATGGAGGGAGGGGCACCGATGATCTTTGCAGCGGTGTTCACTGTCCGCTGGAGGGTCTTGTGGTCTGCTGCACAACAGTTCCCGTACCAGACAGTGATGCAGCTGGTCAGCACGCTCTCAATGGTTCCCCTGTAGAAGGTGGTGAGGATGGGTGGAGGGAGACTTGCTCTTTTCAGCCGGTGGAGAAAGTGTAGGCGCTGTTGCGCCTTCTTGGAGACAGACATGGTGTTGGTGGTCCAGGTGAGGTCCTCTGTGATGTGCACCCCAGGAATTTAGAGCTGCTGACTCTCTCCACAGTCGAGCTGTCGATGGTCAGTGGGGGGTGGTCAACAGAGTTTCTCCTGAAGTCCATCACAACCTCCTTTGTCTTCCTCACATTGAGGGACAGGTTGTTAGCACCACACCATTCAGCCAGCTGTGCCACTTCCTCTCTGTAGTGCGTTTCATCGTTGTTGCTGATGAGACCTACCACTGATGTGTCATCGGCAAACTTGATGATGTGGTTGGAGCTGAACTTGGCAGTGCAGTCGTGGGTCAGCAGCGTGAAGAGCAGCGGGTTGAGCACACAGCCCTGTGGGGCACCTGTGCTCAGTGTGGTAGTGCTCGAGGTGTTGAGGACCGACTGAGGTCTTCCGGTTAGAAAGTCCAGGATCCAGTTACAGAGGGAATTGTTGAGGCCCAGCAGGTTTAATTTATTGATGAGCTGTTGTGGGATTATTGTGTTGAATGCTGAGCTGAAGTCGATGAACAGCATTCTAACATAGGAGTCTTTATTTTCTAGGTGGGTAAGAGCCAGATGGAGGGTGGAGGAAATTGCATCATCCGTAGAGCGGTTTGGGTGGTATGTGTAACGGATGTATGCCAGTAAGGGCTGTGTGTAAATCTAGCCTTCAGCCTCCTTGGTAGAGTGCCCGCCTCCTGCGCCGGCATCCCGGGTTCGAGACCCGCTCGGTGTGATGGTGCGGACCCGGGTTACATATGCAAACTGGAGCGGATCGAGTGTGTTGGAGAGGCTGGTTTTAATGTTGTGCATGACTAGCCTCTCAAAGCACTTCATTATGATTGGAGTCAGTGCTATGGGACGGTAGTCGTTTAGACAGGACACAGGTGATTTCTTTGGTACCGGTATGATCGTTGTGGATTTGAGACTGCACGGCTCAGCGAGGTGTTGAAGATATCTGTTAGGACATCTGTCAGCTGTTCAGTACATGGCCAGGTATGTTGTCAGGACCCGCAGCCTTGCGTGGGTTAATCCTAGATAGGGTCTTCCTTACGTCGGCTGGAGACAGACAGAGTGCCTGGTCGTTGGGAGGTGTGGGCTGTTTTTGTGCAGGTGTGTTTTGTGCATTTCAAACCGTGAGTAAAAGTGGTTGAGTGCATCTGGGAGGGATGTGTCGTCATCACAGGCCTGTGGCGCGGGCTTGTAGTCAGTGATGGTCTGAATGGCTTGCCACAGGCTCCATGTGTCTCTGCTGTCTGTGAAGTGATCATTGATCTTTTGAGCATATGACCGTTCAGCATATTTGATGCCACAGTACAGATTGTCTCTTGCTGTTTTGAGGGCTGCTTTATCTCCTGATCTGAATGCTTCATCTCTGGTCTTTAGCAGCCCACGAACCTCTGCTGTCGTCCATGGCTTCCGGTTTGCACGTGTGGTGATGGTCTTGGTGACTGTCACATTATCAAAGCACTCTTTGATGTAAACAGTCATAGTTTCAGTGTAGTTTTTTTTATATGTGTACCACTGTTCAGAGCTGTGCTAGCTAACCGTGTGCTGAATTGCATCTTTGAGCTAGGCTCAAAAGTATCTAAAATGGTCACTACCGAAACATTTGGTGGAGTTTCGGTATAGTGACATCTTTTTTGGTGTTATCCCATAGAATTATCACGACCGAAACATGTCATCAGTCAAATATTCCAAAACTTTCTGAAAATGCAATATGAAAATTAACTGCACAAGTACTAGAAATGTGTACCTTGGGTATTATACAATTTACATGCATGCAAATATTTTGGAAAAATACTTTTAATATAATTATTTATTTAATAAGTGTGTGTATTCTTGGCTGAGCGCAGGTTATCTACTCGCCCTAGAACCGCCCCTGGTATAGATTTATATTAGATGATATATTATAGATCAGGTGTAGGTGATTGAATGCTTGTTTTTCTATGCTGCTTAAACCCCTCACAGTCCTCATGCCACCCTAAAAATAATGTTCTAGCTCCGCCCCTGAAAGAACCAAACATCATTAACACTTACCAGAAGAGGGCGCTGATTAGATGACAGATTATTGAGTTCTTATATGCACTGATGCACAGACCAGATACAATGATGACGTTGAAATTGTATGGCACTGGTTTCTTTTGTTAAGAAGATGTTCTTTGTTATTAAAGTGTCACTTGTAATTCAAGACTTAGTTCATCCCTGGAGCATGTATCTTATATGCACACAATGTGTGGGACAAGGTGATACACATCTTTTTAAGTCTTTTTGTGATATTGATAAATGCATTATTGCTCCTTTAGTCTGTCTTTCATAATATGTGACCCTGGACCACAAAACCAGTCATAAGAATACATTTATTTGAAATTGATACATCATCTGAATAAATAAGCTTTCCATTGATGTATGGTTTGTTATGATAGGACAATATTTGTCTGAGATATAACTATTTGAGAATCTGAGGGTACGAAAAAATCTAAATATTGAGAAATTAATCTTTAAAGTTGTCCAAATGAAGTTCTTAGCAATGCATATTACTAATCAGAAATTAAGTTTTGATATATTTACAGTAGGAAATGTACAAAAATATATTTATGGAACTTAATCTTTATCCTAATGATTATTGGCCTAAAAGAGAAATGATCCCTTTTGTGCTCCAGGGTCACGTATTGTGTGTGTGATGATCTGTGATCGTCTCCTACAGATGTGATGATGTTGTCTTCTGATTTACCTCAGCGTGAAGAGACTCATTCTCCACAGACAGGTAAACACATTCTGTCAAATATTATAATAAATATTAGAATTACAAAATGTAGCCAAGCAGCTATTATTGTTGACATTTATTTGTATTTACTATTTTATTTGTATTATTCTGTTATTATAACATTATTTGTATTTTATTTATGAATTTTGCATATTATTTGTATTATTAATATATTGATTCATTCATTCATTTGGAATTTGTTTTAATTGCATTAAATGCACACTTCAGAGAATATCAGCCCAAAATCTGATCCGTTCCTCACTTACTGAAGAGATATGAAGGGACATGATGGTGAGTAAATTACAACACTGTCTGGTTAATTTCCATGGCAATTCATTTTTTCAAGTTCAAGGATTATGTCAGTAAAATATGAATATGTTGATAAAACTGTATTCTTCACTGCAGCCTCGGTGAAATTAAGTTACTAAACTATCTCAGGATAACACCAGTCAAGTCACATTTATTAATATAATGCTCAATACAATACAGATTGTTTCAAAGCAGCTTCACGGTGATAGACAAGTTGTAAAATTCATCAGTTATGGAACAAATTCTGCAGATGAAAAGCATCTATAGAAGACAATAGTGCCATTATTCAGCTCGAGTCCGTTCAATGTTGATTCAGGGACGATATTGCAAAGTAAGTGTCGTTATCTGGTTCAAGTTTTGTTCTGAAGTTAAATCAGTAATGTTACTGAATATTAAACAGTCACGTGAGCGTTTGTAGAAACACTGATTTTCTCTGTTAATCTCAACTCAACCAGGTCTCATATTTCTGCTCTGACTGTCTGATTCTGCTCGTTAAACCTTGTCGACTTGTTCAAAAGCTAAAGCACATTCATTCATGTTAAAGATGTGAAATTTACGTAAAACTTAAGAACTTTATCAGAATAGTAATATTTTAGTAAAAAAAACAAAAAACATGTAAGTGATTTACTCCACTATCTTTTAAAAAACATGTGAAGAAAGAGGCAAATATAGTGAAATCACTATAGATTTATCAGAAATAGTTTGACCAACAAAACTAAATCTGGCACATTTTACATATTGTATGTACTATTAATGTGCATTGTCCCTGATTAAATAAAATAAATGAAAATGAAGATTATACTAAAAGCTGTTTTGTACCATTATAATATATTATTGACCACAACCATAAATATTAGGCCTAAAATATAGCATTTGTCACACACACACACACACACACACACACACACACACACACACACACACACACACACACAAACCACTGTCATGGCACTAAAATGATTCAATTAACATTATTTTAACAACATAACATGTAACATAAAACCCAAATTTACATAAGCGATAAGAAAAAACAAAGAATAAACAGTTTTTAATGAAAAAACATCATATGGATTCTGAGAATGCCAATCTATGTTTTTCAATGTAAATTATGAGACAACTCACTCTTTTTTGCTTCCAAAAACTGTAAATTTAACAGTATTTTACTGTAAAATTACAAACAGCCCAGTAACATCTGTTTGTTATAGATCTGTTTTTAGATCTGTCTGCATTGAAAAAAGGTGTCGAAACCGTTTTCAGATGAAATAGATGTAAACACGGAGTGTGAGTGTGTATTAGACTCAAACAGTGAGTTGTGCTGTGGTTTCCACACATGTATAATACGAAGTGATGAGTGAGGTGAAACATCCGTGTTTTACTGGTAATCGCTGTGGAATTCCCTCCGAGTGACGAGCGCGTGGGATGAGACTGAGTGAAACCGCATCAATCTGTTGAGCAGAAGAGCGGAGATCAGACAGACGTTATACTCTGTGAAAGAGAGAGCTGATACAGCTGTGTGTAAATGTCTTTAGGAGATGATTAAAACATAGTTTCATAGTTTTTATTTTGTCCGTAGAGAGTGTTTTTAGGTCAATGTATAAGTCTTTCTAGAAGGATGTTTGATGATCTCAGAGAAAGTGATGCTTTATGCTCTTGTAAAAGTCTCAAATCTTCATAAAGTCATATTTAACCCTATAAAGCTACTGTATCATATTTGATAGGCCTCTAAATGATCAATATGATCAAAACTTTGCTGAAAAACTGTTACACACAATTAAATTCAAGATTATTTGTATTGCGCTTTTTACGATACAATCGTTGCAAAGCAGCTTTTCTGGAAATTAAGTTTCTAGATTTATATATTGCAGAAACTTAATATATTCAACTTATGGCAAAATTTGGTTAATTCTGTATACTGTTTAAGGGGTTGGCATCATCTCTTCTCAGGTGTTCGGTCATCTCAGATAATTTAAGGGTTGGATCCAGACTGAAGCTTGTGTAATTATGGGATGTTAATCCAGAAACAGAAACAAATAGAGACATAATTAGCGTAGCTGTTGTTCCATCCAAGCAAAAATGATCTGTTCAACCCACGCTGAAGCATAATAATGTGTTTGATCAGATATACCTGCAGTACAAGATTATGGGATGCATTATATGAATGCTTGGCTAAAGAGATGTGATTTAAACAGAGAGAGTGTGTCTGAACCTCGAACGTTATCAGGAAGGATATTCCAGAGTTTAGGAGCAGATATGAAACAGTTCTTCCTCCTTTAGTGGACTTTGCTATCCGAGGTACTACAAGAGTCCAGAGTTTAGTTCCTTAGGGAGCGGGTTGGATTGTAGCGTGATAGAAGATTAGTTAGGTACGCAGGAGCTAAATCATTTAGGGCCTTATAGGCAAGTAATAATATTTTGTAACTGATACGAAACTTAATAGGTAGCCAGTGCAGAGACTGTAAAATTGGAGTAATATGGTCATATTTTCTTGACCTGGTAAGGACTATCTGTAGCTTGTTTATTGAAGATGCAGTGCATTACAATAGTCCAGTCTAGAGCTCATGAATGCATCAGAAACACTTAACATGTTCCGTAGCTTGGAAATGTTTCTAAGATGGAAGAATGCTGTTTTTGTAACATTGGAAATATGATTTTCAAAAGATAGGTTTCTGTCTAATATAACACCCAGATGTTTAACTGTAGAGGAAGTAACAGTACATCTGTCTAGATGCAAATTGTTACCCAAGATATTCTGTGTACTGTTTTTAGGTCCAATAAGTAATATCTCGGTCTTATCTGAATTTGTCATTCAATCTTTGATATTTTTAACTCCGTTAGCTTAGATAGTTTATAAGTTTCATCTGTTCTTGTTGAGATATATAGTTGAGTGTCATCAGCATAACAATGTAAATCTACATGCCTTCTGTATGAATGATAGTTTAGACTTTATTATTCAGTAAAAGCTCTTTTAGTCTAATTGTACAAATGTCCATCTTCAGCTCATGATTTGTGTTTTTGTCAAATCTTGTATAAAGTAAGCCCAAGAATAACTTTGATGTTGTGTTGGTAATATTTCCAGATGAACACTTACTGGACTGAAGCAGCTTTGCTTTACTTGATTTTCTGTGAAATCGTGTTCAAATGTGAGTATTAAATATGATCATCAGGCTTTTGAGGAACCTTTGTTTGTTCATCTCTCACTCATCAATATAGCATTGCATTATATTTTTTGATAATAAAACTAACCATTAAAAATATCATCTTACTAAGACATATTTTTGGGAGTTATGGAGTGACGACTGATATTTTTATACATTTTATGTAAGTATCTGCTGTACTGTAATAAACATCTCGTCAAGGATCAGAATTTCAAAAAAAAAATTGGTCAATTTGAGCCTGTTTTTCATACTTATGAGCCATAAAAGCCTGATGTATCAAATATAAAACTGAGCAAAACAGTTTAGATTATATTTTACAGATGGTTCATTGGCACAAATAGGATGCAATAGAAATAAGGTGCTGAAAAAGTGTGTTAAATCCTCTAAATCAGTGACGTTCTCTGTGGCTGATGGATTCAGGGAGCAGATGTCTATCTCACACTCTTTCTGCGTTCACTCACTCCATCGTGTCTCAGAGTCACCCCTAACCCGTGTGTGTGTGTGTGTGTGTGTGTGTGTGTGTGTGTGTGTGTGTGTGTCTCTGTGTGTGTTTCTGTGTCTGTGTCTGTGTGTGTGGGTGTGTCTCTGTTACTGTGTGTGTGTGTGTCTGTGTGTGTGTGTGTGTCTGTGTGTCTGTGTGTGTGTGTGTGTGTGTGTGTGTGTGTGTGTGTGTGTCTGTGTGTGTGTCTGTGTGTGTGTCTGTCTGTGTGTCTGTGTGTGTGTGTCTGTGTCTCTGTGTGTGTGTGTGTCTGTGTGTGTGTGTCTGTGTGTGTGTGTCTGTGTGTGTGTGTCTGTGTCTGTGTGTCTGTGTGTGTGTCTGTGTGTCTGTGTGTGTTGTGTGTGTGTGTGTGTGTGTGTGTGTGTGTCTGTGTGTGTGTGTGTGTGTGTGTGTGTGTGTGTGTGTGTCTCTGTGTCTTGTGTGTGTGTGTGTGTGTGTGTGTGTGTGTGTGTGTGTGTGTGTGTGTGTGTGTGTGTGTGTGTGTGTGTGTGTGTCTCTGTGTGTGTGTGTGTGTCTGTGTCTGTGTGTGTCTCTGTGTGTGTGTGTGTGTCTGTGTGTGTGTGTGTGTGTCTGTGTGTCTGTGTGTGTGTGTGTGTGTGTCTGTGTGTGTGTGTGTGTGTGTGTGTGTGTGTCTGTGTGTGTGTCTGTCTGTGTGTGTCTCTGTGTGTGTGTGTGTGTGTGTGTGTGTGTGTGTGTGTGTGTGTGTGTGTGTGTGTGTGTGTGTGTGTGTGTGTGTGTGTGTGTGTGTGTGTGTGTGTGTGTGTGTGTGTGTGTGTGTGTCTGTTTCTGTGTGTGTGTGTGTCTGTGTGTGTGTGTGTGTGTGTCTCTCTGTGTGTGTGTGTGTGTCTGCGTGTGTGTGTCTGTGTGTGTGTGTGTGTGTGTGTGTGAGTGAGTGAGTTTCTGTGTGTGTGTGTGTGTGTGTGTGTGTGTGTGTGTGTGTGTGTGTGTGTGTGTGTGTGTCTGTGTTCAGTCATTATCTCCTGACTGCTGTTATTCCCTCGCTCAGCTTTAGATCATGCTGTAATGACATTAGTCAGTAGTAGTGCTGAGTGAGGCAGTGGACATGAGACGGATTACAGCACACTTCACATCCACTCACACGCCATTACCTTCTTAAACAAGCCTTGTGTCACTGTCATTTAATGTCTCCCAAACGTCTCTTGTGCTGTGCTGAAAATGCTTTCATTTCAAAAATTACTATATTTTTACATAGACCTTAAATTCTTATTTAGTGAAAAGCAATGGAGTGTTTGTAATAGTAGGCCAATTTTTTCCAACAAGTAGATTATATTTTTTTGCAGGGCTGTGAATTTAATGTAATATTATTACATAATATGTTTTCATTGTGTTTTCAGAAGATGTAGAAGAATACCCAAAACTACATGCAAAATATCAACGCAAGTCACATTTATTATAATGAAAGATGCACAAACACTCTTTTGCAAAACATTTGACAAAAATAAATTAGTTCGGTTTGAAATAACATATATATCTTGCCCATAGTTGCATATCTAAATAAAATACCTATATTGTTGATATATGTATTCCTACATATAATAAATCTTATAGATACATCTACAGATTTTACAATGCATATACTATACATAAAAACATATCTTCATCAATCCAAAGAATGCACATATGTGACAAAACCAGTCTTATTTGCAGCAATAGCCAAAGTACATTGTATGAATCAAAACTATTGATTTTCTTTTATGCCAAAAATCATTAGGATATTAAATAAAGATCATGTTCCATGAAGATATCTTGTAAATATCCGACTGTAAATATATCAAAACTTAATTTGTGATTAGTAATATGCATTGCTAAGAACTTCATTTGGACAACTTTAAAAGCAATTTTCTCAATATTTTGATTTTTTTGCACCCTCAGATTCCAGATTTGAAAATAGATGTATCTCAGACCAGAGGCGTCAATGCAGCTCCAAAAGACAAAATAATAATAATTAGCCGAATAATATTTTCTATATTTAATACAATCGCACTGGCGTGATTCTAATGTTCAGTGCGTCCTATCATCAGCTGTTAAATCAGCGGTCTCTGCTGGCGTTTTTACAGCGCTGCATTATAACCAATCACACACGATTCTGTTGAGCTTATGGATGCGACGACCAATCAGAGGTGTTCAGATGAGTCATCGCTCAAATGCTGGCGTTTTCTTCACTTACTCACTGACTGAACACTTCTTTCTGGTGTATTCTCTCGTTAGAAATAACAAATGTGACTCTAAGATATTCTCTTCATAGTTTAAACCGCTTCAGTGGTTTTAAAGGGAGTTTTTGAGAGCGCTTGAACTCTAGACTCTCAGTGAAAATGTTCTTTGCTCTCTTTCTGTACAATGAAAATGTTATTATTAGTAGCCTAACATTTCAATGTTAAATTCACATTAAATATAAAGTCAGTCGTATTAAAAAATATCTTATGCATGACACCCATATCTGATAATTAAGTAAACAAACATGTTTTTATGCATAGTTAATAGATTAGCCTACATCATTTACTTTGACCATCGCCCACTACTAAAATAAACTATAAAGGTGAGAATCGAGATATTTCATGATATAGTTTATCATGAATAAACTATATCATGCCCCCCGTCTCAGACAAATATTGTCCTATCCTAACAAACCATACATCAATGGAAAGATTATTTATCTTTCAGGTGACGTATAAATCTCAGTTTCGTGAAATTGAACCTTATGACTAGTTTTGTGGTCCAGGGTCACATGTGAAAATTATATATAACAATACAAAACAATGCAAGTTTTTTCGTATAGCACATTTAAAAACAACATGGTGTTGACAAAAGTGCTTTACAAAAGCTAAAAGAAAACATAGTAAAACCGCAGAAACACACACCCCCGGTTTCAAAGACAAGGCTTAAGGCTAGGCCCAGACTAAAATGCCCGTTTGAGCTGTCTCAACTTAAAATATCTTGCTCTGACAAATCTTAAAATCTGAACGTTTTCTTCTAAGGTATTTTTTATAAAAGCTGCTTAAATATCTTAAATTATCTAAGGCCTAGTCCTGGCTTAAGCTAAGTCCTGTCTGTAAAACCAGGCCTTAAACATCTAAACGATAGAGGATCAAGAATAGTATGATAAAAATGAAAAGCCTATGAAAAACGTCAAATATAGGAAAAAAGCTTGAATCAAACTATGTTAAATGCTGATGAGAATCAAGGGATATTGAAGGCCATTGAGGAAAAGTATGTTTTCAAGGTGGATTTAAACGTTGATAGGGTTTGAGCGGATCTGATGCAATTCCATAACTTCCATAACCAAGAACGATAACCGCTGTGTTTAAGTCTAGCTCTAGGAACATATAGTAGATCAGAATCTCCTATCAGTGATCTTGACTGTGAGGATGGATGTATCACATCATAGGTAACATATATGGCAATATCACAATCATAGGGCAATATATCAAATCAAATCACTTTTATTGCACACCACATGTGTCTTGGTGAGTGAAATTCTTGAGAGCGTGCTCCAGACAATGCAGAAACAATTTACATATAGACAGTACATACTTACAGACTTATACAGAATACAATGTGCAGAATACACACACATATACTCAGTACACACAGTGTACTATTAGACATACTTACAGTCATCAATACACATTATACACAGTATGTACACATTCTACATTATGTACACATATATACACACAATAGTATGCGGAAAAAAGGTGCAACAGATTATACATAGGGCGGATACGCAATGTCATGGATGTGGATGGTATCCAGTGATAGCAGATAGGTTGTTGTGTTAGTGCAGTGTGTGTGTGTGTGTGTGTGTGTGTGTGTGTGTGTGTGTGCGTGTAGTCCAGTTGAACTGTGTTAAAGTGCATGGCATGTTGTGTTAGTGCAGTGTGTGTGTCTGTCTGTGTGTGTGTGTGTGTGTGTGTGTGTGTGTGTGTGTGTGCGTGCAGTCCAGTTGAACTGAGTTAAAGTGCAGTGCATGGCATGTTGTGTAAGTGGGAGTGTGCTGTAGGGTGTATTAGTTTGTTCTGTTCATTAGCCTGATAGCCTGGGTGAAAAGCTGTTCCTCAGTCGGCTAGTGCGGGATCGGATGCTGCGGAGACGTCTTCATGTCCTGTTTATTACATTTCCATATGTGGAAAACTGACTTCATACATCCACTAAACATCATAACAACAACAGACATTAAACATGATGGAGAAACGTGAAAACACACTTGATCGAACAGCATTGCATTCAGATATTTATCAATTTGATTAAACTGCTATTACATAGACTAAAATCTTAAAATATGTTCATGTGGTTTTTCTGTTGTAGAGGAACAGGCGTTATGCAAACTTCATATTAAACACACAAGAATGTGTATTAAAGCTTGTAATCTCCCTCATTTGAATAAAATGTCTGGATCGTTTTCAGTCCATCAGAACAGAGTTTAATGAGGGTCCCGTGAGGAACGCAGGAGGAGTGCTGCTTGAATGGGTTATACCTGTATTTACACCAGCGTCTGCAGCACCCAGAGAGAACCGATTAGAGATCAGAAGCACTGGGATCGCTTATTATAATTATAAGAGATTGTTCACCTAAAAAAAACACTGTCCTCATTTACTCACCCTCAAGCTGAATCAATTCCCCACTTCTGCTAAACACAAAAGATCATCTTTTGAAGAGTTTTGGTAAACAAACAGTTTAGTCTCCGTATATGGAGAATAAAAAAATACTGTAGGAGCAGCACGTGTTTGGTTACACACACATTATTCAAAATATGTATTTGTGTTCAGCAGAATAAAAAATAAAAAAACAGGTTTGGAGTAAATGATGACAGAATTGTCATTTTTGGGTGAAATAACGCTTTAATGTCAAAGCTTTCAGAACTGAGTGAATATGTAGTTTATATGACAGCAGCTGTGTTTATAATGACATGCACAATACTATATTTGATCATTTTTCTATATTAAACCATGTATTAAAACAGTATGTGAAATAATAACCAGTGTTTAAAATAGTAGTTTGCACATGTCACATGACCGTATTACTTGCAAGTTTAATTGAGCAAGTGGTGTTCAGTTATCATCTAGGAAAAATTATAGATATTTTGCATGTTCAAATATTGTGTAAAAATATATTTTTTATTTCCTTTTTGGATATTTTTTTTACTCTTAACCATGTTTGCTATAGACAACTAAAAATGTAAGAAACATTTTAATTACTTGAAATAAAAATAAATATACTGTATGTATTCACTGAAATAATAGTTGTCAAGACAACATTTTGAATTTTCATTTAATTTGACTTTGATGTACCAGAATATCTAAACTAAAACTGAAATAAAAATTATATAAACATAAAAATATATATAAAAACAACAATATGAAACGAATTGAAATAGAAGCAGAGTGATATCAAAATAACACTGCTCTTAACTTTAGAAACTTTGGTTCAAATATTTACTTCATTTAATCTTTTAATTACTGTTTAATCCTTTTCACCTGTGACTCGACAGCATTTAGTTTACAGAGAGTACATTAGAGTTAGACTATCCAGAGAGAGAGAGAGTTTAACAGTGCTAGAGAGAGACCTTAGACTAACACTCATCTGTGATGAGAGAGAGAGAGAGAGAGAGAGAGAGAGAGAGCCATCTGCACTCAGAGAGAGAGAGAGAGAGAGAGAGAGAGACATGCACTCAGAAAGAGAGAGAGAGAGAGAGAGACATGCACTCAGAGAGAGAGAGAGAGAGAGAGAGAGACATGCACTCAGAGAGAGAGAGAGAGAGACATGCACTCAGAGAGAGAGAGAGAGAGAGAGAGAGACATGCACTCAGAGAGAGAGAGAGAGAGAGAGACATGCACTCAGAGAGAGAGAGAGACATGCACTCAGAGAGAGAGAGAGAGAGACATGCACTCAGAGAGAGAGAGAGAGAGAGACATGCACTCAGAAAGAGAGAGAGAGAGAGACATGCACTCAGAAAGAGAGAGAGAGAGAGAGAGACATGCACTCAGAAAGAGAGAGAGAGAGAGAGAGAGAGAGAGGAGGGAGAGGGTGGAGTTCTTCGGGGACTAAGACAATCAAAGTGAGGGAGAGAGTGACAGATACAGACAGAGAAGAGGAAGAAGATTTGACAGCCAACAGGTGAGGGTTTGATAGGAGCAGGATAAAGGATTTCCCTGGCAAACCTCCACGCGGAGAGTAAGTCAGCAGCAGCGGACACAGAAGTCGACTCGCGCGATGAAGCGGGGAGAGTTCAGCGCGGAGCCGCGGGTTTAGAGGCTGGAAGTCAATCTTCACTTCAGGACATGGAGCTCGGACGGATCTATTTACGATATAAAGGAGCAGTCCTGCTGTCATTGATGTTTAAACTGGGTAAGTTTATGATGTATTCATATTTGACGCTTTTTATTTCTATATGTATTTCTATTTCATTTTGCTATAGAAAAACTGTGTGAAGTGTTCAATGACCATTTTAAATATACCACCCTTCAAATGTTTGGTGTCAGTAAGTTGTTTTTAAAGAAATTAATACTTTAATTCAGCAAGGATGCATTAAATTGATCAAAAGTCATTGTAAAGATGAATAATGTTTCAAACGATGTCTATTTCAGATAAATGCTATTCTATTGAACTTTCTGTTCATCAAAGAACACTGAAAAATTAAATGTATCAGTTTCCACAAAAATATGAAGCAGCACAACTGTTTACAGCATTGATAATAATCAGAAATGTTTCTTGAGCAGTATATTATTATGATTTCTGAAGATCATGTGACTCTGAAGACTGGAGTAATGATGCTGAAAATACAGATTTGATCACAAGAATAAATTACATTTTAACAGACATAATTCACACAGAAAACAACTATTTTAAATGGCAATATATTTATTTTTGATCAAATAAATGCAGCCTTAGTGAGTAGAAAATACCTCGTATGTTAAAGTGTATGTGAATGAATAAGATAGAGTGTATAAACATTTCTGTAACAGTTTGTTTTTCATCATATATCATCACATTTAATTTTTTTGCAGTTCACTTCAGTAGTCACGATGTGAAAAATTAATATGCAAATATTCCATGTAGCCTCTAAATTAATGCAGGGTAATAAAAAGTGCATATATAAATAATTATAAAAGTTAGACAAAGCATTGTTTTAACATGTAGCCTACAGCATTAGACTATTATACATGCAGTCTCTCCAGCAGCGCTCTCATTATAGTGTGTAATTAAATGATTCAAAGCAACAAGTGGCTCTTTGATGAGCTCTGCTTTATGAAGCGGAGCATCTGCAGTTGGCAGGTTGTTTTGTGTGAGAAAGAGAGAGTCTTCGGTCTCTGTGGGTTTGTGTGATGGGTGGGGGAGCTGTAAGAGAAGAGCAGCAGTAATTGGGCATTAGTGCATATAGAGGACAAGTGCAGCCAGCTGGCCGGCAGATTGTTTAGAATGAGTGATAATCAGAAAAGCCCCAAACACTCATTCACTGTCCGTTCAGCCGCTGCTGCGCTCCTCAGCGTGTTCCTGTCACTCGTTCTGAGGGTAAACGTAGCACAAACACATGCTGTTGGATGTAAACTGTGGTAATGCATCATTTAATTGGTGTCTCGTTGTCTGAATTTCAAAGACAACTTTCTATACATCACCACCACAATGCTCACATATTGTGAGGGGTCTTCTTGTGAAAAAGAGTGCTTATTATGGAAATTATATACTTTAAAACAAAATACTGAAGAGTGAAATTGATGTAATGTGTTTGGACACTTAAGTACATATGTTATTCTCAGTTAAGCTAGATGGTTGGGCATTGTTGGGTGGTTGGTTTGGTATGCCGAGTGGTTGCCAGGGTACGGTTGGTGGTGTCTAGGGTGTTGTGGGTTGTTGTTAGGGTGTTTTGAGGGTGTAATTGTGTAGTTGATGAGGGTTGTTAGACATTCTACGGTGTTGTGGGTGGTTGCCAGGGCGTTGCTAGGCTGTTTCTAAGGTGTAGTATTCAGTTATTAGGGTTTGATAGACTTCATAAGGTGTTGTGTGTGGTCGCTAGGGTGTTACTAGGGTGTAGTGTGTAGTTTATGGGGGTTGCTAGACTTCATACAGTATTGTTGGGGGATGCTAGGCTGTTTCTAAGGTGTAGCGTGTAGTTTATGGGTGTTGCTAGACTTTCTAAGGTGTTGTGGGTGGATGCTAGGGCATTGTTTCTAGGGTGTTACAGGTGGTTGCTAGGTTGGTTCTAGGGTGTAATGTGTAGTTCATGTGGGTTGCTGGACTTTCTATGGTGTTGTGGGTGGTTGCTAGCGCATTGCTAGGCTGTTTTTAGGGTGTTGTGGGTGGCCACTTTGGTGTTGCTAGGTTGTTTTTAGGGCATTGTGAATAGTTGCCAGGGAATTTTGAGGCTGTTTTTAGGATGTAGTGTGTAGTTAGGGGTTGCTAATTTTTCTAGAGAGTTGTTGGTGGTCGTTAGGGCGTTGCTAGGCCGTTTCTAAGGTGTAGTGTGTAGTTTATGGGGTTGCTAGACATTCTAAGGTGTTGTGGGTGGTTGCTAGGGCGTTTGTAGGGTGTTGAGAGTTGTTGCTAGGGTGTTGGTAGGCTGTTTCTAGAGTGTTGTGTGTGGATATGGCTTGCGGTCTTCCTATATTATGTGACTGGGATAATTTTGTTTTGTTTTGTTTTTTTATCTGTTTACTGGTCCAGGTTTAAACAGTTTTCAAGGTGTAAATGTTGTGTCTGATCACTTAATTAAGCTTCAACACACTCACACTCACACACACTCACACTCACTCGCACTCTCACACACACACACACACACACACACACTCACACACACACACACACACACACACACACACACACACACACACACACACACACACACACACACACACACACACACACACACACACACACACACACACACACACACACACACACTCTCTCACCCACTGACTCACTGTTGGTTTAAGCAATAGTAATTGTGATGCTCTCCACTGATGAGCTGTTTCTGCCGTGCGTCATCTGATGAGTGTGTGTCTTGTTGTTGTGGTGGGAGTGTAAGTGATTTTATTTGCGCTCCACCCTAATAAAGCTATGACCTATTTCTGCAGTTGCGGGAAGCCTGAATCCTGGGTGCTTTTGGGCAGATTGAAAGCGCAGGGCAAGATGCACGGCATAGTTGACCATCGCCATGGAAACTTTGCTGGAGAGCGCGGCCACTTCACTCTTTGTGCTTCAGTGGAATAGCAGCTCGCATGTTTTTGACTGAATGTGCTGCATTGTGTCTTTAAGCTGTGATGAAGCCGTGACCGTGACGGGATAGACTTGAAAAAACAACTAAAACTATTTCTCTGGGGAGTTACATTAAACCCATCTCCAGAAACACTGTATAGGAAAAAAGGTTTTATTTATTTTTTTATTTTTTTATTCCAAGATGGAAGGATGTTTTCAGGAATTGCACAGAGATCTTCACATACATCAGATAGATGAAGTGTGGGACTCAGATATGAGTTGAGTTGATGTCCAGGGCTCCGGCCCCAGTGAAACTTACTAAAACACATCCATAAGACCTCAACCAGAGCAGTTTATATGCTGATAGAATATTTACATGCATTTATGTTTGTGCTTAAAGTAATACATAGTGTTATATTTTTATATTGAGTTTCTTCACTTGAGCATCATATCTTTGTGGTTTAATTTATTGTCTGAATTTTTATATATTTTTTTCAGTTTATCAAAAGTGTACAAACTCAATTTTAATCATCCTTGAAAAAAATATTAATTTCATTCAATAATAAAGACAAGTTTTAACAACCCCTTTTAAATGATATGTATATATGTATATATTCGGTTTTACTGAAAAAGAGGCTTATGTGTGCAAAATTGTGATCACCTTGGAAAAAAAGATGAATTTCATTCAACAAAAATCTTAACAACAGCTAAATTGTGATCACATTAATGCATCCTTTCTTAATAAAAGTATTAATTTAATTAAGAAAAAAAGTTTTATATGGTGTATACGTCTATGTTATATTACAAATCAGGCAGTTGATTCATGAAATGTACACAAAAGTTTAGCTTAGAATGTATATAAATGTAGAGAGAGTTTATGCATTTACATTTTAACATTTATAAAAAACTCAAGTGTGTAAACTCTCTGGATGTGGAATGAACTTCATAACCAATCCAGAACCCCATTCCTCCAGTTCTCCCCGTGCATCACGTGTGTGCGTGCGAGTCTGTACCAGTCTCTCGGAGGAGGCTCATGTCTCAGAAAGCACGGAGCACAGAGGACTACAGGGCTGTAGATAACAGAAGAGCAGACTCACTCGGGTTAAAGAGCACAGCGCTCGTCCTGAATCACTCATTTCAGAGACACACACACACACACAGACACAGACACACACACAGACACACACAGACACACACACAGACACAGACAGACACAAAGACACACAGACACTCACACACACACACACACACACACACACACACACACACACACAGACACACAGACAGACAGACACACAGACAGACAGACACACAGACAGACACACACACACACACACACACACAGACACAGACACACAGACACACAGACACTCAGACACACACACACACACACACACACACACACACAGACACACAGACACACACACACACACACACACACACACTCAGACACACAGACACCAGACACACAGACACTCAGACACCCAGACACCCAGACACACACAGACACACAGACACACAGACACAGACACAGACACACACACAGACAGACAGACACACTCAGACACACAGACACACACACACACAGACACACACACACACGCACACACACACACGCACACACACACGACACAGACACTCAGACACACAGACACACAGACACTCAGACACTCAGACACTCAGACACTCAGACACTCAGACACACAGACACTCAGACACACAGACACACACACAGACACACAGACACACAGACACACACACACACAGACAGACACAGACAGACAGACACACACACACACACACACACACAGAAGACACACAGACACTCAGACACACAGCAGACAGACACAGACACACAGACACACACAGACAGTAGACACAGACACACAGACGCTGAGACACAGACACACAGACACACAGACACACAGACACACAGACACTCAGACACACAGACACTGACACAGAGACACAGACGCTCAGACACACAGACACACAGACGCTGAGACACAGACACAGACGCTCAGACACACAGACACTCAGACACTGAGACACAGACGCAGACTCAGACGCACAGACACACAGACAGACACTCAGACAGACAGACACACAGACACACAGACGCTCAGACACACAGACACTCAGACACTGAGACACTGAGACACAGACACACAACACTCAGCACACAACACTCACAGCTGAGACACACAGACACTAGATACACAGACACACATACAGTTATGTGTAGTCCAGCTGCTTTTAACACGATCTCGTTATGTTTACAAATGAGATGTGAACATGACAAAAAGACATTGAAATGATCACCCAGGGATATATTAAACATTGGATATACATATATATTTTTCATTGTGTACTGTCACCGATGCGTTCTCTCTCTCTCTCCTCTGGCTTGCTCAGTTAGACACTTTCATTTCCAGCACAATCATCGACAGATTGCACAGATATTATTTAAACTGAACTAACTGACAATGCTCTAAATTCATAATAATGAGTGCATTAATCCTGAGTGTCCTGTCATTTTTTGACACAATCTCTCTCGCAGTGCTTTGTTACAATTTGTATTAAAAGCGCTATATAAATAAAGGTGACTTGACTTGACTGAAGTTGGTAATAACAGCATGCAGCTGTTTGAAATATGCAATATATTTCTGACTGGATATGACAAAGAAAACAATAACAACACAGAAGGAGCCTACATATGAAATGCCTTTAAGCAAGAGACTTGCTGTACCTGTGTGTTCATTACGGACAGATTCAGAGTTTTAATCAAAACAGGATTTGTGTGTTTTTAATGCAGTTATCTGATTTAGGGTCACTTACGCTTTACTAATGGCTCTTTATGGGTCTGCTGTCGATGATTTAATGCTGGAATCCTGTGGAAGACATGCAGGTGTTCGCAGACTTTGATGAAGCCATGACTGTAACATTATTAATGAGATTGTATCCACAGTAAAAGCATGTGTTTGCTAGTAATACCGAATGGCATGTGTTTATTAAAGGATGATCTACTGTGGCCCCTGTCTGGTTTTCTCTGATAGTGTTCTGTCCTGAGGGTTCATACCACACGTCTCTGTGAGGGGTTTGAAGTCTCTTCTAGTCTGAGATGTTGTTTACCAGAGTTTTTCAATAGACTTGATTTGAAAGAGAAGCTCTGTCTGTCTGCCCTCTCCAGACTTCAGATCTTCTTGTTTATTCAAACAACAGCAACATGTGTTTGTTTTAGTGCTATCTAACGATTAATCACGATTGATCGCATGCACAATAAAAGTTTTTGTTTTCATAATATATGTGTATGTACTGTGTATATTTTTATGTAGCCTATATATAAACACACACACATACATGTATATATTTAAGAAAAATATGTTACGTTTATATTTTCAATATATTTATATATGATCTGATTTATACAAATATAATATATGCATGTACATATTTTCAAAATATATGCTGTATGTGTCTTTAAATATACATAGTAAACTTTTATTTTGGATGTGATTTAATCGTTTTGTGGCTGGCAATCTCTCTCTCTCTCTCTCTCTCTCGCTCTCTCTCTCTCTCTCTCTCTCTCTCCTCTCGCTCTCTCTCTCTCTCGGTCTCTCTCTCTCTCTCTCGCCTCTCTCTGCTCTCGCTCTCTCTCTCTCTCTCTCTCACACTCTCTCTCTCTCCTCTCTCTCTCTCTCTCTCCTCTCTCTCTCGCTCTCTCTCTCTCTCTCTCTCTCTCCTCTCTCTCTCGCCTCTCTCTCTCTCGCCTCTCGCCTCTCTCCGCCTCTCTCTCTCTCTCTCGCTCTCGCTCTCGCGCTCTCTCGCGCCTCTCTCTATCTCTCTCTGTCTCTGTCTCTCTCTCTCTCTCTCTCGCTCTCTCTCGCCTCTCGCTCTCTCATCTCTCCGCCTCTCTCTCTCTCTCTCTCTCTCTCTCTCTCTCTCTCTCTCTCTCTCTCTCTCGCCTCTCTCTCTCTCTCTCTCTCTCTCTCTGTCTCTGTCTCTCTCTCTCTCTCTCTCTCTCTCTCTCTCCTCTCGCCTCTCTCTCTCTCTCTCTCTCGCTCTCTCTGTCTCTGTCTCTCTCTCTCTCTCGCTCTCTCTCCTCTCTCTCGTCTCTCTCATCTCTCTCTGTCTCTGTCTCTCTCTCTCTCTCTCTCTGTCTCTCTCTCTCTCTCTTCTCAGACCAGATGATCCTGGATTAGAGACTGTAGGTCGGTCACAGTCACTACTAGACCTCCTGACACAGTTTCTCTCTCGGTGTTCTTGTCTACTGAAAGTGTGAATGACTTGTGTTTAAATGTGTCCTTCACTTTTTGCCAAAAAATATTTTCTTAATCAGTAATTTTCCCGTAGAAATTACTAAATATCTGTGACCCTGTAAAGCCTGGCATATGAAATAATAGAAAAATCTAAATGCAACAGTTTATTGAACACTCTCTGGAAAAAAAGGCACAAAAGCTGTCACTGGGGTGCCATCTTTGAAATAGGTACACCTTTGTACTTTATTTACCCCTGAAGGTGCATATAAATAAGTACACAATAGTACCATAATAAAACCCTTTTTTAAAAGGTACCACCATCAGTGACAACTTTTGTACCTTTTTTCTGAGTGAACTATTACAGAAAAATTCAACAGTTTGCATATGTGCTTTTTTTGTTGAGTATCGTATTTGATCCATTAGGCCTCATTTAGTATAATAAAGTGAGAATATGGATAAAAAGCTACATTTTATTCAGTCCCAAACTGGGCAAAAATATGCAGTTTGATGCAGATGCTGATATTTATAAGGACAAAAATGAAGATAAAATTCTAATAGCTTACGATTTAAGTCAATGGTTCTTTATAACAATAAAATGCATATAAATATAAGTCGTCACTATTTTTCCCAAAAATGTCTTGATAAGAGGATATTTAAATGCTTGATTTGACAAAGCTTTGTAGTTTTACAACATATAATGCAATGCGACACAACAACGATTGAGAGAGAAATGTTCCTCAAAAGCCTGATAATCATAACATAATTTTTCTAAAAAATGATGTCTGAGTTATTTCAGTTCAGTAGTGCTCATCTTGAAATATTACTAACAACATCGAAGTTTTTTTGTCTTGTTTTAAGCATAAATTGACCAGTCTTTGGTGAAACCGGTTGCTGGTTAATCTATGTAAGTAGCTTGTCTGTATTAGCAGGGCAGATTAAATATATCTCAATAATAATTTCTCAAATGTAGCAGAGTATTCATTACCCTTAATCAGCAGTAATCAGCACTAAACCACATCAAACAGGTCCTGATCTCACCCCAGGCTTTGTGAATGACAGATCTATATGGACAGGTATATTTATGCATCACGTGCATGAGGATGGATTAGTTTCAGTGAGTGGTGGTCGGTTAAGCTGACAACAACCCATTAACGGAGCATCTGGTGGAGGTTTAGTCAGAGTTGGTAAGACGCTCCCCATCTGCCGGTGGAGGTACTAGTGAAGACCAAAGCCCCTTTATCCTGCAGGTGTCCCAGTGTAAATCTGCAGGCAGCAGCACCGCGTGTGTGTTAGTAGTGCTGTCATATACCGGGCCTGTTCCTTGAATGTCGCTGAAGGCCCTTGAGTCTCACATCTGAGGTTCTGGTGACTTAAAGCTGCTGTCAGGTGAGAGTCTGCTGTGGGAATACAGTTCATAAGACTCGGGGTCTTCACAAGCAGAGCAGTCTCACTCATGGAAAGCTTCTTTAAGAGGCTTTAAGCATGCTGAAGATATGTTAGGTTAGGCTGAATCTTCTACACTGTCCTCACTTACTCTTACTTTGTGACTTATTTTGAGTAGATGGTGTGGAGGTTAAATTTCCAGCTGGTGAGCAGAGTCTTGTAGGTTTGATCAGACTATCAGTTATTCCTACGCTGGAGTCACACAGTGTTTTAGAAGCACCTTTCTGTAATTTCATGAGAGTGAATTTGAACTGAATTCAACACACAGGAAGTTACACTGGGATTTGAATTAGAATGAAAGAGACCGAGACAATGATTAGAGAGAGAGAGACAGAGCGAGAGGATGTTCCTATATCTATCAGTATTTCATTCTAGTTATCATTCAGTTCTTCTGTCACTGTCTACCGGTTTTTATCCCACACACACTTGACCTTTAACCTCTCAGAAACATCAAACAACTCCTTTGTTTTTTCAGTTGAATCATCTTTGTTAAAATGCTCTTGTAGCGTGTGACACTAATCATGGTTTGTCTCCGCAGGTCTGTTCTGCACAGTCACGTCTGACGTGTGTCTGCCCTCTCCCTGCCAAAACAACAGCACCTGTGTCCCGGCTCTGAACGGCTACCTGTGCTTCTGCTCTCCTACCCCACCTATATACACCGGCGAGCACTGTGAGCGTTTATACGACCCGTGTGAAAGCGCAGGCTGTCCGTCCAGCTGCTTCAGCACTGCAGGAACTGAGAACTACACCTGTCTGTGTCCCGACGGCTTCGACGGACCCAACTGCACCCGAAACATCAACGAATGTGAGAGCAACCCCTGCACAGGGCTCAAGAGCTACTGCGTGGATGGAGTCAACGGATATTCGTGCCACTGTCCCAGCGGATATGGCGGGGACGACTGCAGGACGAGGGTGCGAGACTGTGCCGATGAGCCGTGCTTTAATAACGGCACCTGTGTTTGGGCAGCGAGCGGCTACGAGTGCCGGTGCGCCGCGGGCTTCCAGGGTCAGCACTGTGAAGAAGACATCGATGAGTGTCTGTCGCAGCCCTGCAGGAACGGTGCTATCTGTCAGGATGGGATTGCTCTGTATCAATGCTACTGCGTACCTGGCTTCCAAGGTTACCACTGTGACATTGACATCAACGAGTGTGCATCCCAACCCTGCGAGAACAACGGGACGTGCATCAACGGGAAGGACCGCTATATCTGCGAATGCCTCATTGGGTTTACAGGTAAGGCAGTCAAAAACGTACAGTAGGTGTACCGTGGTATTCATGGAACTTTAAAATACACTAATATACACTACCAGTTTACCAGCAATCAAAAAACTTAACTTACAAGCATAAAGTCTAAAACCCAAAACACACTGCATATAGCAATCCTATAAGGCCATTGCATGCCACACTGTGCAACAGGGATCTAATAAACGTGTGTAGACTGTATGATATTGATCGTATGATAGGTAACTATAGAAGAATATAACGTCATCAGCTTGCGCTAGTGGTAAACAAAAAGAGCATAATAAATCACACTTTAGCAGTTGTAGTTTTTAATGTGTGCTGAAAAAAAGTGGAATCAGCGAATAGGATAACAGCCTGAAGTTGAGCAGTTTTATGTTTTAGCGTTGATTTCATGTCGTATTTTTATTGGTTGGTTTGTAAACATGGATCGTACCAGCAAACACACTGTGCAAAGATCATGTCAAATCATGCACACAGGTCAAGTGTGTGCAAACTTTTGATTAATAGTAAATACCCCGGTAATGTTACCATATTCATATATCACTGTACTTTAAATATGACAATGCCACATAGATACAACAGTGTATTCAACACGGACACCAGAGATGCAGCGGCGGTTCTGAGAGGACTAGTTTCTTCTGAGTGAGTCTGTGTTGATTTGTCCTGCAGGAGTGAACTGTGAAGTTGATGTTGATGAATGTGAGGCAGATCCCTGTCAGAACGGCGCCACCTGCCACGATCACGTGGGTCTGTACACCTGTGAGTGTGTGCCGGGGTACGAGGGCATTAACTGTGAGCTGGATATCAACGAGTGTGACGGTTCACCCTGCCAACACGCAGGAGCATGTCTGGATATGGTGAACGGGTGAGTGAATTGATCCGGCTTCAGTCTGATCATGGAGGTTTCAGACCACTAATCAATAACCAGAGGACCACCGACTAGTACAATTTAGTTCCAACACACTTGCCTTTAACATGTACCACTATTAGCTGTTTAATTAGGGTTAGAGCTAAATTCAGCAGGAAGATTACTCTGTACTTTAAGTGATTAACCAGTGTCGTAACTAATTAACCAGTGTTTTAACTAATCAGTTTGTGGCTAATCAGTCAGTGTCTTAACTAATCACATAGTGCCTTAACTAATCAACCAGTGTTTAACTATTTAGTCTGTGGCTAATCACTCAATGAGTGTCTTAACTAATCAATCAATGTTTAACCAATCAACATTGTCTAAACGAATCAATCTCTTGCTAGTCAATCAGTGTCTCAAGTAACCAAACAATGTCTTAACCATTCAATGAATAATTAATCAGTGCCTTGTATAATAAATCAGTTTCTAAATTAATCAATCTGTGGCTAGTCAGTCAATAACCAAACTTATCAACTAGTGCCTTAAATCTCAACCTTAACTAATAATCAACCAACCAATCAATCTGTCAACAGTCAGTTTTAACTAATCAACCAGTGCCTAAACTGTTTAGCTAGTGTCTAAACTAATCAGTCGCTGCTGTGGCTAATCAATGACAATGTGTCTTAACCAATCAACTAATGTCTACATCAAGCAAGTGCCTTAACCAACCAACCAACCAACCAACCAGTGTCTTAACTAATCAACCAGTGCCTAAACTGTTTAGCTAGTGTCTAAACTAATCAGTCACTGCTGTGGCTAATCAATGACAATGTTTCTTAACCAATCAATCAGTTTCTTAACCAATCAACCAATGTCTACATCAAGCAAGTGCCTTAACCAACCAACCAACCAACTAATCAATCAGTGCCACAATTAATGAAGATTTATCAAGTCCGTCAGTGTCTTAACTAATAAATCGTTCAAGGAATCAACTAGTACTTTATCAAATGACCCAGTATCTTAATTAACCAGTGTTTAAACCAGTGCATCAAGTCATGTTTCTCTTTCAAATTCACTTCTCAGTTATTTTAAACTACAATCACCATATCAGTGTCAAAAATGATCCGGCATGATGAATAAAACTCGATTTTCCTGAAGGGGACCAACATTTCTGTCCCTCCAGAGGTCTGTGCACGCCGCTGGTCAAGCTTAGAATAAATCCAGTTTAACTTGCGTTAAGCGATACTGAATGAAAGGCTTTGAGGAGATATTAAAGTAGAAGTGGAATGGCATGTGAACGATCTGTCTGAGCAGATTGTATAACGTATAAACATATTTTCCATCTGCGTTTAAAACCACACAGCTAGTGTATACAATGATGTGTTCTGAATTACAGCTATGAGTGCGACTGCAGTGGCACTGGATTCGTGGGCTCTTTCTGTGAAGTCGACATACCCGAGTGTGAGTCTGACCCCTGTCAGCACGGTGCCACCTGCCAGGAAGGAGTTAACCAGTATACCTGCCTCTGCTGGCCCGGTAACCAGTCTTCAGTTTAACCTGTTCATCATCTGTGTTGTTTTATGCATTCAAAGGCTGGTTTAATGGCAAGTGATTTGCAGTGATGATGTCTCAGTATCATGTAGTGCTCATCAGTGATGTTGTGTTACACCACACTGCCACCTAGAGAAACATTTAGGACATTGCAAAGGGAACCATAAACTCCAAATATGAAATGCTATTTCAGACTAAGAATGCATTGAATGCGTGTTTTTATTGGAGTAGATGTTCTGCATTTTCCAGAAAATAACTGACTATGTATGTTTAAAATAGCTTTGTTTTTACAATACATTCAGAAATAATATAAAATATAAATAAAATAATTATTGTTTACAAACATTATAAACACTATGTATTTTAGTTCACTAAACAACCAATCTTTTAAAGTTGAACAGTATTCACAACAGAACAGGTGTGAACAATTGAATTATAAAACGAACATAAATTATTGTGCCATTTGTTATAAATGCTAAGCATAAACTCATTTATTGAAACCGAAATATGTGTTGCGAGTCATATTATAAAAAAGGTTTGCTATAAAAAACTAAAAACATTTAAAAACATTTTCGTTTCTTGAAATTAAAATAATTGTTAACAGAAGTAAAAAAAATATATATATATAAAATAGTAATTTTTTCTCATTTTAATTTAGTTTAACTTAACGCGCTATATTTAATACAGTGCAAAAAATGACCGTCCTCAGTATTTCTGTCTTGTTTTGCAGGACAAACATCTAAACATTCTTAAACCAAATTACATTTACACAAGAAGCAAATGACATTATTATTGTCTTACTCCTTTTGCAGATATTTTTTAGTTTTAAGCTAAAAATAACACAATAAATCTTTCAGTAAATGAGGCTAAATATCTTAAATCATTTTGCTTCTGAAGGAAATGTATCTTGATTCAAGAACGTTTAGATATTTGTACTTGAAAATAAATAAAATACTGAGGAAGAAAAGTATTTTTTTGCAGTGAAAACTAAAACTAAAAATAAATAAAACAACTGTATAGACTTTTAAAAAGGCTACTAAAATGACAAAAACTAAACTTTTTACTAAATTTAAATCAAAAGATGAGAATAAAAATAGTAATGAAAACTATAATAGTATCTAAACTATCACTAGATGTTACTTATACTCCAGAAATATGGTCAAATATGATCTTTCATGTGTAGTTTCTATTAGCACAAGTGAAGTCCATCTGTGAAAGTCATAGTCTTCTCCCCGGAGCTTTTAACCTCATCAACTATTGAATATACTTTAATCTCATTAACGGTTACTGTACATCTCCCGTCACACACACACACGCTCTTTTCTTAATGCTGCTTGATGGAGTCGAGAAGTTAAAGATGCGGGCTGTAGGTTTGAACCCTAAACTTTACTGTAAACAAGGACGATGCTTTAATGCTGCACAAACTGCACGTACAGCGGGTTATTTGTCAAGTGTCTGTATTATGCTGCAGGATCTTTGCTGATTTCTTTTATCTGTCATAACTTTTGGCTTGTAATCGTCTATGAATCTGCTGGTGTTTTAATAATGTACTGTGTGAAGTGGGGTTATTATAGTAAACCAAACTAAAACCATTAAAACATGTTTTACTTTAAATACAAGGATATATTTCTTTCTTTAGTTTAACTTGATGTACTAAAATAACTAAAACCAATAAAAAATAATCAAAACAATTCTGACATTATTAAAAAAATAAAACAAAACTAATAAAAATTACAAATGCACAGTAAAATTATTAAAACTTTAACGACAATTAAAATGAAAACAGAAAATATAAAAACAAAAACCAATTGAAATTATTTATAAAAAATATAATAGTAGGTACTAATTGTATAATAGTAATATCTCAATGATATTAAAATAACACCTGAAATAAAATATAAAACTGGATGTACTGTAAGAACCAGGTTCTTATAGTTAACTAAAACCATAAAAACATGTTTGTTACTTCAAATGAAAAAGATAAATATATAAATATATATATATGGGTGTTTGGCTTAGTGTCATGTTAGAATAATTATTATACTAATACCTTTTGTTGTTTTAATATTTTGAATTGTTTTAGCTTTATTTAATTTTTTCATTTAAATGTTTAATTTTGAAATGTTGTATGCATTTGTCATTTTATTTAATTTCTTAATTGTCTTAAATGATTATATATAATATTTATAGAGTTTTAACTTATAGTTTTAGTTACTTTTTCTTATTTGTAAGTCGCTTTGAATAAAAGTGTCTGCTAAAAAAGTTAAGTAAAAAAAAATAAACTGAAATAAAATAAAATATAGAAAAATATTTCAGCTAGCTGCCAAAGCAAAACACCTGCCTTGATGCACTAAAATAGAACTAATAACTAATAATGAAAACTAATAAAAATGACAAGCATAAACAAACAAAATTAGTAAAACTACAATTAACCTGCACTACATTAACTACAATTAAAATAAAAACAGAAATAAAGACAATTATAAATAATTATAGAAACTATATCTCATTAAAATAACTAATATAAATGTAAACTGAAATAAAATATAAAAACGTAAACGTTTATTTAATTTCAGCTAGTTGCCAAATACAATTTTTCATTTTAGCTTAGTTCAATGTGATGTACTAAAATAACTACAAATAAAACATAAAAAACAGACTAAAAATGCCCAACAAAATGACAAAATGTTTCTTAACTTAAAACTGAAATTCGAAATCTGAATGAAAGCTTTAGTGTCAGTGGCACTGAAACAGCACTGGTATATCTCCTGTTGTTCTTCAGGCTATGAAGGCGAGAACTGTGAGCTGGATGTGGACGAGTGTGAGACGCAGCCGTGTGAGAACGACGCAGAGTGTTTCCAGAGATCTGACTCCAGACACTACAGAGTTCTGCCTGATCTGGACACGGACTTCAGCTACGAGAGCGCAGCCGGATTCCTGTGCCGCTGCCTCGCTGGATTTACAGGTCAGACCCGGATACTTCAGTCTGGATCCAGCCCTTACAAAGACCTGAGATGATGGATAACTATCAAAATGAGCTTGACAGCATATGATGATTGCTGCTAATGTAACAGATATATGCCAGTAAGGGCGGTGTGGGAACCTCACTCCCCTGACCTCAAAAAGAGACGCTCTAGCGACTGATGCTAAAGGCTGTAGCCTTTAGCCTCCTTGGTAGAGCGCCCGCCTCCCGCGCCGGCATCCCAGGTTCGAGACCCGCTCGGTGTGATGGTGCGGACCCGGGGGGATTACATTGGTGCCGTGACCCGGACGGGAGTGAGGTTTAGGGGGGTGAGTGTAACGGATGTATGCCAGTAAGGGCTGTGTGTAAACCTCACTCCCCTGACCTCAAAAAGAGACGCTCTAGCGACTGACGCTAGAGGCACAGCCTTTAGACTCCTTGGTAGAGAGCCGCCATCCCGGTTCGAGACCCGGCTCGGTGTGATGGTGCGGACCGGGGTTACATTGGTGCCGTGTCCCGGATGGGAGTGAGGTTTAGGGGTGAGTGTAACGGATGTATGCCAGTAAGGGCTGTGTGTAAACCTCACTCCTGACCTCAAAGAGGATGCTCTGGACGCCTAGAGGCCTTTAGCCTCCTTAGAGCACCCGCCTCGCGGCATCCCGGGTTCGAGACCCGCCCGGTGATAGTGCGGACCGGGGTTACATTGGTGCCGTGACCCAGATGAGTGAGGTTTAGGGGGTGAGTGTAACAGATGTATGCCAGTAAGGGCTGCGTGTAAACCTCACTCCCCTGACCTCAAAAAGAGACGCTCTAGCGACTGACGCTAGAGGCTGTAGCCTTTAGCCTCCTTGGTAGAGCGCCCGCCTCCCGCGCCGGCATCCCGGGTTCGAGACCCGTTCGGTGTGATGGTGCGGACCCGGGGGGGTTACACTAATAGTGTTCACTGTCTGTTTGATTACATGTCATTAACTAACTTTACTATACATATCTGCCATATGGACATCAACTTGAGACATCACCACTGATAAGCTACTATTAAATATAAACTTGTGAATGTGAAAAGCGCTGTACAAATCAACTTGAATTGAGTTGAGTCATTAACATGTTTCTGTTTCACAGGCGATAACTGTTCAGTTAACGTGAACGAATGCGAGTCCACGCCGTGTGAAAACAGAGGCAGCTGTGAAGATCTCATCAATGCGTTTCGGTGCTCGTGTCCTGCGGGGTTCAAAGGTGCGTGAGCGTGCTCCGAATATCACATGACTTTACCTCACATCATTCAAAATAATGCACGTATATCATATCAATGACTGAATGCACAACTAATTCTAGACACACATGCTTCTATTTACATTTGTGCAAAACTCCACAAACTGTTGCTTTAGTATGAATAAGATATTATTTAGTTTCATTTTAATTTTAGTTAAAGGTTTAATACATTTAGTTGAAACCAAATCCATAAAAAGTGCTTTATTTGAAATGAGTTTCATTAAGATACTATTGTAGTTTTTATTAATTTTAGAATCAGGTTTTTTTTATTTCAATATTTTCCATTTTCATTTAAATTTTAGTTAAAGTTTTAGTAATTTTCTTGTATGATTTTTAGTTTTTTAATCTGTCTATATTGTTTTTTTTATTTTATTTCATTTTGAGATATTTTAGTTCAGCTGAACTAAATTAAAATGAGAAGTGTTGCCTTGGCAATAGCTGAAATTAAAAAATACTATTATATCTCAAAGTGAGATACAATTCAAATATCAAATAAATGATTTTGTTCATATTTTTATTTACATTTTTGTTAAAGTTATATTAATTTCTTTGTGTTTTTTATTTTTAGTGTTTTTTTATCTGTCTATATACTTTTTCACTTTTATTTTATTTTAGTACATCAAGTTAAACTGACAATAGCTGAAATGAAAGAAAAGTTAATGTTTTGATATTTTATGATATTTTTGGTTTTGGTTAAGGTAACCAAACAGTTTGTTTAATGGTTTTAGCTTTAGTTTGATTAGTTTGATAATAAATGACAGCAGGTATATTTCGTGCACTGATT
Source organism: Gymnocypris eckloni scoliostomus (assembly GCA_027564155.1). Taxonomy (NCBI): domain Eukaryota; kingdom Metazoa; phylum Chordata; class Actinopteri; order Cypriniformes; family Cyprinidae; genus Gymnocypris; species Gymnocypris eckloni. Next base: position 28,216,655 of record CM050420.1, on the reverse strand, counting down.
CAAACAGTTTGTTTAATGGTTTTAGTTTGATTTGTTTGATGATAAATGACAGCATGTATATTTCGTGCACTGATTCAAACCGTTTGTTTAATGGTTTTAGCTTTAGTTTGATTTGTTTGATATTAAATGACAGCATGTATATTTCGTTCACTGATTCAAACCGTTTGTTTAATGGTTTTAGCTTTTGTTTGATTTGTTTGATAATAAATGGCAGCATGTATATTTCGTGCACTGATTCAAACCGTTTGTTTAATGGTTTTAGCTTTAGTTTGATTTGTTTGATGATAAATGACAGCATGTATATTTCGTTCACTGATTCAAACCGTTTGTTTAATGGTTTTAGTTTGATTTGTTTGATGATAAATGACAGCAGGTATATTTCGTTCGCTGGTTCAAACCGTTTGTTTAATGGTTTTAGCTTTAGTTTGATTTGTTTGATGATAAATGACAGCAGGTATATTTCGTTCGCTGATTCAAACCGTTTGTTTAATGGTTTTAGTTTGATTTGTTTGATATTAAATGACAGCATGTATATTTCGTTCACTGATTCAAACTGTTTAATGGTTTTAGTTTGATTTGTTTGATGATAAATGACAGCAGGTATATTTCGTTCGCTGATTCAAACCGTTTGTTTAATGGTTTTAGTTTGATTTGTTTGATAATAAATGACAGCAGGTATATTTCGTTCGCTGATTCAAACCGTTTGTTTAATGGTTTTAGTTTGATTTGTTTGATAATAAATGACAGCAGGTATATTTCGTTAATTGATTCAAACCGTTTGTTTAATGGTTTTAGTTTGATTTGTTTGATAATAAATGACAGCAGGTATATTTCGTTCGCTGATTCAAACCGTTTGTTTAATGGTTTTAGTTTGATTTGTTTGATAATAAATGACAGCAGGTATATTTCGTTCGCTGATTCAAACAGTTTGTTTAATGGTTTTAGTTTGATTTGTTTGATGATAAATGACAGCAGGTATATTTCGTTCGCTGGTTCAAACCGTTTGTTTAATGGTTTTAGCTTTAGTTTGATTTGTTTGATAATAAATGACAGCATGTATATTTCGTTCACTGATTCAAACAGTTTGTTTAATGGTTTTAGCTTTAGTTTGATTTAAAATGGCAGCAGCAGGTATATTTCGTTCACTGATTCAAACAGTTTGTTTAATGGTTTTAGTTTGATTTGTTTGATAATAAATGACAGCATGTATATTTCGTGCACTGATTCAAACCGTTTGTTTAATGGTTTTAGTTTGATTTGTTTGATAATAAATGACAGCATGTATATTTAGTTTAGCTGATTCAAACTCTGTTGTTTAATGGTTTTAGCTTTTGTTTGATAATAAATGACAGCATGTATATTTCGTTCGCTGGTTCAAACTGTTTGTTTAATGGTTTTAGCTTTTGTTTGATAATAAATGGCAGCATGTATATTTCGTTCGCTGGTTCAAACTGTTTGTTTAATGGTTTTAGCTTTTGTTTGATAATAAATGGCAGCATGTATATTTCGTTCGCTGGTTCAAACCGTTTGTTTAATGGTTTTAGTTTGATTTGTTTGATGATAAATGGCAGCATGTATATTTCGTTCGCTGGTTCAAACTGTTTGTTTAATGGTTTTAGCTTTTGTTTGATAATAAATGGCAGCATGTATATTTCGTTCGCTGGTTCAAACCGTTTGTTTAATGGTTTTAGCTTTTGTTTGATAATAAATGGCAGCATGTATATTTCGTTCGCTGGTTCAAACCGTTTGTTTAATGGTTTTAGCTTTAGTTTGATTTGTTTGATAATAAATGGCAGCATGTATATTTCGTTCGCTGATTCAAACCGTTTGTTTAATGGTTTTAGCTTTAGTTTGATAATAAATGGCAGCATGTATATTTCGTTCGCTGATTCAAACCGTTTGTTTAATGGTTTTAGCTTTTGTTTGATAATAAATGACAGCAGGTATATTTCGTTCGCTGGTTCAAATCGTTTGTTTAATGGTTTTAGCTTTAGTTTGATTTGTTTGATGATAAATGGCAGCATGTATATTTCGTTCGCTGGTTCAAATCGTTTGTTTAATGGTTTTAGCTTTAGTTTGATTTGTTTGATGATAAATGACAGCATGTTTATTTCGTGCGCTGATTCAACCGTTTGTTTAATGGTTTTAGCTTTTGTTTGATAATAAATGACAGCATGTGTATTTCTTTCGCTGGTTCAAACCGTTTGTTTAATGGTTTTAGCTTTTGTTTGATAATAAATGGCAGCATGTATATTTCGTTCGCTGGTTCAAACTGTTTGTTTAATGGTTTTAGCTTTTGTTTGATAATAAATGGCAGCATGTATATTTCGTTCGCTGGTTCAAACTGTTTGTTTAATGGTTTTAGCTTTTGTTTGATAATAAATGGCAGCATGTATATTTCGTTCGCTGGTTCAAACTGTTTGTTTAATGGTTTTAGCTTTTGTTTGATAATAAATGGCAGCATGTATATTTCGTTCGCTGGTTCAAACTGTTTGTTTAATGGTTTTAGCTTTTGTTTGATAATAAATGGCAGCATGTGTTTTTCGTTCGCTGATTCAAACCGTTTGTTTAATGGTTTTAGCTTTTGTTTGATGATAAATGACAGCAGGTATATTTCGTGCACTGATTCAAACAGTTTGTTTAATGGTTTTAGCTTTTGTTTGATATTAAATGGCAGCAGGTATATTTCGTGTGCTGATTCAAACAGGGCTTGTCTTGATCTCTATAGTCTATACAGAGCTGTACAGTTTGATAATGAGCATTTCTTCACCACACGAGCTTTGATGTGGAGTTCTCTACAGGTTCTTGATCTGATAGTAAACTAAGGCCTGTGGTTAACATTATTATCTGACGTTCTGAAGCACAGACTGCAGTATTTTAGCTTCAAGATGACTTCATCCAGTCAGAGTAGATCAAACACATATTGTTTATGGTTATCATGTGTCTCCTAGCAACGATATTTAGCTAGTTTGTTGCGTTCGGTACAGTCTGATGATTCTGGAGCGTCTGATTCTCCGTCGTGTAGTGTACTGCATGCAGTGCTGGTAGCTGATAATATGTCATCTGGATAATATGGACATATTAAATTATCATAATCAGATTACAGTTATTTTGTATTGCTTACATGATTACTTAATATTCACACAAAAACCTGTAAATTATTCATAATTAAATGAATCACCCTAATTCTTATTTTTTGGCATTTTAAATTTTCCACTTTAAATTTTAAGATTTTAAATTTCCCATTGTTTATATATTTCCTTTTCCTTTTTTCTTTTTAGTCATTTAGCGGACGCTTTTATCCAAAGCGACTTACAAATAAGAAAAAGTAACTAAAACAATAAGTTAAAACTCTATAAATACTATATATACACATTTAAGAAAATTGAGAAATTAAATAAAATGACAAATGCATACAACAACATTTCAAAACTAAACATTTAAATGAAAACAAAAAATAAAGCTAAAAACAATAAATATATATATGTTATTTCATTTCCATGTAGTATGTTGAAGTAACGTTACTAAAATAACTCCAATTTATTAAAACTAAAGAAAATACCTATAAAGACATAATAAATTCATACATAATTTATCTCAAATTAAAATAGATAACAAATCAAATATACCCATTTAACAAGGGACGCGATACAGATATATGTTATGAAAATCATAGCAATAGTATTTAACTATAGTTATACTAAAGTTTATATTATTCAAATCAATGTGATAAACAAGGTGGGTCAAAAGTAATCAAAAAGTAGTTAGATCACATTACCTAAAATGGATTATTGCTAACTGCAATTTTCATCATATAATCTGCTTTCAGTAATCTACTACAGCATGTTAATAATCGACCAGCACTGACTGTATGATCGCTCAGTTTTCTCTGTAACTCTTTACAAAGTCAGCAGATGCCTAGTGCTTTAAATCAGTTCAGATTTGGAAAGCGGTGTAGTTTATTCTGAAAGCTTCCCACACGGACAGATCTCAGAGCACATCTCCAGTAATGAGTGGTGCTCGGGTGGCACGGAGAGCACACATTCCTGATGTCAGCTGGGACGGGAGGGTTATTATCCCAGCGGGGGGGGAGTCGTAATCACTCCTGGACGCTTGGTACCGAGAGGTGGATCGACATGTGCAAGAGAAGTCAGACAGGGACTGAGAGGAAGAAATCGCTGGACGTCTGTCAGCTGTATGGAGGCAGGATGAGAGGACTAATAGTGAGAGCGATGCTTCTCCTGACAGGTAAAGCGCCAGAGCTTTCCTAATGTTGAATTAACCTCGGAGAACTCACAGTTCTGCCGTCTTCAGAAACACGTTTGAAATGAAGTGTGCGGCTCTGTTTGTGTTGAATATCTACTGTAGAATGTGTGCTGGGTTTCCTTCAGCACATAGTTACAAAAGTACTGCAACAAGTCATTTCTGGACTTTTTTAGTTTTGTTTTAAGGAAATATATGCAATATGAGATAAGAAGTCTTGCTTTCTAAAAAAAGAATCAAAGTATTTATGCTTAAAACAAGAAAATACAGTGGGGTCAGAAAAATAAACTTTTTATTTTAAGCATAACATTTTGATCAATTCCAATTAAACATAAAAACAAGACTTCTTTGACATTTTGCATCTCAAGTAAAGGTTGATTTAAGAATTGATTTGTACTGGATAGTGATATTATAGTGTATCTGAGATGATAATATCAAAATATATGATAATAATTATCAAGATAATTTTTTTTACATTTTATGTTTTCCCTTTAATTTTAGTTAGTTATAATTTTGTTGTTTTTGTCATTGTTATTAGTTTTTTTAAATACGTCTTTAGTTTTTAAGTTTTGATTTTTAGTTTTAGTTTATTTAGTGTAAGTTCGTTTTTTTAATTAAACTTCAACTAAAGGAAAAATACTAGCTGAAATAAAATAAAGTTTTAGTTTTTATATTTTATGTTAATATTTATTTGATGTCAAATAATGATGTTGTAGTTAACACATTTTTATTTTACATTTTTATTAAATTTTTAGTTATTTTAGTACATCAAGAAAATAAGAAAAGTTGCAACAATTGTATAAAATTGTAATTTAATTTCAGTTAGTGTGCATTTTAATTTAAGTAACAAAAATGCTTTTTGAACTTTTAGCACCGAGGAAGAAAATCACGTTTTCACCCGTTTCTCTCTTTTCGGGACACACACGTCTGCTCTGGTTCACTCTTGATATTCAGTATTGTTGCACTGCTAACATTGTTGGTTTCAGTATAAACAGTTGTTTTTCCTCATGTGCATTATAAAAGCATCAGTTAAACGATTAATGTAATGTAACAGCTTTTGCATTCTGCATAGCAAGTCAATTTATATTTGTATAGCACTTTTTGTGATGCTCATTGTCTCTAGGCAGCCTATCAGTTAACTTATCTTCATGTTTAATATTGCCAAGGAATGCAAAATATATTGCAAGCAACCACAAGCTTTTAAAACTGATAACTTGCAGGAACGGTTGCACAATAGAGACTGTGTTTGACACCTGCTGTCATCCGCAGTGATGGACTGTCTCGCTCAGCTGCACACATTTCTGTTTTGTTTAGTTTGGGCATATTTACTGGTGCGGTGTTATTATTCAGCAGTAGTTAACAGTCCTCCCACAGACTAAACAAACAGCAGTTACAACCATATGCTGACACGCCAATCCCGTTAGCAGGATTAAATGACTGATTAAAGACAAAGGATTAAAGTAAATGCAATTAAAAGTCCGTTCATTTCCTTTAGTTCACTGTTCTGTAAGTCATTTACTATGATGTATAAAGGTCAACCTATATATTAATGTGCATTCATAGCTTAATTTTCATGACTTTTGCTTAAGATGTAGGCCTACATTACAAAAACTGTATTTTCTAGCCCTTTTAAGCATCGTTACTGTATGATTACATAGCACTGCACACTAATATAATGAATATGAATAGAAGCAGTGCACAACCAATGGCTAGTTTTCCCAGTTTATGCATGGATTTAACAAAAAACTCTTTATTAATATACTGTGTATCAATATATGGTCTTTTAATATTTCACTACCCTAATGCATTAAGCCATATTACGTATTAATGATTTTCTTTGGGACACAAGAGACTGTTCATATTGTGCTCTTCTACGAGCAACGGATTTATATTTTAAGCACCACAGCGACTGGTTGGCAGCATGCATGATTTGTGTAGATTGCATGTGACATTACAGAACTGAGAAAGCATGTGCACGTCTGCAGCCAGACCCTTCTCGACAGGGCAGATGGTAATAGTGTCAAAAGGAAGTGACACACCACTTCTCATTTTAGTCAGCATCTGTTTTTCCTCAAATCTTTCAGTTATTAGGCCTATTTTTTAATAACTAACTTTTGTGATCAGCCATTTGCTCAAATATTGTTCCTGTGGCTCAGTGGTAGAGCATTGTGTTAGCAGTACAAACGGTTCTATTTGATGATAGAAAGCTTGCTATGGGACCAGTCAGATCTTAAACAGTCCAGATACATATCTGTGCATGTGGTTTATGTAGTTCGATTAGAATGAGATCATCAGGAAGTGGGCAAGTCATTTCCATCCGTACAGCATCCGCTCTCACTTTACAATCTTTCAATTTGACTTGAGATCTACATGTGTAGATTTGTTCACACATTCAAATAAACTGGAGCGATTTGTGAGATTATGTCCAACAAACCTTAGGAAACAAGTCTGTTATGTGCACTGATGGAGCTGGAGTTCTTCATAATCTTGGCTCCGAAGGGCCTGAGCACATTCAGCCCGTCCATGCTAGTATTTATTCCACACAGCTTCTGACAATTAATGAATGAGTTTGGAGCAAAATTGGGTTTTGTTTTAATGCTATATATGATCAGCAGCAAATTATATGGGATTTTTTAAAACAACGTTTTACTTACCTTTCACCTCGCCAATGGCTGAAAAATATAAAAATATAATAAAAGACATCTAATTCTTAATGGGTTTAGGAGTAACCAGGTGTTTTTGTTCATTTTTAAAATACATTCACAATGAAAATACATTTTCAGTCATCTTGCCTTACATTTTATTCATATTACATTATATGAATAAAAACATATTAAAGAACATTTTGAATACAAATGTATAACAGCTCATTTAAAACCAAACACAAAAGTTGATAATACAGTTATTGAAATCATTTGCTATTATTGTGATGACTTGGAAAATAACGAGGACGTGCTCCTTGCAGGCCACACACACTCTTTCTTTCTTTCACAGGAGATCCTCATACCGTGCAGATTGACAGTTTTTACCTCCGTTCTGTGGTTTATCATTGTGTTTGTTAAACTCAAAATGAACAGGGAGACACTTTTTTTTAATGAACTTGTCACATCCCAGAATGATGTGTTGGCTCACATTGCTAACTTTAAAGACCTTGCACTCATCAATACTCACAAACACTTCAAAGAAAGAGAACGTTTTCTTGCTAATACACAGATTCGAGTCGGGTTTGAAAACCTTGCCTCCGGCTGGAGTGCAGACTTCTTCCACCTTGCTCTTTTGATTTGAATCTAAAAAGCTTTGGACAGATCTGTTTGCATTACTGCAGAGATGATTCTTCTGCAGGAACATGCTCCAAACATCAAGGTCCATTGTTTTGGGGGTTTCCTTAAGTAGGTGCTTTTTGGAAGTCGTCTTGTTTTTTCGGCGTACATCGATGTGTGCAGGGCTTTTTAGCTTGCGGTCTGATATTAAACTCTAGATGAGCCAGGCACAGATGAAAGCTGAGCATCAGGATGATTTTGACTGCCATCTTCAAGAGAACATTTAAGTAGAGAACTACAATTAAACGGCACAAGAAATACAAAGGATTTATTACAGCTCGGAAGAAATATGTTTTTATTATTGTGGATTATTTTAGTAGTTTCCATAGCACGAGAGCAAAGAAGACAGTACATTACCTTCAGAGTGAAGCAGGGTCTCTGAAAGCCCTTCACTGCATGGCTCTTATGTTACTCAGATGTTTGTAGGTGTACGTGTGGTTGTAGACCACTGTTTCCTGACCCTGTCACAGCTAGAGACCACCCCAAACCACGATAGTCATACTCCTTCTCCACTGAGTAAGAGATGCTTTCTATCACACGGAAACTACATTCTCAGAAAATACATGTCAAAATTTTTCCTCTTTACTCTAGTGAAGAAATAGTATGCTTAAGCACATTTTTTCGTATGCACTTTAGTGTAACTAAATGTATTTGTGGCACAGTGTAAACGGGTATACTTAAAGTCTGCTAAATAGGAACAACTCATTTTGTACTAAATGCATTTTAGTTGTGCAAAAGCAGTACTGAAGTTGAATTAAATATACTTGTTTGTGCTAAAGTGGAACCATTTCAAGTAAACTTAAATATCCACTCATTCTGAATTTATTTTTCAATATACATATTTTCAACTATCAATGTTTTGAATTTATTTTTATGCTTTATTTTATTCCATGTAATTACATTTTTATAGTTTTTATTTGAGTTAATAATAATTATTATGCATGATGCTACTATGAAATATAAAACTGGAAGTCTTTCTATGCATCACTCTGGATGTAAGTTTGAATGCACTTTTATTGTGGCTGAATGTCTGTGTGTGCCAAATGCATCCACGAGCTCGGTCTGTGTAATTCCCCCTGCAGGTGTGGTGTGTGAGATGAACCTGGACGAGTGCGAGAGCGGACCGTGTCAGAACGGTGGCCGCTGTGAAGACGCCATCAATGACTACACGTGTCACTGTCCACCTCCTGCACCGGACCAGCTGCCCTGGGGCGGTCATGACTGCGACGTCCCGCTGACCGGCTGCGTGCCTGACCCCTGCCAAAACAACGCCACCTGTGTGCCTTCACTGCTCAGAGACCAGCATCAGCACACCTGCACATGCGCTTCAGGCTTCCACGGTGACACCTGCCAAACATCCACCACCTTCTCCGTCACGGCGGGAGGTTATCTGCTCATCGAGGTCCCGCATATCAACAGGACCCGCAGGCAGGCGGGATCACAAGGGCCCAGCGTCCAGCTGAGGTTCAGGACGACCTTGCCGGATCTAATTCTCTTCTTCCGGGGAAGCCAAGAGCACTTCTTCATACTGGAGCTAATTGGTGGAGACCTGCACTCCAGAGCCGAATCGGGAGACTTAAAGCTGGCTGTGCAGTTAAGCGGGGATTTCAGTGACGGACTCTGGCACGACGTCTCGGTTAGTGTGGACGAGAGACTGATTCTGACCTCGCTATCAGACAATGTAACCAGAGCTGAGGATGGAGGACACAACCAGCTTCTGTCCTTCCAGTCGCGCGGTTTAGAGAGAGTCTACCTCGGCGGGGTGCCGCAGGAATACCTCAACCGGACCGCATCCAGGACGGGATTCCTGGGCTGTTTTGAGGATCTGCTGGTGGATTCTCAGCCGGTTCTTCCCCAGAGCTTCGATCCGCAGTCGGATGTGCAGATGGGCTGTGAGAAGAGCGACTGGTGCGGGCCGGACCCCTGCGCTGAGCGCGGCCGCTGTGTGGATCTGTGGTCAGACTACAGGTGCGACTGCCGCAGGCCGTTTCACGGACACAACTGCTCAGAAGGTGAGGCGTCTTGTCAAATAACAGCTTGCTGGAATAAATGTGGCTATTATGTGGCGTTCATTTGTGAACTGTTTATTGGTGATGCTTATGTAATTGATGTGCTTGTACTTTAAAAATTGACAAATAAATATATTAGTATATAAAAAAAATATATATTTATTTATTGATCATACAATTTATTTTAATACATTTACTTTAGTTATTTTTTTTGAAGAAAAAATGTTGTGTGTATATTCAAATAATACTAATAATTGTTATTAATTATAGTATTTATATACAATAATTAATATATAATTATAGTAATTATAGCTAATAATCAATTAAATCATATATGTAAAATTTTAATAAGTTAAAAATATAAATATGAGCTGAAGGAAAAACTAATAATTAAATAATAACATTTTTAATTAAAATAATTTTGAAATAAAAAGACGCTTACTAAACTATAATAATTTATAATAATAAAATATAATAGCTTTTAATGAATTTATTTAATTATATAAAATGTAATACCATTTTACACACACACACACACACACACACACACACACACACACACACACACACACACACACACACACTTATTTTCTCTTATTATTGGATTGATATTTGACCTGTATATATATTAGTGGTGGGCCGTTATCGGCGTTAACGTGCTGCGTTAACGCGAGACTCTTATCGGCGATAAAAAAAATATCGCCGTTAATCTATTCTCAAAGTTGGGTTGGGAGCTGGGTCTATACTACGCAAGCTATGATGACTTTCACCCTGATATTTTAGCGCGATGTATACCTAGCCGAATTGCACTGTAGGGGGCGCAGAACGAGTCTTCGAACTAGAGGCTCGCAGTCCGTGATGGACAGATTGTTAACGGCTGGTCTGTGTGGTAATACACTGGGCAGGACATCCAAACGCTCACCTATCATTCATCAACCTCAAATATGGCTTTTCCTCTGAAAGATGTATGTAGTAGCAACTTTACATGGCCGCTCAATATGATGTTAACCTAGAGAAATGTGCGCTATTGAAGTGTTTGTGTGGAAGCGTTTGCGCAGGACAGGCTCCGTGCGCTCACTTGCTCTTAAAATCTCCGTCATTTTTGGTCATACAGATAAAAGTAGCCTAATACATCTTTCGAATCTGTAAAGACTCTACGCTTATTTGTGTGCACTCAGAATAACAACGAAACGCTTGCGCTTTTAAGCAAACAGGATGCGCTTTAGGTCTCATGTGAACTTGAGTATTCACTCCGTGTCACCCTCTGCTTCGAACCTGTGTGTATGCCTAACGTTACTGTGAAATTACCACATCAGACGTGACGTGCTAACATGGATGCAGCTATGAAGCCGCCGGGTTTGCTTCAGGAAAATTTATTTTTAAGAAGATTCCCAATGGAAACTGTAAACAGTTCATCACGACCTCTTATGTAGGCCTACAGTTCAAAATTCATGTTTAACTGAATAAACAGTTAGTAAACACAAGTTCATCTTATTGAACATAGTTTATTTTCATCACCAATTATCATAGCAGAACAGCTTTCTCAAGCAGTTTGTGATGCATTTTGGAAACAGGAGATGAGCCCTGGTCTAATGCGCCACCTGGCTTGAGAAACCCGTTCTCAAAGACTTACTTTAGTCATTATTTGGGTAGCACACATATTCTGAATGCCTTCGGCAGAATTCAAATGAGCCATTTTAATCTAGATTAATCTAGATTAATTCCAAAATTAATCTAGATTAATCTAGATTAAAAAATTAATCTATGCTCACCCCTAATATATATATATATATATATATATATATATATATATCTACTATAACCTTGGAACTATTCTCCTCACCAGAGTTCACTTCATGGACGTTCAGTCCCGAGCGCGTCAGGAGCTTCGCTGCGTTTCCCATCATGCAGCAGCACGCCGGTGACGTGAGCGTGTCGCTGTGGCTGAAATCACGTCAGTTGAACGGCCTGGTCCTTCAGCTCCAGCGGGACAATCAAGCTTACCTCACCGTCTTCCTAAACAACGGCTCATTATACATCGCCATATACAACTCCATCAGAAGAGCCTCCAGCTTCCTGACCGACGGCGAGAAGGTCTTTGTGTCCATCAAAAAAGAGCGAGGCGTTATATTATTTAACCAAACGCAGCAGGTTTTTGCTCCCAGAGAGCTGATTGGGTTTGAGGTGGAGGCTGGAGACGTGGCGTATCTCGGTGGGCTTCCTGAAGGAGAACGCGGAGGACAGTGGGGTGGATATTTGAAGGGCTGCCTGCAGGACGTGCGTATAGACGACACACAGCTGTACATGTACTCCGGCAGCATCAGCCACAAACCACAGCACCCCAGCTACCTACCCAGAAACTCCTCTAATGTGCTGGAGGGCTGCGCCGGAGACCAGACGTGCAAGGTGAGATGATGCTTCCCGCTTTTATTCAGCAAGGATGCATTCAACTGTTCAAACGTGACAGTAAAGACATTTATAATGTTACAAACGATTTCTATGTCAAATAAACGCTGTTCTTTTGAACTCTCTATTCATCAAAGAACACTGACAAATTAAATGTATCACTGTTTCCACAGAAATATGAAGCAGCACAACTGTTTTCAACATTGATAATAATCAGAAATGTTTCTTTTTTTATTAGAATGATTTCTGAAGATCATGCTTATTTTAGTTAGCTAAAAATAAAACAATAAAAACATGTTTCTGTTATTTGAAAAAATAAATGTTAACTTAAAAGTTAAAAATGTTAACTACAGTTTATTTTTATAAATTACTTATATATTTCAGCTGGTTGCCAAGTCATTTATAATTTAGTATTTAGTTTAACTTACTAAAATAACTCAAACAGAAATAAAAATTAATAAAAATACAAAACATGGTAACACCTTCAAATGAGGTTTCATTTTTTAGTTAACTTTATTACTTAACATGAACAATAAATACACAGCATTTATTAATCTTAGTTAATGCTATATTTTATATTTATATTATACAATTTAGCATTAACTAAGATGAATAAATACATAATAATACATTATTAAATTCAAAAGCTGAATTATATATATGTAATTTATGCTATAAATATATTATTGTTAAATGATATATATTGCATTAACTAATGTTAACTAATGACACCTTATTGTCAAGTTTTAAATGTGTATTTACAAACTTATTAACTTTAACTAAATGTACTAAAACTTTGGTAAAATTAAAATAACAAATATTAATTATATAAAAATATTAATAAAAAAAATTCAAAATATTACCAAAACTATAATAATACCTCAATGATAGTAAAATAATACTGCTGAAAAATCCCTGAAGACTGGATTAATGATGCTGAAAAATCAGCTTTGCATCGCAGGAATAAATGACATTTGACAATATATTCAGATAGAAAACCGCTATTTTAAGTAGTAATAATATTTCCCAATATTACTGGTTTTACTCTTAGCAGCTGTTGAATGACAGTGTGTATGTTTCCCTTCTCTGGCTTGTCTGGTCCTCTCTGACTCATCACTGCAGATGAAGCCGTGTCAGAATGGAGGGAAGTGTCGGGTGATCTGGAATGACTTTGTGTGCTCGTGTCCGCTGAACTTCTCCGGGAAAACATGCGACACGCGCGTGTGGTGCGTCAGCGATCCGTGTGACCCTGGGACTCGATGTGTGGATTTACCCGACGGTTATGAGTGTGAGTGTCTGCTCTGTAAGGGATTCATTGGCATTCGTTACCGTCTTCACCATTTTGGAGAGGATCCACTGAACGTAATCAACACAATCAGCATTGTTTCTGTTCAGTAGAAAGCGTTCTGGGGTACTCTCCAAAATGTGTAAACTCGGGGAGAAGAATTGCTGAATAAATTATGTTATTGTTTTCTGTTCGCACAAAAAGTAATCTCGTAGCTTCGTAAAATTACGGTTGAACCCCTGATGTCACATGGACTATTTTACCGATGTCCTTGCTATGTTTCTGTGCATTGATCGTGGTAATATCCTTGCTGTCTATGAAGGGTCAGAGACCTCTCAGATTTCATCTTCATTTGTGTTCTTGTGTGTCTGATGGGTTTGGAACGACATGAGGGTCAATAATTAATGACAGAATTGTCCTTTAATGTAATAAAACAACTAAAACTAAAATAAAAAGGGATACAAACTGTATAAATGTATATAAAAAATAATAATAAAAATGCAGAAAACAACTAAATTAATGAAACTTTAAATTGGAAAATGTAAAAATAAAAACTAATTCAAAATATTAAAAAGGAACTATAATTGCATCTCAATGATATTAAAATAGCACTATCAGTAACATCAAATCAAATGCATACAATTTGAAGATAAAGCAGGACATCTCGAGCAAAAGATGTTAGTATTTATGTGAAAAAGTGCTTCACATCAGTGTTTCAACCGTATCTCATTCCTTTAACAAGCTCCTCCTCGCTGCAGGTTTAGCCAACGCCACGTTTGAGAGCAACGCTTTGAAGTTCAGCGCCGGCGGCTCCTTGTTCCTCCCCGTGACGAGCGTCTCGATGCAGCTCCGGACGCGCGAGGAGAACGGGACGCTGTTACGCGCCTCCAGCCGCCTGGAGTTCTTCTGCATGGGGCTCCTCAACTCCTCCCTCATCGTCAAGTTTCGTGACGGGAACAGTCTGGAGGTGCACGCCTTCACCAGCGACGTCCCTGTTTCGGACGGAGACTGGCACCGGGTGGAGCTCTACCTGTCCAGCTCGAGGACAGCGGCGTCTCGGTGGCACCTCTCCATCGACGGACAAGCGGCCGGATTCAGTTCGGATCCCGCCGGAAACATGGACTTCTTCAACTCCTCCAGCGTTTGGCTGGCGGAGAACTACACCGGCTGTTTGGGCGAGGTGCGCATCGGGGTGTTTATTTACCGTTTACAGGACTCCTAGTGGAAGAAGCGCCACAAACGTCCCGGTTCATGCAAGTCGGTGGGATTTCTCAGCCTCGTCTGGGATGCAGCAGCTCCTCCTCCTGTCTTTTGGATCCGTGCCAGAACAACGGCACCTGCACGGATCTCTTCAATCTCCTCTCCTGCGAGTGCGGCCCGGGATGGGTGGGCGAGCGCTGTCAGGAGGACGTGGATGAGTGCGGCCAGCGGCCCTGCGTCCGTGGGACGTGCCGGGATCTGCCGGGGGACTACGAGTGCCAGTGCGCTCCCGGATACGCTGGGAAGAACTGCCAGCTGGAGGCGGACGTGTGCCAGGAGCATCGCTGTGAGAACGGAGGCTCGTGTGCGGCTGCGGTTACGGGATACACCTGCGTCTGTTCTCCTGATCACACCGGACCGCTCTGCCAGTGAGTCTGACCACTTAGTTGTTTTTGCCAGTATATGTGTTCCCTGGGAATTGAACCCACAACCTTTTGCGCTGCTAACGCAACGAATTTATTTAAAATTGATTTTATTCCTGTGATGTAAAGGCACACACATGTTGTTTTTTATGGTTTACAGGGACTCTCCATAGGCGTAATGGTTTTTATACTGTACAAACTGTATGTGCTATTGCCCTACACCTACCCTACACCTAAACTTAGCCCTCACAGGAGACGGTGCATTTCAACTTTCCCTTCAAAACGACTCACGCTGAATGATCTATACACGTTTTAAATTATGGGAACACTGAAAATGTCCTCATAAATCACCTTCTCCTTGTAATACCTATGTTATACCCATGTCATTATTCACATTTGTGTCCTCATAAACACACACACACACACACACACACACACACACACACACACACACACACACACACACACACACACACACACACACACACACACACACACACACACAGACACAGACACAGACACACACACACACACACACACACACAGACACAGACACAGACACAGACACAGACACACAGACACAGACAGACACACAGACACACAGACACAGACACACAGAGACACAGACACAGACACAGACACAGACACACACACACACGCACACGCACACACACACACACAGACACAGACACACACAGACACAGTATACTCTGCTGTTCAAAAGTTAGTCAGATTTTATTATTTTCAAAGAAGTCTCTTTTGCATTTATTAGGTAAGAAATACAGTAAAAACGGTAATATTATTACAATTCAAAATGATCATATATTTAGTGAATATAGGCCTATTATAAAACGTAATTTATTTCCGTGATGCTAAGCTGAATTTTCAGCATCATTACTCGTCACATATTTATTTTAAATAAACTGGGATAAGCAGTGTTTTTTTATATTTAACATAATTAAAAAAAAAAAAATTTAAATAGCCCTTTTTTACTACTGAGAAATGTTGTTAATTAATACAAAAATGTATATGGCTATAAAGTATAGACCCCTTCACGGTATACGTCACAGAAGTTCGCAGTGCGCATGTCGGGGTCAGAACGTTCATTCCATCCCATTGTGTTAACCAGAGAATTTCTCGTCAAGACAAAACTTAGGGCTGTGACGGTGGCAGATTTTTACCACCGCGGTGGTAATGGACCAACTACTACAGGTGGCGCGGTGTTGTGATATATATATATATAATTCTGAAACGCAAAAATAAATAAATGAGGCTCAATCATCTATTAACAAATATACGTGTTTATTTTAGCACTTACGTCAGTCAACACTCAGCCTGCAAAACACTAAAATAAATATCAAATAAATAATACAGTTAAATAGGAAAGCCTTAAATGAGAAAGTTAAATACACCCGTGTGTGACGTCACGTGCACTACCGCCGGTGACGCGTTGTCATGGCCACCATCACAGCCCTAGACAAAATGCCTACTTGTTGCGTCGTGGACTGTGAAAATCGCACCAGTTCTGGAGTCAAGTTTTCAGGATTCCTGCAGGATCTCATCCGTTTCAAAAATAGACATCTGTGACTGCAAGCTATTAAAACGGGCAGACTGGGACAATACTACGATCAAAGAGGCTCGTGTTGGTAGCGCTCACTTCATATCAGGAAACGTTAAAGTCATCCTTTATCATCCCTTTCTGTTTGCTTAAACTCGAAAGCCTGGATTGCATGAACAGTTTTCTGTACGTTAAGCTATGCAAGTTAATAGTGTTGTAAATGCCATGGACCTGTGTCATGCTACAGACGTAGCCAGCTGCTAGTAGTTAGCCGCAGGCTAGCGCCAACATTGTGCCAACAACGGTAGAGTTAAGCCATGATAAGTAAACAAATGTTTTCTGTAAACTGTTGACTGATTTAATAGTTAGGTGAAGTTTGATATCTGGCATAAATTGTGACCTGTGGCATGCTACAGACTTAGCAGATCGCAGACTAGCTTTACATTAGCGTTTTCACTATGACAACAGTAGATCGTGTGCAATTCTTTTTTGTAGGAGAGGCATCACTTGACTCTAGTAGTCCTGAATTTGTGCCCTCCTTGTTTGTGTACACAAAACAAAGCCAGACACCTAAGACAAAAATGGAAAGGTACAAATAATAATAAAAAAGTATCTTATCTATCTATAAGGCTTGTCTGTTTCTCCTTGACACAATATGCCGGTCTATTAGCCGCGCCATTTTTCTGACCCCAAGCTGCGCGCGCACCCAACCTAGGCTTTCGATGTTTACAAACATTGAAGGGGTCTATTGGGGTCGTTTTTATTTTTTATACCAATGTAAACTTACTGAAAAGAAGAAATGTTTTTTTGAACAATTTGTAATGGTTTTAATTTTAGTCACCTCTAATAACCGTGTTAACAAGGTGTGAGAAGTCAGATATGTTGCTCTAATAACATCGAAGTTGAAACTTAGTTTACTTTGAAGATTTGTTTTTTATTTATGCCATACTTCACTTCTAAAAATATTAAAATCAAATAAAAATTACTTAATTGAAATAAAATAAACTTGACATGAAAACATTAAACTTAAAAAAACATACACATATATATATATATTTAAATGACCAACTTTTAAAAGTATTTTTTGAATCTAATATTGATATATTATTTTATCCTTATTTAAATGAACATGAGTTGTTTGAATAGTTTTCTAAATCAGATTAATGTAAACGTATCTGTCATGTTAATCCGTATGAAAAGAAAGGAGCCTTGCTTGCTTGTGTTTAATATCGATGATATATGATAGAGTAAATGTGATCATTCCTCCGTCAGGTGGCGTTCTCCTCCTCGGCGGTGTGATGTGGATTTACAGTGTGAACACGGAGGTGTTTGCAGCGAGGGATCGGGGGGGCCGGACTGTACCTGCAGACCGGGCTTCAGCGGACACAGGTGTGATCTCATGATTAAATGTGCAGACAGCAGTCAGACTGATGACGCTCGCTCTGTGTTCCAGATGTGAAGTGGACATAGACGAGTGTGAGTCGGACCCGTGTCGTAACGGAGGTGTGTGTGTGAACAGACACAATCACTACCTCTGTGAGTGTGTGTCGGACTTCAGCGGAGAGAACTGTGAGGATACGGTCAGTTCTTGTTCATTCTCTTCATTTCATCTTTGTCCTTTTGTTTCATCGACGCTCGAAAACTGAACAATTCTTTTTTTCTCTGAACTTCACTTTTATTTATTTTTTCCAGATTCATTTTTTTCTGTAAATTTTTCTGAATTTTGTTTTGGTTTTTCTTTATTCTGTTTTAATAGTTCAGTTAAATTATAATAAACAGTATGTCAAATTTATTGATATCATTAAATATAATTTAACAAAAACGTATTAAAAGTTTAAAAACAATTTTGAGCCCTATTAAATATGTTTTTCAAATTCACTTTCATACTTCTGGATTCAATTTTGTTTAATTAATGTAATTTTAGGAATGTAATTAGTACATTTAGTAATAAAGTATGTCTAACAATTTTTAATTTGAATAACAACAAAATAATAACAAAAAAAAACACATTTCAAGGCTCCATAAAATCCATTTAACTTTCCCCAAGTTTTGTGTTTTCCATGTACTTTTTTCTGGATTACTTATGCATTTATATTTCATTATATTTGTCATTATATGCATTTATATTTCATTATATAATTTATATTTTGTTTTAAATGTTACATTTAATTGTAATAATAAAAAAGTATGTGTTATTAATTGAAATCAAAACTTTTATGAAATAATAACAAATTCAACAAATAAACAAAATGACATTTTAGGGCCTTACTTTTTGATTATTTTTCTGGATTTCTTATTTTTATCATTTCGATATTTTTGTATTCATATTTAATTGATAAATCTAAAATATATTTGGAGAATTTTAGTAATTAAAACGCTTGTCTAATCAATTGAAATCAATTAAACTTGTACAGTTTAACACGTTTATTAAAAGTTGAACAAAAAATAAAACATTTAGATGAAATTCATTTTAATTTTTACCAAATTCTGTTTTAATGGTTAAATAAAATTTTAGCAATCAAAAAGCATGTGTTATTATTTGAAATCATGAAACTTAAAAATATAACATACATTTATAAAAGTTAAACACAATTTTTTAAACAAACTTTTTTTTTCTGAGCTCTATGAAATCAGTTTTTTAACCCCCCCCCCATTTTCCGCCTTAATTTTTCTAGGTTCCATTTTTTACTTAAGTTATAAAATAAAATGTTAAAATAAATGGATAATCAAAATACAATTATTCTTAGAAAAATGATATATCTAAATGAAATGTATTGTTCTTAAATGTTATGTGATGTTCAAATGCATTTTTCTGATGTTTTGCTCCTCGTGTGGTCTTCAGAAGCAGCCGCAGCAGGACCGTGTGCCGTGGCTGATGGTGGCTGTCCCGCTGGCGTGTCTCGCGGTCCTGCTGGCCGCGGTCGGGATGGTTTGTCTGGCTCTCACGGCCCGGAAGAAGCGCCAAGCGGAGGGAACATACAGCCCCAGTCAACAGGAAGTAGCTGGAGCCCGACTAGAGATGGGCAGCGTGCTGAAGGTGCCTCCGGAGGAGAGACTGATCTGACATCGGTTTGGAACCGCGACGCTACAGACGAGGCAAAGCTGCGTGTGTCTTCCGTGGAAGGATAATGGAGAAAACACTGCTGATGCTCTATCATGAACCCTCACTTTCAGCACTGTGAGTAAGAGAGACATGAAGCCAATGTGAGAAATATAAACTGTGACCACTTTCCATCCCATATGGCACAAAATATATTGTCAAAATATTAAAAAAAGGCCCAAAAAATCTATTCACTAAGAAATGCTTTAAAATATATTTGCTTGAATATATTTTCTAACAATATATCTTTTGCATATTTTTGAAAATATATTTTAATTGCTTTTGATAAAATATATGTTGCCCTTATATAGTTAAATCCATTAAAATCCAAAAACCAGAATTTTCCAAAACAAATTATATATATATGAAATATTGTACTTTTTCTTGTAACTATACAAAAGGCACATCCAAAAATATATTTATATTTCCAAAATATATGTTGCCCTTCATATAGTTCAAAATGTTTATAATATGTGACCCTGGAGCACAAAAGCAGCCAAAAATACAATGTATGGATATATTATGGAAGATATTTTGAAAATGTCCTACCATAAATATATTAAAACTAATTGTATTGATTAGTAATATGCATTGCTAAGAACTTCATTTGGACAACTTTAAAGGAGATTTTCTCAATATTTAGATTTTTTTGCACCCTCAGATTCCAGATTTTCAAATATTGTCCGATCATAACAAACCATACATCAATGGAAAGATTATTTATTCAGCTTTCAGATGATGTATACATCTCAATTTCAGAAAATTGATCCCTATGACTGGTTTTGTGGTCACATATAGTACCTTTATCGATATTCCAATTTTTTTATGTCACCTAAAATAAATTAGAACTCTGAATGAAAAAAAACTAAAATAAAAAATAAAAATAAATATATATATTTAAAAATAAATTTTCAATCAGTCCATTTTCTCTTTCTTTTTTAAAAAAGAAAATATTTTTGTTCAGGAGGTGTTGAATGAATACAAAGTCATAGAAAAGATTTATATTTTGCTCTTTTTAACTTTGTGTTCATCAAAGAAAAAAGTATCACATGTTCCAAAAATAATATTTAGCAGCACAAAAGTTTCAACAGTTATAATAAATCAGCATATTATTATGATTTCTGAAGATCATGTGACACTGAAGACTGGAGTAATGATGATGAAAATACAGCTGCATCACAGAAATAAATACTATTTATAAGTATATTAAAATAGGAAACCAATATTATAAATTTCAATAAGATTTCACAATATTTCTGTTTTTTTCCCACATTTTTGATCGAATAAATACAGCTTTGATGAGCAGGAGAGACTTCCTTGAAAAACATGAAATCCCAAATGTGTGTGTGTGTGAGAGAGAGAGTGTGTGTGTGTGTGTGTGTGTGAGTGTGAGTGTGTGTGTGTGTGTGTGTGTGTGTGTGAGTGTGAGAGAGAGATGGTTGAAACGCAATGTCAAAAAATACACTTAATTGCACTTCATTGTTCACAACATATATTTACGATATATTTTGGGCAGAAATGTTGTATTATTTCGATATATTTTCTGCTATATGGGGTCTAATTATTGTTTTATAAAACCGTGACTGTAATTCCAGGGGCAGGAAAGCTTATTTTGTGTTCAAGTTGATGTGTTTTGACTTAAAGTCAAAGTGTATATTTTAGATTCATAACATGTAAAGTAAAACACTTCAAAAGTGTTTTTGTATTAATTTTAATGATTAGAGATTACAGTTAATGAAAGTCAAAAATCAGTATCTCAAAATATTAGAATATTTACATTTGAGTTTCAATAAATGACCATCCATACAGTATAAATTATGTGTATCTCTTGTTCTGTGAAAGCACAATAATGGAGAACACTGGCGACTCTGCAATGGTCCAGAAGATGATCATTGACACCCCCCACAAAGAGAGTAAGTCACAGAGGGGCATTACTGAAGGGGCTGTTCAAGGAGTGCTGTATCAAAGCATATTAAATGCAAAGTTGACTGAAAGGAAGAAATTGGGAAGGAAAATGTGCACAAGCAACAGAGATGACCGCAAGCTTGAGAATACTGTCAAGCAAAGCCGATTCAAACACTTGAGAGAGCTTCACAAGGAATGAACTGAAGCTGGAGTCAGTGCATCAAGAGTCACCACGCTCAGACATCTTCAGGAAAAGATCTGCCAAACCACTTCTGAACAGAAACATCGTCAGAAGCATCTTACCTGGGCTTAGGAGAAGAACTGGACTGTTGCTCAGTGGTCCAAAGTCCTCTTTTCAGATGAAAGTAAATGTATTTCATTTGGAGATCAAGGTCCCACCATGAAAAAATGTAAACCTGAAATAAAAACAGACATCTGACCATGGGACATAAAACATAAGGGTCATAAATTGGGACAAATAGGACCATATTTGTCTGGGATACAACTATTTGTAAATCTGGAATCTGAGGGTGCAAAAAATATAAAAATTGAGAAAATCATCTTTAAAGTTGTCCAAATGAAGTTCTTAGCAGTGCATATTACCAATCAAAAATGACGTTCTGATATATTTACGGTAGGAAATTTACAAAATATCTTCATGGAACATGATCTTTACTTAATATCCTAATGATTTTTGACATAAAACATAATTGATAATTTTGACCCGTGCAATGTATTGTTGGCTATTGCTACAAATATACCCCGGCGTCTTAAGACTGCTTTTGTGCTCCAGGGTCACATATTTAAAAAAAACAAAAACTAATAAATATACCAAAACACGACAAAATTACTAACACTTTTACTGAAATTAAAATGAAAACAAAATATAAATATTTCTAATAGAAAATATTTATGACCAAAACTATAACAGTAAAACAGAATATCACTTCACCAGTTCTTAACTGTAATGGAAAATATATACATATATATATAATCTTAATGGTAAGGGTTTAATTATAATTTTAGGTTGGCATGTTGACAGGTTTGTGAGATTCATCTATTTGAGATCCTTGCATCAACAAACTTTTGATTGCACGTCCACCAAATCTTTCACTTTGTGAGTAAATGGCTGCCTGTGTGAAGTGTTCCCTGAGAGAGGAGGAGACGCTGCCGGGGGCTTGATGTGACAGGCCTGTCAGACTCTGCTGGGGGTGGGGGGTTCAGATGGTAAGTATCATGTCACATATGATGCCTCTCGCTCTGTCTCTAATGAGGGAGATCACCGTCTCCCACACCGTGTCAGGAAGCACCGACAAATCATCCGCGCGTCACGCCGGGGCCCGGAGATGATATGTTGACAAATGCAGAGAGTTCACTCTTTTAATTGACACTAAGAGAGGGAAACGCTCCCACTGCCGGGAGACAAGCGTGGAAAACAATGCACGGGAGCAAAAAGGAGGGATCTGGAGGGAGAGGGAAGTGTCGGATGTGCATTGTTGGCACGGGATGTCATTCTCGGTGTTTGCGTTCAGACACCATGCAATGATTAGAGCTGCGCTTCTCTGGGGCTGTCAGCCGCTGCGCATTGATACTGAGGCCAATGAGAGGATGATTGAGAGACTGTATAAACAAGCATTGTCCGTTCATTTGGAAACGCGTTTGAGGTAAACACAGGGATGTCGTCGTGATGACACGCATACAGCTTGGAAATTCCTTCAGAAGAACCGTATACAGCTGTGTTCTCAGACAGGGTCGTGCAAGATAAAAGCAAACCTATAGATGCACATTTTTATCCTCAGGCACTGCCTTTTTTACTTGCAATCATATGCCTGATGTATAAACTGTATATTTATGCAGTTGCGGATGTTGAAGCACATTTAGCACTATGGCTTTTCCACCAGCAGAGGGCAGAACAAACACGTGCTCACTGGCCAGTGTGAGCCTTTAAAAAAGCTTTCAAGATTGTCTCAACCCTTCTGAAAGTTCACCTAAATTGGTGTTCCCAGTCAAAAATGACTGGTCTTTTAAAAACCGCTTGTAAATCTGTCATCATGCTGTTATCAAATCTTGGATTTTCAACTTTTCGATAAGCACATGGATTTTTTTAACTAATTGGTCATAGGCCTCATTGATCTGAGCATATGAACCTTAAAAACTATATTATATTCTCTCAATAATTTTTACCAAATGTTCACTCAAAAACTGAGGTGTATAAGCTCACATCAATGAGGGCTTTGATTAACCAGTTCCAAAAAGAAACACAAAACCTGTTCTAACTGTACAAAACAAGCCGATATAAAGATTAAATACAATATTTGGTAATAATATAACATATAGAGTTACAAGCAATGTTTTGTAGCATGGTCACTTTTGACAGGGGGAACATGTAAAAGTATAAAAGAGATCCACATTTCTAGTTGTTACCCTGTGTGAGTAAATCAGTATGTTTTAGTCTGATGCGATAACATTAACTAGCATTAGGCCTACTGAGAAAAAGAAAATCCTCTCCTGGTCAAAGTGACCTGAAAAGGTTAAATAAATCACAAGAAGTACCACGTTATTTTGGCATGGCTATGTTAAGTATTAATATAATGATATGCTAAGCCTACACCTATATAATCTGCTTATCTGATACTATGGAAAAGGGAAAAACATTTTTAAATGCTCTTACAGAAAAAAATAAAACATGTAAAAAAGAGTCCCAATAGTTATAATATAGTAACAAACAAATAAAAAATAGTTTTCTACTTCTTAGCTTAGCATTTGATGGAAACTCACCACTGACACAATAAAACCTGTCTTTTTTTACAATGCTTAATATCCTCACATTTAAACTGAATTGTTTTTGCTAACCTTTCTTCTCCTCATTACCAGTATCCCTGTTAATAAAAATATTCCCGCTCTCAAACGCGGCTTTACCTCACAGCGCCGAATCCTCGCGCGCTCGCCAGTCGCGTTCCCGCCTATTCACAGCATTTCCGCCGCTCTCGCGCCTCATTTTGCCCACATATGGAGATATCTCACGTCTTATTTGAATACATACATAAGACACAATTTCAGTCTAATGGTTTCGGGTCAGTCCAGCATATAATTGTATATCTTGTTATTATGCTGCTTCCCAGATGCTAAATTGGCTCGGTGGGTGTGAATATGGCGCCAAGGAAGCAGTTCCGCCGCAATTGCGCTTGATTTGAGCTAACCTTAAACATCTCCTGTCACCGCTATTGTCTTCAACCCGACACACAGAATGCCTATTTAAACACTGAAACTGACTATATAGCTTTAAACTGTATTATTTGACACAAACTCAATGCGAAATGCCAGTTCAGTCGAAGTATTTGTATTGTTTATTTCCAGTAACGTTTATGAGGTTCCTACAAAGCTGACGGTAGACACCATGCATATATTATATATAAAAGTATGCATGGTTTGCAATATAGCCCATATATATGATTGTAATTTTTTCCCTTATTAAAGTCAATTTTGTCAATTATTTTTGTTTTGCTTCAAATTATAATTTGTAATTCACCTTGTAGCTAGCTGGTTTGGTTCAGGGCGTGTAACTCTTAAATGCAGATGTTTTTAAAAATCCCTTTGGGAAAAAAATAACGGAGAAAACACTTCCAAAAGCAAGGCTGCTCAAAATGGGCTCTGTTGCTTTCTAGAGACTTTTTATTCTATCAGTTCCCAATGAATAAGCTTCAGCTTTATGTCTGGTTGACATCTACTTTAAAAACATGAAACTAAATTGAGTATAGGCTATATATACACATGATTAAATTCAGTTATCAACACTGATCAAATAAAAATACAGAGCATAAAGGACAATTCACTCCTTCCAAAAATTCTACGCTTCCTTTTCATATTAAATATGCGGTTTACACAGTCAAAAAACTATCAGAGAGTTTATTAGTGTAATATAACTTGCTGACATGGATCCACACACTGTAATAGAAACATGTTAGCCGTTATTTTACATGAAGATATGTCTCTCCAATGCTGTATGATGTTGTTAATGTAAGGACTGGAGGTTGGATTGTTAAGCCTGATTCAGCCCTCTTTGCATTTCCCTCCTCAACTTGAAACAGGGAGGAAATCTCAGGGAGGCAAAAGAACAACAGAGCTAATTAGCCGCGCGGAGCTGACAGAGCGAAGCCAAATGGCTGCCAGCCAACCCAGCAGAGGAAGGAGACCCAATGTTCAGCAGGATCGATGGAGGAGACCACTTCATTAAAGACCCCCTGGAACAGAGCGAGAGAGAGAGGGTCTCTGTTTAATTAAGTCTGCGCTTCAGGGTCTAACAGCAGCGTACAGCCACTGCTGTCACTGATTTGGCCCTTCTCTAGTGTGGCATCTTCTCCACACCAGGGGCCTTCTGGAAGTGTAAACGTGTGTGGGATTTACACCCATCCTGGAGACCTGAAGCCGTATACATCAATCTATAGCGTTGTGTCCATCAGGTTCCAAAGAAAAAACTCATTCAATCAAAGGAGATTAAGTAGGCTACTTTTCATTTATAAAGTACTGAAGACAACATGTTCTGAAGTGTAAATGGAGACACTGTGAACTTGTGTCCTAATCCAGTGCAACAGGTGGATGTTCATTTATTTTTTTGTTCTTTTCATCAAAGAATACTGCAAAAAAATGATGTATCATGGTTTCCAAAAAAATATGAAGCTGCACGACTGTTTTGAAAATAATCTGAAATGTTTCTTGAGCAGCAAATCAGTATATTATAATGATTTCTGGAACATGCACTGAAGACTGAATTTTACAACAAATTCACACAGAAAACGGTTATTTTAAATAGCAATAAAATTGTAATTTGTTTTACTGTTTTTGTTTGAATAAATGCATTCATAGTAATATGAGACTTCTTTCAAAAAAATCATACCAACATTTGAACTGAAAAATATATAATTTTTTTAATATGATATAAGGCAATGCAAACATTTTATTTTTTTTTTTTTTACTCAATGTGTATAGAAGAGTGAACACTGCAAAGGCCTTGTAAATTGGAACACAGCTTCTGATCAACATGGACATTTATGGCTTGGCACTATTATGGATTTTTAAACCATCTGTTTGGGATATAATCTAAAAACAGCAATAGATACTAGAGATACAGACTGGAATTGTTTTTCCTTACATAAACATACATTTGCACAAATCGTGCTCTCAACCCATCCAGTGTTTCTTAGTCAGTTTAGAAGTTCATCCAAACTTAAGCATGGGCAGTTCTAATATCTCGACCTGCCTGCAGCAACATAACAGTTTTGTTTGTGACTCTATGTGCACTATGTGCTCGGCGAACCAGCCTGTCTACTGACCACCTCATGCCACCTACAGGGCCAGACAAAGACAGCGAAGGGCCAACATGAAAAGGGCTTCATGCATATTGAAACCACAGCAGGTTTTCTCAGTCAAGAACAAGCAAGATGGAGAAAAAAGCCAACGTCTCAAAGCTATTTAAAACACCTAATGTATCGCCCCCTGTCTAATCCATATTTCCCTAAGAGCTTTATGGAACAAATTGCAGCTAGACTTTGCATTTCAATGGAATTCATTAATGCATATTCAGTTTGCTTATGGCAGAGCGCAGAACGCACCCGCCGGGACTCGTTTCTCTCTCAGCGCTCCGCCAAAGAGAGCGGCTAGATCGTGTTTCCATTTTGGTTTAATGCGAGCTAACGCTAATGCATTTGAACGGCAGGGTTCCCCCTTGCTTTGAATCTTTGCATCGGTGCAATTAGGATTTCTTATGTCTGTCAGTGTGCGATCACACAAGGTGCCGTGACCCGCGCCGTAGCACAGAAAGAGTGTCGTTTCCATGTCTGCGGTGTCGCGAGACGAAAGCGTAACTTTTTAAGGAGTTGATTTCGTATGAAAACGTAGGTAGAATAAAGTAAGCATGAAAGTCCACCCCTAGAGATCATTTTTATTGGAGCGTAATTAATTATCGGCGACCGCCATTAAAATGTCAAATAGTTATGAATTGCCATGATATTGTGTTAGTATCATAATAGTTTTTGATAACCTTATAATTATGTAATCACCATCAAATCATGCAGTAATCACCCCATTTTTGACGTAAAAGTGGGAGCGCCAATTTTGTTACTGAATGTGCAGGTTTAGCGGTCAATAAAACAGCCCCTTAAGCTGCTAGCAAACTGGTATTTATTATATTGTTTTATTGTATTGTTGTAATTATAAACACTGGTTTGTGGCACAAATGAATCTCAAGAAAATGAATCACAGCGTTATAAAAAGGTGGATGTATTCAACCTTGGCATGTCATGAAATGTGAATTAACAGGCCTATCATTTGTGAAATCTGAGGTTATTTCAGTCTGTTCAGGAAGTCTTCAGGAGACATACAACACATGCTTTTGTCATAAGCTACTTTTATGATACTTGCATTGCAATTACATGAAAGCGAATAAATAACTAAATTATGTTTTTGAGTTAAATATCCAGTGTGGGGGTAACATATTACAAGTAATGTGAGTTACGTAATCTGATTACTAGCCCCCAAGGTATTAGTAAAGTAACGCATTACTTTTTAATTTGCAAGAAATCACCAGTTATCTTTTTCAAATAAGTATGCCAGTTACTCAGTTTTTCCATTTATTGACCATCTAAAGACGTGCATCTATATTTCCTTCTCACTAAAGCTTGTTTATTTCACTTTTGGTGTGAAAGGGCTTTTTACATCAGCCAAATTTTTTTATTTTTATATTAAAAACAAACAAGCCCAGATGAGAAAAAATAATGCAGAGGTAACATAATGCCTTACTTTCCATAAAAAGTACTTAAGTTAAGTATTAGTTACTTTTTTAGGGATTAACGCTGTAATGCATTACCGAAACTTTTAAAAGAGACTTTCCACAACACTGGAAATACCGCTTTAATATTTAATATAGGCCTGAGTAATATAAAGAAACGTTTGCAGCTCACCTTCATGTGGCACCTGTTGAAGACTCTGCACTGTAATAATAATAATATTAGTAATATTTTTTATTCTAAGCTGTTGCAGTGTATTTGATGAGAAAATATACTATTTCAATCTTTCAGTGTTTAATTTTTTTTATTTAGTGTTACCTGTCACTTGGTTATTATTTGTAAAATTTACAAGCAATTTCTGAGTGAAGAACGCTTCCAATGAATTCCTACACCATGTTTTGCAGACTAAATTCACACATAGACCAAGCTCAGGTGTATAACTGATGAGGGGAGAATAGGCTATATCAGAAGACCTTAACACGCTTCCTCAGCTGACGACACTGTTGTAGACTTCAGTCGAGTGTGCGGCATGCGCTGGACATAAGTGGAGGAGAAGAGCAAACAAGAGTGAGAGGAACATGAAAGCATGGTTTCTCCTCCTCTCTGGGCTGTCACCGTCGAGAGACGAGCCTCTTTTCTGTCGTTCACGTTGATGGGGAGCTGATTAACAGCAGACTTCTTCTCTAACTCCCTCCATCCACAGAAACCCCCACAACACACTCACCATGCAAATGTGTTCGTTACTATGACAGTATGTCTCAATTAAAGCAGACAGCGAGGAATCTCTGCACGGGGGACTCCTGTCTCCTCCGCCGCACGCCTGACTGACCCCTTACCTCATACAACACAGTCAACCGTCCCACGACAGATTGTGACGAACGCAAAAGACAAAGGAGGAAGCAAGCAGAAGAACAGGAACTCCTGAGCGTGTAAAGAGACAGAAGCAGAGAGAGTTGACAAGAGCCTGTTGCTACAATAAAGACGACACAACAGTATTATAGGAGCGACACAGTGGCCATGATCAACCAGAACGGACAAAAATAAAGTCTGACTGAACCGACCACTGCAACTGGAGGGTCTTAATATAGTTATGCTGGTTAGGGATTGACCTGAACAGAAACATAGTCAGAAGCATCTTACCTGGGCTAAGGAGAAAAAGAACTGGACTGTTGCTCAGTGGTCCAAAGTCCTCTTTTCAGATGAAAGTAAGTTTTGTATTTCATTTGGAAATCAAGGTCCCAGAGTCTGGAGGAAGAGTGGAGGACACAGAATCCATGTTGCTTGAAGTCCAGTGTGAAGTTTCCACAGTCAGTGATGATTTGGGTGCAATGTCATCTGCTGGTGTTGGTCCACTGTGTTTTCTGAAGTCCACAGTCAACGCAGACATCTACCAGGAACTTTTAGAGCACTTCATGCTTCCTTCTGCTGACAAGCTTTATGGAGATGCTGATTTCATTTTCCAGCAGGATTTGGCACCTGCCCACACTGCCAAAGGTACCAAAAGCTGGTTCAATGACCATGTGTTACTGTGTTTGATTGACCAGCAAACTCACCAGACCTGAAGCCCATCGAGAATCTAGATGAGAGACACCAGACCCAACAATGCAGATGACCTGAAGCCCATAGAGAATCTAGATGAGAGACACCAGACCCAACAATGCAGATGACCTGAAGCCCATCGAGAATCTAGATGAGAGACACCAGACCCAACAATGCAGATGACCTGAAGCCCATCGAGAATCTAGATGAGAGACACCAGACCCAACAATGCAGATGACCTGAAGCCCATCGAGAATCTAGATGAGAGACACCAGACCCAACAATGCAGATGACCTGAAGCCCATCGAGAATCTAGATGAGACACCAGACCCAACAATGCAGATGACCTGAAGCCCATCGAGAATCTAGATGAGAGACACCAGACCCAACAATGCAGATGACCTGAAGCCCATCGAGAATCTAGATGAGAGACACCAGACCCAACAATGCAGATGAGCTAAAGGCCATCGAGAATCTAGATGAGCGACACCAGACCCAACAATGCAGATGACCTGAAGCCCATCGAGAATCTAGATGAGAGACACCAGACCCAACAATGCAGATGACCTGAACCCCATCGAGAATCTAGATGAGAGACACCAGACCCAACAATGCAGATGAGCTGAAGCCCATCGAGAATCTAGATGAGCGACACCAGACCCAACAATGCAGATGAGCTGAAGGCCATCGAGAATCTAGATGAGACACCAGACCCAACAATGCAGATGAGCTGAAGGCCATCGAGAATCTAGATGAGAGACACCAGACCCAACAATGCAGATGAGCTGAAGCCCATCGAGAATCTAGATGAGAGACACCAGACCCAACAATACAGATGACCTGAAGCCCATCGAGAATCTAGATGAGAGACACCAGACCCAACAATGCAGATGAGCTGAAGGCCGCTATCAAAGCAACCTGGGCTTCATTACACCTGAGCAGTGCCACAGGCTGATCGTCTCCATGCCACGCCGCATTGATGCAGTCATTCATGCAACCAAGTATTGAGTGCATAGATATGAACATGCTTTTCAGACGATTGACATTTCTGTTTAAAATATCCTTTTATTGATCTTATGTAATATTAACATTTTCTGAGACACTGAATTTCGGGTTTTCATAATCTGTAAGCTACAATCATCAAAATTACAAGAAATAAAGGCTTGAAATATTTCACTCTATGTGTAATGATTTAATCTATATAATATATGGGTTTCACTTTCTGAAATGAGTGACAAAAAGTATTGACCTTTTCATGATTTTTTTAGATGTACCTGTATATATCAAATAACTGATCCTATAAAATACAGTACTAAACATAATATACTAGAGATTTGATGCAACAACATGCATGTGTATGCAGACATAAAATAAGTGAAATCTGTCTGTAATTCTTTGTGAATTTATTGTTGAAATTTGTGCACAAGTGCTGTTTGATCCATAGCAAAAAAAAAAACTACAAAAAAACACTAGTTTGAGAACAATGATGTATAAGAAAGAAACATTTCTGATTATTATCAATGTAAAAACCAGTTGTGCTGCCCAGTATTTTTCTGGAAACCATGATGCATTTAATGTTTAAGGATTCTCTGATGATTAGAAAGAGCAGCATTGATTTTAAATGGGAATCTTTTTTAACATTATAAATGTATTTACTGTATTTATCCTCGATGAATAAAACTATTAAACTATTCCAAAAAGATCTTATATTCCATAGTATTTACATGTTAATATAAGGTTCTTCAGAGAAAACCATGGTACCGTACAATCATATTACAGATGACCCATCTCTGCCGTACGGATGAGATGAAAGGAAAGAGACGGAGAAAGAGTTAAAGAACGAGAGAGAGAGCGACGGTGGAACTTACCCAGGGGACCAGACACTGAGCTGGCAGAAAGAGAAGAGCTGACAGGTGAGATGATGGAGATTGTGTTTAATTAAACTCCACACGTCATTAAGGGAGGAGAGCTGAGACGTGGAACTGACAACAGACAGAGAGAGAGAGGGGGAGAGAGAGAGAGAGAGAGAGAGAGATAGAGAGAGAGAGAGATAGAGAGAGAGAGAGATAGAGAGAGAGAGAGAGAGAGAGAGAGAGAGAGAGAGAGAGAGAGAGAGAGAGAGAGAGAGAGAGAGAGAGAGAGAGAGAGAGAGAGAGAGAGAGAGAGAGAGAGAGAGAGAGAGAGAGAGAGAGAGAGAGAGAGAGAGAGAGAGAGAGAGAGAGAGAGAGAGAGAGAGAGAGAGAGAGAGAGAGAGAGAGAGAGAGAGAGAGAGAGAGAGAGGAGAGAGAGAGAGAGACAAGAGAGAGAGAGAGAGAGAGAGAGAGAGAAGAGAGAGAGAGAGTACATAGCATGATATATGCACATCGATTGGACAGAGTCATGATATTAACATAAACATGTTTGCTGTAGAAATGCCACAATTTGATTCCAAATTCGAATTATTTGAATATAATAATAATTTCATGTTATTATAATTATATATGTGTAGTTTAGCATTACTTTTTAAAATAATATTATAGTATTTATTAATATTTTAATAGTTTGTCTTAAAACATAAACCAAAAAAAAATTTCCCTCAAAATGTGAGTAATATGTAGTGCTTTTTTTATTTATATTTATTGATGTTTTTATATTTTTATTTAGCTTTAATGGTCAAAATGTATTTTTATTTAATTCAGATTTAGTTTATTTATTTCAGTTTTAGCAATGTTAGTACTTTTAGAACTTCAACTTATTTCAGTTGGTTGCTAAGGCAACAATTCAAATTTTTGTTAAAGTTGAGTGTCAAAGTTAAGTTTTTCATATAATATTTATATTTCATTTTTAAGCTGTCAATTACTGAAAAGTTATTTTAATGTGAATAATTTCAGTTTTAGTTAACAATAACAACATTGCCTGGTTATGAATGCTTATTTATATACTATTTTAGTGTTTATTCATATTTAGAATTAGCTTTTATTTTTATATTTTCAGGTTTTCCAGTTAATTGTAGTTTAAGGTTTACATGGATTTTTGTCATTATTTTAAAAAAATATTTTATTTAGCTTAAATTTTGCTTTAAGTTTGAGTTTTAGTAATTTTAGTACTTCTAGAATTCTAGGCAACATTTCAAAAAGTATTTTTATCTAATATTTATATTATATTTAATCTTTATTTCAATTACCAATAGATAACAATGCACCACTGTCTGATATAGATGCATGGTGTAGTCTAACCATAGTACGAGTCAAAAACAACAACATGGTAATATCAAGTTTTTTCTTTGTAAGAGCTGTTTGTGACCTTATGTCTTTATTTTTGTGTTAAATGTGCACACATGCGTCTCTGTGTTTTGGGTGTTTGTGCGTGCGTGCGTGCGTGTGTGTGTGCGTGTGTGTGTGTAGAGTGAACAGTGCAGCTGGTGTAATAATAGAGGAGGGCGGTGCCTGGGTCAGGTATTTTTACCTGCCGGTGGCTCCCAGGTGGCCGCGCTGAACGCTGAGTTCAGGTGAGGCTGTTAATGAGGCTAATTAGGTGTAAAGGAGGTTGGTACAAGGATCAGCTGTTCCTGGAGCTGTTCTAATGATAAACCTGTATAATCTCCACCGCCACACAACAGATGACCGACCGCTCAGACCCCCAACAGCTCAACACAATACATCTGAGTAAGCAGCACCAGCGCCGCTCCCATGGGCTCCTCACGAGCCTGCAAACATATGCTGTGCCGAAGAACACATCATGACTGAGAACGGCCGACAACCTCCGTATAGTCTAGTGCACTTCACACTGAGACTACTGATGGATCTTTAGTTAAAGAGATTGTCCACCCAAACATTGTATTTGTTTGATTTAATGTTCACATTGCTCTTTTTCATGCAGTGAAAGTCAATGGGGACAGATAGTGTTAAGCTCAGAGAGAGCATTAAAGCATCATAACTTTAGTCCATATCTCTTGTGGATTGTATTTCAGATCTTATGAAGTCTCTGACAGATCTGAGATGAACAGACTCAGATTTAGGACTTAAATTCTTCCCTCTTCTGCAGCTCTCAACATAATTTTTGCATATTGTGGCACATCAAGAAACGTCATTGTTTTTCAAGTGTTACACAACCAATAGACGTCAGTGTTATTTTAGTATCATTTACTAAACACTGTAAAACAGGATTGTTCTGCTGTAAGCAGAGAACGACCCACTTATTTGACTAATTCTCGTGTATTTTAATCAAACAACATTTAGATTAAAGAACTTATGAGGAGGAATGGTGTGAATTATAAGTTGTACATAAACCAGGTTATTGAAGTATGTTTGACAAGAAAATACGAACTATAAAATGTCATGTTTAATTCAGTGTGATGCTTGCGGTTTCTTTGCTATTATTTGTGAAATTCACAAGAAATGTGCGTAAAACCTTTTTCTCCACTTTTCTTTTTAGTGTAGAATTTATCAATATTTTGAGTTGGTATTTATTTTTATATTTTCCATTTTCATTTAAATTGTATTTTAAGTTTTAGTAATTTTGTTGTGTGTTTTTGTCAGTTTTATTAGTTGTTTTTTAAACATATGTTGACTTTATTTATTTATTAAATATGTCTACTTTAATGTTTTTAACATTCAGCCTTCATTCAAGTCACTGGACAGAGCAAGATGGCGATGTACCTTTTCTACACAAAATATCTGAACGATTTTAAACTCTACTTAATGACCAATAAAAAGTGCATCACATGCTTTAGCTTTTTTATGTTTTTATTCAATTTATAAAGCTGCTGCCAATTGAATTGTTTTATTTTCTAGCATAACTGCACAGTACTATCATATTTTGTACATGCAACTTCATGTCATCAACATACGTTTTTCAATCACTTTAATTAATTAAACCAACTTTAACTTCATTTTTTAAGTTACAACATTTGTGTAGATTTCTGTTTGTCAGTTTTATATAGTTTAAGTTGAAATGACTTGTACAGCCAATTTGATTTGATTTGATTTGATAATAGCATGCAACTGAACTTAATTGAAGATGTTTAAGTTTTTATAGTGTAATTTGGTTATAAATAAATATTTTTCAACAAATTTAGCATCAATGCAGTTGCTGCATCCACTGTATTTGTCATGTGTTCAGTGACACGCCCCGAAGCACTTAAAGAAAATCTAGTTTCCAACTCATAATTATGACTGTGGTACCGTAACTTTACGAAGCTACGAGAATACTTTCTGTGCACAGAGAAAACTAAAATAATGACTTTATTCAACAATACGTCTCCTCCGTGTCCACCTATAGTCATTCTGGAGAGTATCACACACGTAAAGAACGTATGCTGTTCTGTCAGCAGCACTGTACGTGGTTTACGCTTTGATCCACGTACATACATGACATACATTGTTTACGTGTGTGATACTCTCCAGAATAGCACTATAGGTGGACACGGAGGAGACGTATTGTTGAATAAAGTCATTATTTTTGTTTTCTTTGCACAGAAAGTATTCTCATATCTTTATAACATTACGGTTGAACCACTGATGTCACGTGGATTATTTTAACGATCTCCTTGCTTCGTTTCTGAGCCTTGATCGTGTGAGGATCCTTGCGGTCTATGGAAGGTCTGAGAGCTCTCGGAATGCATTAAAAACATCTTAATTTGTGTTCCGAAGATGAACATGAGGGTGAGTAATTAATGACAGTTTTCATTTTTGGGTGAACTATCCCTTTAAACTAAACAACGATTAGAAATGTAACTGAAATATTTATACTGAAAGTTAGATTGCACAGCATGAGACAGACAGCACAGAGCCTTTATGTATATTAGGTAACATTGTGTGCATCATCTTTTCATAAATGATTATGATCACAAATTAAAATGCATTTTAATATTTGCAGATACATTCTCATTGCATGTTTTGATACATTATACTTTCTAAAGTTTCTAAAATAAAGTTTTACAATGCATAAACTGTAGTTATAATTATTCATGAGATCATGTAATGCATTATAAGATGCATCACAAGGCATAATTAATGCATTAAGAATGTTTCAAGTGAAGTGATCATATTTGTTCTTTCATCTATTTATCAGTTAATAAATCATCATCATCATCATCTACATTTATGTGCCGTTCTGAACTTTCACACCGAGAAACATTTCAAAACCTGGATTATAATATAAAATAATATAATATATGTGAGACATACTAAAATTAAATAATAAATAAATAAAGGAAAAACCAGTTTGCAGTCACTAAATGTCTAAGTGACCACTTTTAATCAGAATAAGCAGTAATGTGGTCAATATAATATAATATTTCTAAATATTTTAATTATAGATTTACATACTTTGTATTCGTTTTAGTTAACGATACTAACACTATTGTAAATCTGAATATGTAAATGAGTGCAAAAGAAATCTGAGAGCTAAGACAGAACAGTTCTCTTAAAATTGACATTTAAAACTAAGACATACTTTTGGCAGCTGTTGCAAAGATTCACAAGTGCTTGAACACACACACACACACACACACACACACACACACACACACACACACACACACACACACACACACACACACACACACACACACACACACACACACACACACACACACACACACACACACACACACACACACACGTATCAATGGGTTTCATTAACTACTCAACACACATAAACAAGCACACACTATTCGATATTAGTGTACTGCAGGCGGTAGGTTGGGCTGATTGATTAGTTTTGGGGCCAGAGAGGCTACAGGCCATGCGAAGATCAGGACGAGAGACCTATCGAAAATCACTATGGCTTCTGCTCTTGTCTTCCTCTCTCATCTGTGCATCATACACACAGCCATAAACGCCCACCACGGGAGCGATCTGTCAATCTCGTGATCCTCCATTACTCTGACAGTCACACACTCCCACACTCGGAGAGGACCAGCGGTTACGACACTGTTTAGACACTTCGCAGATGGTGTTTAAAGCAAAACAGTTCATTTGCTCTGACTTGAGGTCAATTATGTCCATATTTAGGTTGTTGTAATTTTAATTAGTGCTGCTTGCAAGGGAAGCATCACTGACTGCAGTGCATAACATACAGTATACTGCATACTCAGATATTATACGTCAAATTGTTGAGAAAAGTTGTGCTATTACTTTTCTAAGCGTTAAGTGGATGAAGAAATCCTCAAGAAAACTCAAGAATGTCTTGAGGCCCGTTCACACCAAGGATGATTCATATTTATCTTTTTAATTATCATTCTAATTCTGTGATAATGATAACGACATAGAAGAACGATATTGATGAAATCACTTTCAGAACTTTTTCCAGCTAATTAACTGTAAAAGCGTTGACAGCCAATTAGAATCCACCTGATTTTAAAAGACATTTAAAGCTGTACAAAATGTCAGTGTTAGAGAGCAGAATATTATCTTGTGTCGGTGTGAAAAATAATATAGTTATCATTATAGTTATTTTCAGGTGATTTTTTTGGCCAATAAGTAACCACCTAGCAACCACTCAAAACACCCTAGAAACCGCATATCAATGCACTTCAGCTGCCATTAACACCATACTCCCCTTTACTGTAATAAAACCATGGTTAATTTTCATAAGGGATATACCGAACACCCAGAGATGTATTCAGAGTAAATAGAGTTGAGCATAGACCACTTGTATTCTTCAGAAAATGAAAGACTTAATAAACACAACGAATGATTGTTTTTAAACACACTGTGCGCTGTTTTACTGTAATTCATACAATTCTGCCTTATATACAAAAAACTAAACAAAACATAAAAAAAAACAGCAAGCTCCTTTATAGTCTGACGACTGAAAGTCTGGGAACTTACCAAGGCCCACCTAAGAGGCCATATGACTGACAGGTCAAGCAACCAATCACGTGTCGTTTTGTGCCGCGTCATGTTTAGGGTCGTGGAACTGTCGCCACAATAACAGACTGGTGTGTAAAACTCTCGGACATATTGTAAAGATTCTATGCCGCGCACTTTAAATATTTCACATACTTTAGAAAATCCAGCGTGTAGTTGACCCTGATAAACACTCACCGTCACAGTTGTAAACACGACGGCTTTCTTCTTTCGTGAGAGGGTTTGGCACCACGGCATTTTTGTTTCCAGGCGGAACGTTAAAGAACGCGACACACACCTGTATAATTCAACCAATCCGACGACGACTTCGACGCTCCTGAAGTGTTTCCAGATAAGTGTGCTACATGTATCAGATGTTTAGCCAACGGTCTGTGGGTGTGACGTCTGAGGCTGAGACTAGCTCCTTTAAAAGCTGCAGTCCGTAAGTTTTGCCTCTTTGTCGCCATCTCTGTCTGAAAACCTGGAATTGCAGCTCTGTGTGGAATTATCTTCCGTGCGTGGGGTTGTGATCCGGCACGGCTCCAGCACGGATGAATCTAATGTTTTGAGGGGAATGTGTGGCTTTCAGTCACCGCAACGGTGTGGATGTTTACTGTACTTGCAATCACAGATGTGTTGGAATATATGACCCAAATAAGAATTTTTACAGTATATTTCCATCTGAACAAGTAACAATTCTGCCATGTTTGTTCTGCCCAACTGAGGAAAAAACATTACAATAAACCGCGCTACCAATAGTAATTAAATCTAACGATCGGTTAGCTCACATCGCATTAAACTGTGCAAATTATTAATATTGTTATACTTTATTCTCAAATTATTGATGTTAACAACATCAGCATTGCGTGACTGAGTATAGTGTGTATTAACGATTTCAATTTCTGTACGGTCTAATCTAATTGTTATGCCATTCGATTTTCATAATAAGAAATTATTTTAACCCAAGAAGCAAATTATGCTCCTTTCAAACTGGTTTTCTTAAAATACAAATCTTGTGTAATCCCAGGCTATCTGTAATCAGAAGCACATTTAAAACTGGGATATAATTACATTTAATTCACATGTGTTTCATAAACACAATCTTTCTGGATTAATAACCGCCATCAAAATGATACATTTAATTATTCCAGCTGCTGTGAGAAAAGACTATAAGCGATGCGTCACCCGCAGGATCCTCACATGAGATAGTCTACTAGCCGGAAACACTTCTTTATGTTTACAGACGTGACGTAATAACGCAGTGCCATGCTCGAATTTCCCACCAAAACCTACCCGCACCACTCAAAGTAGAAAACATTATTATACGCTAACTGTTGTGAATCGGCTAAAGTAAGGCGATAGTTTCGAACACTGGCTGGTTATGTAGGCTACTTTCTCAAATATTGATTTTGGGTCATTTTTAACCAAAAATGTTACAGACTGCAGCTTTAATCAAAATATTGTTTGATCAAAGTACACGAGATAAAATAAGTCATCCTCTGTTATTGTGATTTGTTACTAGCATTGAACTGCCCTTTTCACATTTCCAGGTTCTCAAAAGTGTAAACTTCTATCCACCTTATTTTA
The DNA here is from genome assembly GCA_027564155.1 of Gymnocypris eckloni scoliostomus. Classification (NCBI taxonomy): domain Eukaryota; kingdom Metazoa; phylum Chordata; class Actinopteri; order Cypriniformes; family Cyprinidae; genus Gymnocypris; species Gymnocypris eckloni. The sequence goes on along the minus strand of CM050420.1, from coordinate 28,177,447 downwards.
ACTGACTTTGTTTTAAAGTAAGACCGGGCGCAGCCATTTATAAAACTTCCGGTGTCAGCTTCGAGTTATTTAGCTGTACAAAAACAGTGCCTTATTCTAACCGATTTCATGAATCTGTGTTACAATGGCACGGTTCTCTGTTTCTATTTGGCAAAATATTTGTACACAAAAATGGACTTTGGTGTGCATATGCAATTGTTAGGTTAAGATTCAGGGGTGTGGGGTAGGTGCTTTATATTTAGGTAGGTTCTTTACAAGGGGAAGTCGTGGCCTAATGGTTAGAGAGTCAGACTCGTAATCCAAAGGTTGCGAGCGAGTCTCGGGCCGGCAGGAATTGTAGGAATGTACAGCGCTCTCTCCACCATACACGACTGAGGTGCCCTTGAGCAAGGCACCGAACCCCCAACTGCTCCCCGGGCTCCAAACTGCTCCGGGTGTGTGTTCACGGTGTGTGTGTGTGTGTGTGTGTGTGTGTGTGTGTGTGTTCACTGCTGTGTGTGTGCACTTTGGATGGGTAAATGCAGAGCACGAATTCTGAGTCTGGGTTACCATGCATTTTTTGTATGCAAAATATGTACACCAAAATGCTTAAATGCAACCAACAAAATGCATGCAATATGCACGCAAAAACGGCATATTATATGCACGTCAAACACGTGTGTATAGTATGCACACCAAAGTCAGTTTCTGCAAATAAATAGCATGTAAAAATAAATAAAAATAATAAAAAACAATTAAAAAAATGATCGTGCTATATGCATTTTCACGATATCGGCCAACACTTTGATGCACATTGTTATTCGTAGCTATTTACCGGTAGCGGCAAATGAAGCGGAAGTCTCGCACATTTCAAGAAAATAGCTCTGACTACTTCAGCTTTGAATGGAATATACAAAAATATATGACGTGTCTATGACTTTCCAACGGAGGAGACAATGTGGCGTTACAAGAGAGACAGATATCAAATGTGCAGTACGTTACTCAGCCGTTGTACTTGAAACACTCACATTTTCTGTAATTTAATACCAAGTTAATAAAACACAAAGTACATGTTAAAAAATAAGATGTATATAACTAATGCTACTGTGGAAATGCGTCATCACATGTCTGTGCAAATGGTCCATAGGCTATAGAGTGAATCAGGTGGCAAATATACTTTGACTGGGACTCTAATTTTAAAAGTATACTCACCAAATCACATATCATACTTGTTAGCCTGTGCTACCGCTTGTGGCCGTTGGATGGCAGTGTGGTGTCACTATCTTCGGTCTGAATGCGTGTGAAGTTTGAGATGTTCAAAACACACGCATTTCGCTTCTTTCTCGAGCCGCACGGCTTCTGTCCCGTCCGTTTCTCCAGCCCTGGACAGCCACACCGGCGCGCCCTCACATTTCCGAGGAGGCGCACGAGCCACTTCCCTCGGAGAGCGACCGTGTGGCTGTTTGCGAGATGAGTAAATCTGAGCGCGCGGGGAGCGCTGTGTGTTTCCAGGCTGCCTAATTAAAACACTCGAGCGCAGCGTGTGCGCGCGTCGCAGAGCAACGTGTGCTGAATATGGGCCTACGTGCGCGGCGAACTTGGATCTGGGTGGTTGTGCATCACGAGATCTGTGCGCGTGTGGCTTCGTGATCTCCCAGGAGTCTCTGCAGAGCTCGGAGACTGCTGTAGAAACAGAGCTGAGATCACTGCAGGCTCCTGCCCCCAGGATCCAGCTCCAGCCCCGCACAGCTGCCACCGAGAAGTGCCAGGAAATAGCACCCTGTGTAACACACATGCACGCACACCAGGATATTTGCCTCTAAATTGGCTTGACAACATTCAGAAGTATTTGTAGTTATTAAGTAAATTAGGCAATGCATTCTCTGGTTATGTGCGCAATGGAATACTTAACCCGATCTTTTCTTTTCTATGTTTCTATACGCAGAAATAGACTTGGGCATGCATAAGACTATGCATAGGCCTATCTATCATATTCATGCAAAATAAATAAAGGTTCCAAAAGGGTCTTTTGCAGTGATTTTTATAGAAGAACCATTTCGGGAACCTTGTTGATGCAGTAGAACACTATTTTTAAGACTGTTGTCACATGACCATATCTCGTTGCATGAGTGATGTCAATTTATCATCTTGGAAATAAATAAAGTTATGTTGCATATTTAATTTATGTAAATTGATTTTGATGGTCATCAGAATAATAAATATGCTAAAATCTGTCTAATATCACTTCTGGTAAATTCGACGCACTAGAAATAAAAGATTGCTTTGTTTTGTATTGAATTCTGCATAGTTTCATCCTGTATAAATAATACTAGTATGTCAGTGTGCCACTGATCATAGTCAATATTCATACAATCTACAATGAGTTCCTTTGATTTTCATTTTCTGATCTGCTTCTTGTGTAAAATGCCACATGCAAACCTCTTACAGCAGGAATATTCTGTGTTCGATGATGTATATTTGTAATATAAAGACAAATGTTTCATAAATGCCATAAATATCTTGATAGATTCAAAGCTCGTCACATGCTTACTGTCATTTTTTGCATTAAAAGCAATTTAAAGCACTAAACTATTACTTGCACAAAAGACACAATAAAGTTCCTTTCACTCTGTTGTCTTCTGCTTCAGATAAAAAAAGTATAATTTCTTTGCTTCTGAAGAAACATACATATTCATACGACATTCATTTACATGCAAAAACACACTGGGGAATTCATTATTAGTCTCTTTTGACAAATATGTCTCTTGAAGAGTAAAACGTAAATCTACCTGGTCTCATGTTCTACATCTGAAACAGACGCAGTATCATTGTTTCTTTGAGAATTAATTAATTCACTTTAAGTCTCGTGTAGTAAACCTGTGCATTGTGCACATACATTAAATGTCTGTTTTAAAGCGAAGAAGTGAAGTGACATGTGGCCCATACTTGGTATTTGTGCTCTGCATTTAACTGCGTTCTCTGTCCATTAGGCCACGACTGCCCCATTATTTATTATTCTGTTCAGCCTCATAAAGCAAGTTATGCATGCATGCAGATAGAAAGCTGCTAAAGTGAACGTCTCCATGCATACACGTGCATGATTTTACACATGCATGTTTTCCATGCATGCAAATTAAATTGACTTTGTATAAGTCTAGTGTACTGAACACATGTATTATGTACAGATATACATGAAACAGTTTGCTGCTTTTATATTCCATTCAGCCTCTTACTTATAAAGCAAATGTGTCGAATAAATGCATAAAAAGTGAACAGAAAGTTGTCAAAGTGCACATTTCCCTGGATACACGTATACATGCATGTTTTTGCACATGCACATGTTCTATGCATGCACATGAAATGTATAAGTCTAGTGTACTAAACTCAACAAATACATTAAACAGTTTGCTGCTCTTATATTCCATTCAGCTTCATAAAGCAAATGTGTCAAAGTACGTAATATTTCTAAGCATGTTTTTGCACAGGTACATTTCCAATGCATGCAGATATACATTAAACAGTTAGCTGCTTTTATATTTCAATCAGCTTCATATGCATAAGGAAAATATGTCGAATAAATACATGCATGCATGCCAACAGAAAGATGCCAAAGTACACATTTTCAAGCATTTTCATGTATAAGTCGAGTGTACTAAACTCATGCATTGTGTACAGATATACATTCAGCCTCATACTCATGAGGCAAATGTGTGTCAAATACATGCATGCATGCCAACAGAAAGTCGCCAAAGTGCACAACATTTCCATGCATGCATGTTCTCATGCGTGTCCAAGCCCTTGTTTGCCCATCAAATACACCTGCCATGTTTGTGTCTGGTCCTCATGTCATATTATCATTGCACGTCCAGACTTGGCTCCGGGGAGGTGCAACGGTCACCTTACCGATCCCTGGCACAAGGAAGGGCAGCTGGGCACGAGTCGGCCTCCGCCACCCTATTGCTCCACAGGATGGAGGACCAGGGGCTGCAATTAGGAGGCCAAGGAGCCACTGTACAAGCTCACCTGTCAGCCAGTGTCCCAACAGGGCCGGCTGACACTGGCAGCACTATGCCGCCCATGACAGGGCATCTCCATGCAGGAAAATCTCACTAACAATCCCCCCACACGAGCTGTCACTCAAACGCATTGCCGTGGCACGGCTGACCCCGTGGCCGACAGACTAGCAGACCCTTTGCTCAGACCAAACGGGTCACCACGGTTTGCACGGCTTAGTCACCCAGACACAGAGTGACATTAACGACGGCCGCGGCGCGAGAGGGGGCAGAGTGGCTTCTCAATCACGAGGAGTTGATGATGAAACCATAAAAAAGGCAGGAGACGATGAGGAGGAGGAGGACTGACCTGAGCTTTTGGCCGCATGCAAAGAAATGTTGAAATGTCTCCATCTCAGGGAGGTTTTTTTCCACTGTTCACTGACAGCGTGTCAGGACATTCAGATGGCAGCTCAGACATGTGCTACCTGGAAGCTGGAGACACAAAACTCGGCAAAAGTGTGTCAAAAACGTTGGAGTTTGGGACAGCTTGTAGAATTAACATTGTTGCATGCTGCGTGACAGCACAGCGCTGTGGTGCAATCGGCAAGCAAATATTTCACAGAGCAAGTTTAGTTTGAAACATTGTGAGCTTTAAAAAATGAAGAAGAGGAACGGAAAAGGGAAAACATAACAAAAGAATATGTCAGGGACGGAAACGCAGCTAATTGGATTGTTTTGACATGCACGCGCTGGCCGCTTCAAATGTAGCGAGCGTAATGTGTCGTTTGATTTACTGACGTTTGTGCTAATCTATTTAATTTTCTTTTAAGGGGGAAAGCGTCCACATGAATGGAGCGGCATGTTTTAATGTTGATTCTCTGAAGACGAGGACAGGGACAGCCCAGGATGCTGAAGGGGAATATCTTCAGGTTATAAGCACGAGATTTGTGTGCTTGACAGGACCCTCGCTGGACGTTTGCGGCCCGCTTCTTTAAACGAGTATGCACTGGCATCAGATCAAGCATTACTACATGATTTACCGTCTGCTTAGTCAGTGGACTATGGAAGATTATTTCTGTCACAGGAAAAAAATAGGTTATTGCAATCTTACAATTTAATTGTTATTTATTTATTCATTTATATTTAATTTTATTTAGAAAAAAAGTCAGAATTGTGAGAAAAAAGTCAGAATTGTGAGAAAAAGTCAGAATTGTGAGAAAAAAGTCAGAATTGTCATATATAAACTCAAAATTGCGAGATATAATCTATATATGTTCTGACTTTCAGAATTCCAAGTTTATGTCTGGTGGTAGGCTAACTCGCATTTGAGAAAAATTGTGAGATTAAAAAGTAGCTTTTTAATCAATTACCTTTATTATTATTATTATTTGATGGGAACATAAAACACTATTCTGACTTTTGCAAGTTTATATCCCATAAGAACGAGTTAATATCTCGCGATTCTGATTTCTGAAAAAAGTCTGAATTGTGAGATATAAACTCGGAATTGTGAGAAAAAATTATGAGATAATGAATTATGAGATAAAAAATCCAATTACCTTTTTTATTGCATGGCGGAAACTACAAACGCAATTACACCTTTTTCCACACAATTCTGAGTATCTCACAATTCATAGCTACTTCTCAGAATTGTAAGATATAAACTTGGAATTGTGAAAAAAGAGAAACAATTATGAGATAAAAATATGAAATTAGCTTTTTTATTGTATGGCGAAAACAAAAACACATTTGTAATTTTTTTCTCGCAAATGTGTCTCAGAAATTGGAGTTTAGCTGTTTCTGAGTTTATATTTCGCAAATCTAAATTTATATCTTGCAAATGTTAGTATGAATTATGACACAAAACACTGAACTTTATATTAACTAGAAAATTTTAGATTTAAACTGATTATTATAAGTAATAGAATTGTGAATATAAGTTAGTCTGTCATTTGTTAAACATGAAGAGAGCTGCCTAATTGACGTGTTATCTTTGGGAAAAAAGTGAGTTCACTTAACCGCCGTTTTGCTCCACAAACAGGTCCGTTCCCGTATGCACTCGGTGCATTTGACTATTTTTCACATATTCAGATGTAGATTAAATGTATAAAGATCCATGCAGTCATTCCCCCTGGCGAAGGAGGCTCATCTCAGCCTATTGTTCTCTATCAGTAGACGAGGCAGATTCCTGTAATTAGCTGTCAGCGCAGAGCCCCACAGCAGCTTAGTGCTGTCCGCTCAAATCAAACTAATGAAACACAATCCCCTCAAATGTCCTGGATACAGATTTGTGGCAATACCGCACGAGGAAGCAAAGGAGGGGGGGGTGTTGTGGGCTGGCATGGGCGGGGGTCTACTTCATCTCCATCCAGAACTTCAAGATTCACAAACTGTGGTCCTTAATCCGTTAATTCGGCACATTTTTGACAGCCAATTAATAGGGGTACGGAGAGAGGGATCCGTGAGCTGGGGGTCGTTTGGGGTGATGGGGTAAAGGCCACTCAGGTCTCTGGGCTCAGGTACTGATGTGTTACTGTGCCATTTTATGTCTCTTTCTATCCACCTCGTTTTAATGTAAAAGCAGAAACATCCGTTTTAACTTGAATGTGCAACACATCCGGTTTCAAAAACACAATTGATATTGTTTGATATTGCAAACTTGTATTTCTAATCATAGATAGGCTATATATATATATATTGTATATCACACTGATTTAAAGCGCAAATAGTTTTACATATTACATTAATGACACTGAATCACGATTCTCGCACATTGACAGAAAATGTTGTATTTCAGTATTGCAGAAGAAGGTGGTAAAACATTTTCAGTCATGATTTTGCATGAAACTCATCTTAATTCCTTTTCCAATCATTTATAATAAACTATATGTTTTTTAGAACAATGTAAACGCACATTAACCTGTGATAAAATACTCAAGGAGTTCGTTAACATCATGGTCATCTCACACAGTGTAATTATCTTATATATATATATATAAAATAAGATAGATTAAGATAATTACTCTGTGTGAGATGACCATGATGTTAAATTAGTTTTTTAATCACAAGTGGGCATTTACAGTGTTGTACAAAAATATTTTTAGTATAAATTATTATTATAATTATTAACATCATGGTCAACTCATAAAGTGTAACTGTCTTATATTAGATGCATGCATTGATAATAGTTACTCTTTCTCATGATGCATTGTGCACTTTTTTCTATTTATATACAAACGCTTAAATTAAATTACATCTTATTTATTACTGGTTTACATCCAGATAATGTAGAATTTGCAACAAACAATGCAAATGCAAATGTCGTAAATGCTAATAAAACTGTTTTCAAATACAAAATCTAAATCTATATGACAGTTTTCCATGCATTATTAAGTTATTATATTACTGCAAACACAATCATATAGAAGCATCCAGTTTGCAGACACTCGACTATCGTATCTCGCAGGAGACAGATCATGAGCGCTTAAATGTGTCTCTAGGCTACTTGGGAGAAAAATATGTCTTCTGATTAAAGTGTTAAACTATTTATTGAACTTTGACGTCTTTTATCACACCTCCAAATCATGCATAAACACTACTAAACCGTGGTAAAAGCACTTGATTTTCTCCTGTCCTCTTGATTTATATGTCCTCACTGCTATGGAGCCCCGAGGGCATCAAAAACAACCGGCAACCAGAAAGTGCAGAAGAGCAGGGCAGCTCACTCATCCGTGACCGAACAGGCCGATCGGATACAGGACAGCAGGACACGGCCTACGGGCACGAACACACAGAGATGAGTTTACACATCACACGTCACTTAATGCACTTATATCATGCCCTATATGAATATATGCACTCTTTAATTACCAAAAACATCCAATCACATCTGATCTCTTGATGAAAGATATGCTTCACAGCCATATATGCATACAATTCAAATGAGGCTCTTTGACAGACCCTGAGCTGGAGGTATAGAAATACGCAATAGGAGTGACAGTAAGGACATATTCATTTGATCTATTTAAAATGCATATGTCATGTTATGGTAATATATGCAGTTTATGTCACAGTGCATCTCCCATGTCAGGAGTTGCATGTCTACTGATTGTTCGGGGGGAGCAATCTTTTGTATACGTTTTGTATAAGTTTTATACAAAACTTGGGGCAATATTTTGGGGGCAAAAACCAAACTTATACTCTAAAACAAATGAGTACAACTATTACAGTGCTGTATTCACACTAACAGAACAAACCCTAACGCAACACTCTCAGGATTGAGAACGAAACTTCAGAGGCGTTTAGATCTGAAGGGAGATGGTGAACTGAATTGGCCGCTACAGACAGAGAGCATGATGGGACACGGCATCGCATCATTTCTCATGCGTCACTGTCAGGCATCATTCGAGCGCATGACCTCTAAACACAGATATCCGCATCACATTACTGTGTGTGAGTTTGAGTCTATCTAGCTGTCATTCTAACCGCTACATATATGTTGTATACATTTATGTTATTTTTAAGCATTCGAACTGAGATTAAACATCAATTGGACTAAACATATGTTATTTTATGCATTAAAACTGACATTAAACATCAATTGGCTGAGTTATATTACATTTTTTTTGCCAGAAAACAGCTGGAAAAAAATGCCATAAGAGCACTATACATTTATTAATCATTATTATTTTTAATAGTATATTATAATATAATTATTATTATGTGTGTGCGCACGTGTGTATACATACATATATAAAATTAAGGTTTTATAATTTTAAAGTCATTCTTTTGACTTTTTAAAATGCGTGTTATATTCTTTTAATGCTTTATACGTTCAACTATCAGCTAAATAAAACACATACCTAGTCGATTTCCTTTTCCAGTTGCTGATTGCAGCTTGTGTTCCCGCGGTAAACAGGTTTGCTGCCACCTGGACGCTGCAGGTAAAGTGTCTTTTAGCTTCCTCATTACCGCCATGATGTGGCTGTTTAACCGCGGCCATCCACCTGCTCGTGAAGGAGACTGGCCGGCCCTGCTGCTCCCTAATGGATGCAGATTACAGTATTAGTATTACAGCACTCGGGACGGGCCTGCTGGCTCTCAGTGAGTCAGCCAAGGGCCCCTAAATCATTTACCATACAGGGACTTCAGCACATGACTGCTGTGGTTCTGATACGTTTACCATGTGTAACATGGATTGAATCAAAGACTTTAGAATACCCAAGACATGTCACTCGTATAGTTTTGAATATGCGCTCAATCGCAGGAAGCCCCGCCTTCTGAATGAAAGAGCCAATCACTAATCGGTAAAGTCAGCGCATCACTGCTGACACAGAAGTCCCGGTTGCTATAGAGCGCTCTGTGACGCACACTCAAGACTGGCTGATCTAACCTGAAAAATACGCTTTTTATAATGCTATTTCAGCAAAAGAAACAACTTTTATGACACAGTTGTTGTCCGATTTCATTGGTGATTTCAAATATGAAATTTTATCGTAAGCTTAGTGAACACATTTGGAGAATTTGATGTTTCCCCATACAAAGTGATAGAAGCTGCACTTAGATGTGTGAGAGGCGTTTCAAAGATGGCCGCCGAGTGACATGACTTGTCTTAAAGAGACTTTGGTAGAATTTAAGTTAAAGCACACCTGTTCATTCATGTATTTAAAAATAAAAGTTATATATAAACACACACACACACACACACACACACACACACACACACACACACACACACACACACACACTTTTTAAAGTCTAATATTTATGTGTGTGATGTATGATAACTAAAGGGATCCAAACCAAATAAGAGCTATGAATAAGGATGCTGCCTTAGAAGACAGCAAGGCAGCTCACTAGATTTTAAAACGGAGCTCAAGTTTGTATCAAAAAAAAAATTTGTTCCTGTGGCTCAGTGGTAGAGCATTGCGTCAGCAGCGCAAAAGGTTGTGGGTTCGATTCCCAGGGAACACACATACTAATGAAAATGTATAACCTGAATGCAATTGTAAGTCGCTTTGGATAAAAGCGTCTGCTAAATGCATAAATGTAAATGTAATGTAAATGTAAAAAGTGCTGCTGAAAATGTGTCTTGCACTCTAAACTAGTTCTGAAAAGCATTTAGGCTTGCACACACAAGCATGTGTGATGAGCATCCGCTCGCGGAGCTCTATGGAAGCATGTCTGTCTCTGTCTCCTGAAATTCCTTCTGGGTCAAAACTAATTGGTGCAGCTGCAGGAGAGGCTGGGGTCAGATAATGACCACGAGCGCTCGGAGCAACTCAGGCGTGATCGGGCCGGCACAACCGACCCACTCCGCTGCACCATCACATGGACCGCAGAGACAAAGACAACAAGCTCAGGAAGAAGAGGCCTTCTTCAGTCATTCTTTTACAATATAACCCATCTACACGTCGTAAACAAGCACAAAGTCCCGTGAGATGCCGTCCGTTCTTAATGTAAATGTATTCATTGTCCCTCTCGAACGCCTTGCTTTGACTTCCCTACAGTAGGGGCCCTAAAGCTTAAGGGGCCCACAGGAGCGTCTCTCCAAAAACATGTAAATCTCTGAAGCACCGCGGGAAGCATATGGATGAATATATGAATAAGAAAAAGCCCCACCCTGACATTTGCAGCGCAGGACCTGAGCCGGATCCTTTTATGATATTAATAGAAACTTGAGAGCTTCTCATAATGTTTCCTCAGGGTCTGTCGTGGAGCTGAAGGGACAATACAACCGGCCGTGCTGAAGGTGTCCTCTCACAGAAGCAGCAAGGCCTATGAGTTACAGTATGACGGTTCGTTTTTGGGAAGTAAAAAAAAACACCACGCTAAAATTAAATAAAAATATTCTTAATAATTCTTACTAATAATTATTATTTTGGGATATTTAAGTCGTAGTGAAATTAAAGGAATTAATTAAAAAGTACTATAAATGTACCATGATGACATTTTCTGAATCCCCTATGCTGTATTATCCATGCGGTTTTCTGGTTATAAAAATAAACTAACTTAAAATAATGGACACAGAAAAAATAGTTTCAAAATGAAACAATTATATTACAAATAAAATGTACAAAGCATTAAAAGCACAAGAATTGAGAAGCACAATTTTTTGTAATAATAATAATAATAAATTCTTAAGATTTATTATTGAATATTTAAGTCACAGTTGAAGAGATACAAATTGATTGAATTAATAATACAAAATATTAAAAGTTTATGTAATGTACTATAATTTTAAAATCATTTTTGAATCCCCCATTATTTAATCTGTTTTCTAGTAAAAAAATATGAAAAATATGAAAAAACAAACAAAATTAAATTAAATAAAGTAAAATACACATTTGATGACATACAATTAAAAAATGCATAATTAAATATTTGCCTTATTGGATATTTAACTGAAATAGTCAAATTAATTAAAATCGAATAATAAAATAAAAATGAATAATAATAAAAAAACTGTATTATGTCAGCTGTTTTCTGGCTAAATGAAATTAAATGAAAGAAATTCTTACTGTAAAATCAACTGGCATGCTGGTCTATTAATGACTCATTTTATATTCACCCGCCCCACATGACTGGATGTGATTGGTCACTTTACATGTCAATCAGATCGCCCTTTTCTGTCTAAGTGGGCAGTTCTTGACCAGAGTAAGTTGCAAAATCTTATGTCTATGGTCTCGTTTTTAAAGACGTTTGCTGAATAAGTGTTATTTTAAAGATAAAGCGTGTATTCCTATTTCAGGTAAGACTAGCGCAGCTCCAGCGCTCTCATTCCTCAAACATCCAGTCCTCTCGTCTCTGAGAAGCAAGCATTATCAGGTCAGAAGAGAGCTGAGCTCCACATACCTGCGAGGTCTACATGAAGAGCAGGAGGAGAAGAGCATGAAGATCCGCCATTCAGGAGCAACTTTACACCAGCAGACATCAGAGGTGTCAACATCAGCACACACCACAAGAAACAGCCTCTTTATCCGTCCCATATGTGCATGCTTCTGGGGTCCTGCAAGCCGTCAGGCCACGAGCCAGACCTCAGAACTGGATTGTGTGACTGTTTTCAGACAGAAAAAAAGAAGTGTAGATATGCATATACACTGTGCATTTACGGGTTACTACACACAGCAGCTGCACTGGATGCCGCTTGTGGAATACTCCTTCTGTAACTAACAGAGCAAACACGCAGAGTTTTAGTGCCATGGACGAGTTAATGCTTCTTTAGAAGGATAGTAAGGGTTCTTACAAAGCTAAAAGCTAGTGTCTGAGGGCTGGCTTCATCTCTTCTCAGCTGTTCTATCTCAGGTCCAGACTGAAGCTTGTGTAATTCCTAGCTACCACGGGATGTTAATCAGAGAAACAAATAGAGACATAATTAGCGTAGCTGTTGTTCCATCCAGGCAAAAATGATTTGTTCAACCCAAGCTAAAGTATAATAATGTGTGTTTGATCAGATATACCTGCAGTACATGATTGTGAGATGCATGATATGAATGCTTGGTTAAAGAGCTGTGATTTAAACAGAGAGAGTGTGTCTGAACCCCGAACGTTATCAGGAAGATATTCCAGAGTTTAGGAGCCAGATATGAAGCACCAAAACCACAACACAATTAAAATAAGAGCAAATAAAACACAGAAGATAGAAAATTGAAAACAAAGCATCAACAAGCAAAAAGACAAACTGATAGAAAAATCATTGAAATATTTAGAAACATTTGACAAGTTTTTGAATGACAGATTTGCAAGTGCTCAAAGATGCTTGATTTAGTCATTTTAAGTCGCCTCGATGAAGTTAAACATCTATGAACACGTCCACGTGTCGTCTAGCGTGCGTTCCTGTAGGGGCTGATGGGAAACACAGAGAGAGCACATTTCAGATAATAACACACCAAACCGCCACATCCAGCGCTCGCTACAGGCTTTCAGTGTAATAACAAAGAGTAAGATGCACACACAGTGAGCTCACTTCAACAAACCACATCTACTGCGGCTGACCCTGCTCCACTTCACATAATCAGCTCAAATTCGTTTTCTTTCAGGTAAGATTAGGACCCTCTTTCCTCCGGCCTCGGGTGAGCGAGAAAGCCTTTTATGAGGAGGCTATTTCAGAAAGAAGTCGAGAGAAATGACATACATCTTTTGCTTACTTCAAACAGCTCCGTTCTCCAGCATTTACCCAGGTAAACGAAAGGCACAATGCGTTTAGTTCTACAAAAATGAACTCAAAAGGCAGCTCGGTGTCAGTCACAATTTAGGGAACGCTCTAGCATCTGATTGATCAAAGAGCAGCGCTAGCTAGCCAGGCTTCCCGACACTTAACGCCTTCTCCCAACCTTTGATCCGGATAATTAAGAAGCCTTCTGAGGGGCAAAAGCTACAAATATTCAACTGCAGCCAAAGACTCTCAACCTACATTGATGTCTGTCAGTAGGCCATAGGCTAGCCTGCATTTAATGGACAGAGACATGGAGTCTCCAACCCTGGTTGGTACAAAACACACTCGCCGGGGCTAAACAAGGTGGATATTGGAGGGAAAAAATGGGTTTTGAAGATGAAAGTCCAAATGGAGTCTTGAGAGAGAGCTGATGGAGTGTGTTGACCGCCTAAAAGTAGTCATGGGGAAACAAGCACGGCTATTAGTGTCACTGGTGGCCTTGAAATGGCTAAACAAAATTACGGTTTGGGCGAAGGGTGGCTGGATTCGGATGCGCTCGCTCCATTATTTGTTGAAGAGTGAGAGCAGTGCTTTATGGGAGTGTTTGTAGTGTGACTGGGAGCTCGGGAAGGTTTTAAGATAATGAAAGTTGTAAAGAAAGAAAAAGAGGCTCGTTTTAGCGGCTGTAATGCTGATGTATCAGTGTGAGAATCTATAACATGCGTTCATGTGCAAGAGAGGACGGTGGAGCGTCATTATCTGGCAGCGTTCACATTCATCGCAGCGCCAAGCTCTTCACTGGCGAGTATCCAAAGCTGTGGAAAACTGGCAAAACATCTACTATATGATCAAACATTGTGATTAGTATGTTCTTGCAAAAGAAATAAATAAATGGTGCATCAGAATTCACTGCTTTTTAATTAGCCATCATTTACCTATATAGAGCAAGAGAAACTTATATCATGCGATCCACAACTAATCAACGTGATTACATATACAACTGAAGACAAAGCTAAGACACGATAAATAACATAACATACATTTACAAGTTGGTTCATCCAAGTTAAGGGAAAAAATATAACAGTAAAGTTGAAAACATAGCACCCAAAATAGCACAAATAAACAACACAAGCTGGTTCATTAAGGTAAGGAAGATAATACAAAATAATAAAGTTAAAACAAAGCACCAAAACAGCAAAATACCATAATTAACAAAATAAAGTACTATATTTGCAATTAAGTTAATTAGTTCAGTCAGGGAATAGATTAACATTTCATATAATATATAAAGAAAAATAGAAACTGAAAAGTCATGTGAAAGTCATGTAATACAACTAGTCAACATCAATACAAACATAATTGAAAACAAAGCATCGAAGAAACAAAACTAAAAACAAAAATGATTTCAAAACACGTAAAATTGGAAAAGTTGTCAAAACACCAAAACCACAGGACAAGCTAAAACAAAACCTAATAAATGAACTAATTCTTTCATCCAGTTATTGAAAAAACATATATTACTTTTGAAAAGAAAGCATCAAAAACACAGCAAAAGGAAAAATACTATAACGTAAAATCAATGTTAATGTATCCAGTTAGGCAACAAACACACACAACGTCACACAAGATGGGAATGGGGATATTACAGAGCATCAATACCTGGAGATGTTCTCTGTCTGCATTCACCATTCATTCTCAATGTCAGTCACTGATTGGCTGATGGGGGTGCCACGCTCTTCACTAGAGACTGTGGAAAGAGTCTCTTTTAATGGCCATCATGTACCTCCAGTGGTGAACTGGACCAATCCTCGAGTCCTTGTGTAGGATCAGCTGAATTCTGAGATTGATGACTGAGCAGAAAGACACTGAAGGCCTTTGACCTTTGGCCTAATGACCGTCTTCCCTCATGGCTTGACTTGACTCTGGCCCAGGAGCACACGAGCTCAGCAGAAACAGTGTTTGTGTTCTCAGCATGTCCCTGTGTTCATGTAAATCCACCTCAGTACAAACCCAGTGCTTTATACATCATATCACTGTCACATGCAGCTGTAAATGTTTGCTGTACCACTTGGGAACAATCTTATTTAGATGTTTTACTATTACTAGTAACTCTTTAATCATAAAGTTTACAAAAAATAAAGCAATATTTTCTGAATATTTACCCCATGTCATTCCAAACCTGTATGCTTTCTTTCTTTCTGTGGAACTCAATTCATTTTTTAAGGAATCCTCATGTAGCTTTTACACACGGTAGTTCATTCTATTAAATCACACACAAAATAATTTGTATAAAACTGTAGAGAAATGCGATGGAAAAACAGCACATCGTTGGGGAATTTGGTTACTTTCAGAAAGGGAAAGGTCATCTGACCCCCATCACTAACTCTTCCACGGCGACTCAGTGTCTGCATACTTTAAGACACCCCCTCATCCAGCACAAGACCGCTCCCTTTTCATCAAGACAGACAAAAGGAACGCGATCCACATATAGGATTACTGACATTTATTCCACTCACGATTATTAAAACTATCTACACAAAGAAATATATGGACATTAATATGTACTCTTTCCCTCATAGGCTTGATGTGATGATTTTGAATATGAATTACATAAGAAATGTGGGATGACTTTCCTTTGTGCCTTCAACTGCATAAACTGTAGTGTGTAGGTTGTGCCAAATGCAATGTTTAGTCTCTAAAAGAAGCTAGTGTCGTAAGTCAAAAATGTGTGGATGACCGTTAAGCTTTGGCATCCTAATGTATGTTTACAACAGACATAAAATATCTACGTTATCTTTCACATTGAATTAAATATCAGATGAAGTGGGCATGGCCCCAGAAAACCATGGACATGGGCGGGGCTCCGCCCCATACCAACACTCTGATTGGACCAGCCACCTTTGGGGATGTCCAAAAAACGGACTGTTTAAAACGACGCGCGAGGGACGTGCCCTCTCTCTTCTCTTCTTCTCTTGCAACTCTCTGGTGCTCCTGAACTCGTAACTGCGCGCTCCAACGCGCGCAAGGCTGACCTGGAAGCCGGCCCGCTGGACTCTCACAACGAAACCAACCAAAGAAGTCCAAGACCGTACAAAGCCGTAACACCACAGAATAACAAGCTCAACAACTTCAGAGGAGAGGGAGCTTTCCGGTGGCGATCACGCGACAGCGAAGCAAGCCAGCAGAGTTTCCAGAGCAACGCGTGGAGCTGAACACGTGACACCCGAAACAAAGAACTCACGCGGGAAAACGAAACCAACTTCGAGCCTGCTTTAAACCAATCCAAGCAAGTACAAACTGAATTCCTAATCCTGACTAAACCGTTAAAATTTGATCTGAATGCAGTAACAAAGCAGACGTATTTTGTTCGTGATCTTTTTCCTGGTTAGTTAAGCTATGAAGTAGAAAGAATGGTATTCTTTCACACACAGTTAACCTCAAAACTCTCGTATCTGTGTGTGTGTGTGTATGTTTGTGCTTTATTAGGTAATCCATTTATGTTAGAATAGCAATATCACGAATAAACCTTTTCCATTTTATAAACAAGTGTCTCTGAAATATGATTTTAAGTATTTTCATCATTATTTGCCCAAAGATAACGCAACCTAGCTCAAACTTGAGAAATTATTAATCTCGTTTATCTACCGGGGGCCACGGAATGGAACGAGATTGTAATTGAGAGTAACAGAATGTACCTTTTAGTGATTGCTGGACAAGCACTTAATAAGGTGTAAACTGTAGGTTAAATATTAATATGACTTTAATCAAGCCATATTAAATATTTAATAACTAATTCCCGGAGCTGAAACAATAGCTCTATATTAAACTGTATTTTCATTACATAAATGGTGGAGGATGCGGGCATTTTGTTGAGACATTGATGCATGATGCGCAGCGACTGTCTCATTTCTTCCATTCGGCACAGATATCTGTCATAGCAATCGCCATTACTTCCAACGGCCACGTCGAAGTCCACCTCGTCGTATTTGTCGTAGGGTTGACTCTTCCTCAGATCCCATTTAATACCAGAACCTCTGAGCATCACTCCGCTGAATCCATAATTGAGTGCATCCTCTGCCCCAATTACACCAATACCAACAGTTCTGTTCCTCCAGATACGATTGTTGGTCAGCATCTCCTCAACTTCATCAATGCGAATAGAGAAGTTCTTGCTCCATTCATAGATGTCATCCATGAGACCAAGACCCAAGTCAAAACTACGTCACAGAGGAGTCTGAAAGTTTCCAAGAGGAACTCAAGCACGCTTCGAACTACGCCAGGAGCCGTCAAGGACAGGACGTGCACCAACCGCACCCCTGCCAAGCAGGACCAAGTCACCTGTGCCTGGACTGACACGTGAACATAAGACAGAGGGGGTGGTGTTAAAACAGTCACCAGCGCCGTCTGAAGAACTTTATATCACGACAGAACCAGAAGAATCTGCTGCAGCCAGCCGCAGATCGTCGCACAGCTTGGACCTAAAAGACCTTGACAAGCTCGCCCGAAACGTTGGCAAATTCAACCCCAGCGGGCCAAACAGCCAAACGGTCCAAGCGTATCTGCAAGATATTGATTTCCATCTGGAAATGCGACCTAACGTTACGGACAAAGATAAACTCTATTTGCTCCGAACGACATCCAGCCCTGAAGTACGCAGCTTCCTGGACCGGCAGCCTGTTAACACAAAGACTGATTATCAACGGCTGCGAAAAGCCCTTATTAAAGAGTTCGCCGACCCTGAGTCCGATCAAGGCTTAGTGGCTGCCCTGGAGACGAGACAAGGACGTCACGACACTCCTCAAGCTTACTATAGTCGACTCAGACAAGCATATTTTGGAACTCGCAATGATTCTGACATGGAAGATGAACTGAACTTTAAAACTCTCTTCCTCAGGAATCTTCATCCTGGCATAAGCCACCATCTTGGCGTTCTCGCATGTCCACGAACGATGAACACTCAGCAGTTGCGAGACTTGGTGCAAAAGGCCTACTACAAACAAAAGATGGCCTCAGAAAAGAGCGCAAAACCCCAGCAGTTCTTGATTTCAACACGCAACACCATGAACTGGCTCTAGAGGGCACCCAACGCCAAGACAGCGCTAAGCCACCACACAGAGAATGGAATGCACTCCTGTCCAACAGAGAACGAGACTCACCACACGCTGACACCCGACCTGAACAGAGGTATGACCGATGGGACGAACCGCGTGGGACGTCAACGCTCACCTGGGCGACACTGGGAGAAGTGGTCTCATGAGAATCAGTGGGAAAAGGAAGACGAACCAGAGTCAGCCTGACTAGCTGTCAGGACGGAACGGCAGTGACAAGCTGAACAAATCAGCCCCAGAAAACAGCACCGCTTCACCTTGCTCTCAGAGAACAGTAAACACCCTAACTTCAGATGGACATGAAACCCCACCTGAAAACCCAGCAACAGAGTTAAACACTAACTCAACACCCAATACTCCAAATCACAGCAGTCCAACAAACACCTGCTGATGAAACTCAAGTTCCTGAAAGTGCTGTCTCAGTCACCTGCCATTCCTCCGGAGAACACCAGATCAGGTCTGACATCCAAACGCTTCCTCCCAAACTCCAGCCCCTCAAATGACCAAAACGATGCCCTCCACAGCAGGTGCATCACATGAAGAGTCCTGGACCTTTCATGCCCTCCCACCCAACCCTACAGTGGCAGCAGTACCCGCCACTGGCGAGCACACCCTGCCCTCCTGCATTACCATACCACCTCAGTTCGCTGCTGACGATCTCCTCACCCTCACATGCGGATTCGTCACTACGAACCTTGACAGCTCACATGTCAAACCCATTTGAACATTCCATTTCCTATATGGACCTGAACACATCCTCCGAGCTCCATAAGCTCCACTCTGTCGACTACATGCTGCATCTGCAAGGCGGTGTCCACACGTATGTCCCTGAGCCACTCACTGCGCCACAGCTCGTAGTACCTCACGGCCAGAGGGGGAGTACGCTGACACACGCACACGATGCACCATGATGGGTTGCCAATGCCAACCGGCAAATCCAAACCACCGACAGGAAAAGGGGGAAGATCCGACCCACTGACACAGACCGACAACCATATGCACCACACAAGCATAATTATTGTCATTTTAGGAAAACATATAGCAACCATGCTTAGACACAACCCATATTCTCTCCTCCGCAGCACTGCTAGGACCAATCTAGTAGAGAGGAGTTACTCTCAATTTTTTTTTCCATTATTATATAATTTTTTTTTATTAATTTTTTTTTAATTTTTTTTTTAGTTTTAAATTATTATTTTTTTTTTAATTTACTTTATCGTTTGGTTTCTTTATCGCGTGTCTCACTTTGTGTTTCCTTTCCTCTCTTTCACTTTGAACCCCTTAACCAAACCTTGAATCCAGGTCCTGAAATTGAGATCGACTTCCGTCAGTAAAGTCGTTGTAATTGGCCAGAGAACCGCTGTCGACCGATCGAGGCCACCCGCCAAAATCATGAACGACATGATACACGATGTAAGTTCCTTGATTGACAACGTAGCCATGAATAGGATTCTGTGCTACACGATACCTCTTAGCCTTGTTCAAAGCGTTGTAACTTCGCCACCGCGGGCCCCGCTAGTCTCATCCAAACCCATCTCGCCTTTCCGGTAGCGCTATTACCATATCGCAAACCCGAAACAGGTGATTTAGTTGTCTTTTCAGTTTGCCCATTATCGACGTTAATAATGTTTACCGGCTCAAAGACGTTGTGAATGTGGGATTACGGCAAGGGAAAACCTATGTAAAAATCCAAACTCCTAAAGTCGCTGCGTATTACGAGAACAACGAACAGTTGTATCTGGCCCCAAACTCAAAGATGGGCACGCTCACTTAGGACATTCACTCCCCCTACCCGAGTAAACTCTGCGTACGCGATAATACCAAGGGCATCTGCGGTTTAGAATCCATTAAACCCGACACTAGCTGCCCCGCCGAAGCAACACCATGTTCTCAAGTTGAGGTAACGCAAGCCGAAATCATCAGAAATCGATGGCTGGTCAACACCCCAGCACGAACAGCCACCCTCACATGCGATTAACACGACACCACTACGCGCATTAATTTGCCCAACCAAACGTTATGGATCACTGCCCCGAAGGATGCGATCCTCCATATTGACGAGTTAGCATTGTATCACCTCACCGACGATGGATGTCAGGTTGAAATCGAAATCTCTTATTGAATTGACACCGGCTGACAGCGCTAGAAGCTATCGCTCGCCTTCCGCCCGCGCCAATTATTCGGTCCTGGTCTGCCGCTGACACGGCGCTTTGTATCTCTACTATCGTAGGATATGTTATGAATTTGACACTGGCCTTCCTCCTACACAAGCGAGTGAACGTCGTCCAAGAGTCTCTCAACAAATGCACGTCAGGCGTCCCTCGCCTTTTTCGACGTGGTAATCCCGACCTAGAATCCGAACCCGAGAATTCGACCAACCTGACTGAGATCATGCCTATGCCGCCTCGTCGAGCCCCTGACAATTAAAACAGTCAAAAATGACCCAATTGTCAATAATGATAAACAATGCATCCCTATGTCTTCTCAAGTTTCTAACCTGTTCCTTCCCAAATTACCCTGCACCAGGCTTCAGTCAGTGATAGGAATGATGTTTGTGTCTTGTATGTGCCTGTTCTCCCTGCTTCTTGTTCCAGTGCCTGACGATGTTCCATCGGGAACATCACCAAGCAAGAGGGGAATGTGTGAAAATGCGATGGAAAAACAGCACATCGTTGGGGAATTTGGTTACTTTCAGAAAGGGAAAGGTCATCTGACCCCCATCACTAACTCTTCCACGGCGACTCAGTGTCTGCATACTTTAAGACACCCCCTCATCCAGCACAAGACCGCTCCCTTTTCATCAAGACAGACAAAAGGAACGCGATCCACATATAGGATTACTGACATTTATTCCACTCACGATTATTAAAACTATCTACACAAAGAAATATATGGACATTAATATGTACTCTTTCCTCATAGGCTTGATGTGATGATTTTGAATATGAATTACATAAGAAATGTGGGATGACTTTCCTTTGTGCCTTCAACTGCATAAACTGTAGTGTGTAGGTTGTGCCAAATGCAATGTTTAGTCTCTAAAAGAAGCTAGTGTCGTAAGTCAAAAATGTGTGGATGACCGTTAAGCTTTGGCATCCTAATGTATGTTTACAACAGACATAAAATATCTGTACGTTATCTTTCACATTGAATTAAATATCAGATGACGAGTGGGCATGGCCCCAGAAAACCATGGATATGGGCGGCTCCGCCCATACCAACACTCTGATTGGACCAGCCACCTTTGGGGATGTCCAAAAACGGACTGTTTAAACGACGCGCCGAGGGACGCGCCTCTCTCTTCTTCTTCTCTTGCAACTCTCTGGTGCTCCTGAACTGAACTGCGCTCGCTCCAACGCGCAAGGCTGACCTGGAAGCCGGCCCGCTGGACTCTCCAACGAAACCAACCAAAGAAACACCACAGAATAACGAGCTCAACAACTTCAGAGGAGAGGAGCTTTCCGGTGACGTCACGCGACAGCGAAGCAAGCCAGCAGAGTTTCCAGAGCAACGCGTGGAGCTGAACACGTGACACCCGAAACAAAGAACTCACGCGGGAAAACGAAACCAACTTCGAGCCTGCTTTAAACCAATCCAAGCAAGTACAAACTGAATTCCTAATCCTGACTAAACCGTTAAAATTTGATCTGAATGCAGTAACAAAACAGACGTATTTTGTTCGTGATCTTTTTCCTGGTTAGTTAAGCTATGAAGTAGAAAGAATGGTATTCTTTCACACACAGTTAACCTCAAAACTCTCGTATCTGTGTGTGTGTGTATGTTTGTGCTTTATTAGGTAATCCATTTATGTTAGAATAGCAATATCACGAATAAACCTTTTCCATTTTATAAACAAGTGTCTCTGAAATATGATTTTAAGTATTTTCATCATTATTTGCCCAAAGATAACGCAACCTAGCTCAAACTTGAGAAATTATTAATCTCGTTTATCTACCGGGGGCCACGGAATGGAAGCAAGATTGTAATTGAGAGTAACAGAATGTACCTTTAGTGATTGCTGGACAAGCACTTAATAAGGTGTAAACTGTGGTTAAATATTAATATGACTTTAATCAAGCCATATTAAATATTTAATAACTAATTCCCGGAGCTGAAACAATAGCTCTATATTAAACTGTATTTTCATTACAAAACATACAAATAGATAAAAAAACAACTAATAATTCGATCTAAATAAATAAATGATAAAAAAAGATTAAAGACAGGTAAACGAAATTGAATTTTACAAACCAAAAGATTTTTTAAGTTGCACTTCTAAAAAAAGTTCTATAGTTTTTAATTTTACACTTTACTAAACATGTCCTTTAGGGCACTTTCTGAATAAAACAATTGTCTGATGACATCATTGATTCTGTCATGATTTCCCTGTTTAGGTGAACTGATCAGTGTTAGTTCAGATACCTGTGCACAGAACCGAGTCTGTCCATCATCATCTCAGCAAGTAGATCTGAACCACCTGATCACTAAACTTCCTCCGATCTCCAGCGACACATGATCCATGAACAGATCCTGCAGAGCAGAAGAGGATGAACAGACAGCTGTACATCTGACAAACTCCAGATCACTGATTCATGAGTACTGGAACAAAACACTGCAGAACTGAATCATTCTCATGAATCTTTGTGTTCACCTGCTTCTCCAGATCACTGATTCATGAGTACTGGAACAAAACACTGCACGACTGAATCATTCTCATGAATCTTTGTGTTCACCTGCTTCTCCAGATCACTGATTCATGAGTACTGGAACAAAACACTGCAGAACTGAATCATTCTCATGAATCTTTGTGTTCACCTGCTTCTCCAGATCACTGATTCATGAGTACTGGAACAAAACACTGCAGAACTGAATCATTCTCATGAATCTTTGTGTTCGCCTGCTTCTCCAGATCACTGATTCATGAGTACTGGAACAAAACACTGCACGACTGAATCATTCTCATGAATCTTTGTGTTCACCTGCTTCTCCAGATCACTGTTTTTACTCTGACTATCACTCTGTATCGGCTAATACAATTAGATACAACAATAATTTCTCAAATATTTATTACAAAATGTACTGATACATTTAATAACTTCAATAGAATGAGATAACTGGATGCTTTCAGCTGATTTGTAATTGAACTGTCACTAACTTAATAGTGAAACTATTTAAAGGGGACTATTATGCAAAAATCACTTGTATAAGGTGTTTGAACACAGTTGTGTTGCTGCAGTGTGTGAAAACAACCAGCCTGTAATGGTAAAAATCAACCAACTCATAAAAAAAAAATACATAAGTCATGAACAGTCTCTCGAACGAGCCGTTTCAGATTCTCCCTCTGTTCACGTCACCGAGGGGGAAAAGTCCTGCACATTTGTGATGCTCTCGGTCCTATTAGCATAAACACAGCCCTGAGAGAGAACTACTTCAGCACTACTTCTGCACAATTAAAGAGCATTAAATCGGCCTACAAAATTACTTGTTCCAATTTAGCAAACTTTAAGTATACCAGTTTAGTATATTAAAAGTACCACTGCAGGGCATTTTATTAAGAACATAAATATGAAAATGTATTTGTAGAATACTTAGCATGAAATAAATGCATTTTAAAATACATTTAAGTATATTTATTTTTCACTAGCGTAGCTAAAACGCTGATTTATAGATCATGGCAGATTTGTGTTTGCGAGCGGTTATTAGATGATCATCATCAGCAGATGTGTCTCTTAAAGCCTCCCAGAAGCGCATGTTCAGGTTTGCATTCACACACAAGCGAAGCTCCTGCCTGAAGATCAATGGAGCGCTGTGACTCTGATTAAGGCCTTCTCTCCGGAGCGTTTCTCCGGCCGCGGACGCACGGATCAGCGAGGTCTTTGAAGTGGCTCTTTCAGACGGGGTGAAGCGGTGTGCTTGAGGAGGTGATGAACGAGCTGATGAGAGCTTGAGTGGAGGAGTCGAGCGAACGCCGGCGTCAGCGACAGCTACTGGACGTCCGGTCACACTCGTAAATCACGTCACCGGAGCCGCTGACCTCCAGAGGTGTGAGAGACATGCTCATCTTCTGCTCTGTGCTCAGGAAACATGAGGGATTTCTCTTCATCATTATCTACAAAATGCGATCATCTGACTTCAGAAGGGCTTGGGCCCACAGACTGATGGACGTGGCATGGGATTGTACTTGAAATACAAGTTATTATGATGAAGGACATCAGAATACAGACTATTGCTTTAGGATTTATGTTTGGAGAGATCATTTGGTACATACAAATTACATTTACTGAATTTGGTCACAGAGCACCAGTCTCTCCAATTAATTCTGGAGAATCTCACTTACACACAACTGAAGGCAGAAGAAATACAAAACAAAACAGAAACAAATCAGGTCTACTGACACCGAGAGTGAACTAAATAAAGCACTTTGTTCATTCATTTGTTAAAAATTGTCTGGCATAAACTGATTTCACTCTTAAATGTATAAATAACTTGCCTGACAATAAAGATTCATTAATAAATTACACTTTACTATTTTTATTTCCAGTAACAAAAATTTAATAAAGGAAACGTTTCTGTAATTTCTTACTCACATAAAGTCAATTCAAGCATGCTGTATTTTTTCTGTTAATTTAAAGGACAGTTTGTCATGAGTAGTTTATAGTGACCACACCACGGTACAAACACATCTGAATAAATGAATGAACAAACAAATAATGGATAAACTAAAAAAGATAAAAACTAATATTTACATAAAAACAAACATACCAACAAACAAACAAATACATAAATATGGATACAAATAAAAACAAAAGATAAACTAATATTTACATAAACGTAATATAGACAGATCTATCTATCTATCTATCTATCTGTCTGTCTGTCTGTCTGTCTGTCTGTCTGTCTATCTATCTATCTATCTATCTATCTATCATCTAATCTATGTGTCACATATACTGTGACACTGACGTAATACCTGGTAAAATTAAGTTTTTCATCAAAAATAAAACATTACATTGTACAATATATTCAAATAGAAAAAGGATTATTTGAAATTGTAATAATTCCACACTTTTACTGTATTTTTGAACAAATAAAGGCAGCCTTTGTGAGCAGAAGAGACTTGTTAAAAAACATAGTTAAACTCTCATGTGCTAATTATGTGTAAACTGAAGAAGCTGTGACATGACTGAACCGACAGAATAAACACAAACATAACGGTACAGGCCTGAAATGGGAAACACTGAATTCACTTCTCCAAATGTGTATTCCTGTCATCTGAGCAAGAAGAGGACAAAGCAAACGCCTGAAGAAAGCTGCGGCCTCCTGTACCTGGACATCACGTCTGAGTCCATGTCCTTGTGTACATCTCTGCAGCTCATCCACCTTCTCTCCCATCAGCCCACAAGACACGGGTGGAGGAGAGACACAAAAAACGTTTGGGGCTAAAAAGAGAGAAATAATTGGATTCCCAGCTTCCACCTCCTCCTCCTTCCCCCAAGTGTCGGACACCCCTAATTAACAACAGAGAGAGTCAGAGAAAGCCTGGAGAAAAAAATCTGCTGTTTGGATTGAACAAAAAAAATGACCGGCAACATATTGTCTCCTTCACGTCCACGCGGGCTAATAACAGCTAGTGGCTGCTGCACGAGAACGAGAAGGCGTCAAAACCTGGCAAAGTCACTCATTCATAAAATCTCAATGTGTGACTCTAGCTCTAATTACAACCCACGTCAGCCTCAATTAGACCACAGCTTTTCTCTCCGCGTTAACTCTTAATTAATGTATCGGCGGTTAATTACAGGTTTGTGAGAGGGGCTCTGTCAGACGGTCGCTGCTTTTCTCAGCGGGGGGTTCTTTACATGAGCTCTGTCCCAAAACCCGG
Organism: Gymnocypris eckloni scoliostomus; assembly: GCA_027564155.1. Classification (NCBI taxonomy): domain Eukaryota; kingdom Metazoa; phylum Chordata; class Actinopteri; order Cypriniformes; family Cyprinidae; genus Gymnocypris; species Gymnocypris eckloni. The sequence goes on along the minus strand of CM050420.1, from coordinate 28,151,332 downwards.
CGAGCTGCCTTCTAAGACAGCATACTAACTCAAAGAAACCTCATAAAGGAGAGAGTTTAAACGCTCTAAAGTTACTAGTTATCGAGTCATGATTGATTTCAGTTGAGTTTAACATGAGCATATTTGAAGTTTATACTCTTAAAATAATAAACACACATACCACACGTAATAGGTGTATTATGTCAACATTTTTCAGTGTTGAATGCAAAGTAGGCTTAAATTAATTATGATTTTTCTTTTCACCGAAAGCATTAGAATAACGCCTAAATGAAGTTGGTTTCAGAAGATGGACTTTAAGTCACTGGATTTTAGAACAGAGCCAGTTTTACAAAATTGCAGTTTAATGACAAAAATGAAAAACAGTTTTACAACAAATCATTTGATTTCATTTTCACACAATAAGTGTGAATTTTTTTATTTTACTATATTTTAATTTAATGTATCTGAGACAAGGGCAAAACAATATTAAAATAACCTTTTATTTATTTGAAAATTGAAAAAGGAGGATGTTAAAAAGTGCTTTTAATGTTGATTTCATATACTGCTTATATATGGACAATTTGTTCTTTTAAATAATATTTTAAAATCTGCACATATTTTATTAGCCTAATCTGATTTAAAATACTATTTTATAAATATTTCTCTTTACAGAATTACATGAAATTGTACTATAATAACCAACACTCACTACTAGTCTGTCTAAAAACAATAAAAATACAAATAAATACAATTACTTTTGAAACACAAAAATACTACAAACATGGCATGTCAAATCTGTATATTTACTCCAATTTAAAAATATTTAAATCTGATTTAAATTCGTATAATATTTTATCATTATGTCCCAGTACAGAATTAAATAAATTATACAGGTGCATCTCAATAAATTATAATGTTGTGTAAAAGTTCATTTATTTCAGTAATTCAACTCAAATTGTGAAACTCGTGTATTAAATAAATTCAATGCACACAGACTGAAGTAGTTTAAGTCTTTGGTTCTTTTAATTGTGATGATTTTGGCTCATATTTAACAAAAACCCACCAATTCACATCTCAACTAATTAGAATATGGTGACATGCCAATCAGATAATCAACTCAAAACACCTGCAAAGGTTTCCTGAGCCTTCAAAATGGTCTCAGTTTGGTTCACTAGGCTACACAATCATGGGGAAGACTGCTGATCTGACAGTTGTCCAGAAGACAATCATTGACACCCTTCACAAGGAGAATAAGACACAAACATTCATTACCAAAGAAGCTGTTCACAGAGTGCTGTATCCAAGCATGTTAACAGAAAGTTGAGTGGAAGAAAAAGATGCACAACCAACCGAGAGAAACACAGCCTTATGAGGATTGTCAAGAAAAATCGATTCAAGAATTTGGTGAACTTCACAAGGAATGGACTGAGGCTGGGGTCAAGGCATCAAGAGCACCACACACAGACGTGTCGAGGAATTTGGCTACAGTTGTCTTCAGAGACGTCTTACCTGGGCTAAGGAGAAGAAGAACTGGACTGTTGACCAGTGGTCCAAAGTCCTCTTTTCAGATGAGAGCAAGTTCTGTATTTCATTTAGAAACCAAGGTCCTAGAGTCTGGAGGAAGGGTGGAGAAGCTCATAGCACAAGTTGCTTGAAGTCCAGTGTTAAGTTTCCACAGTCTGTGATGATTTGGGTGCAATGTCATCTGCTGCTGTTGGTCCTTTGTGTTTTATGAAAACCAACATCACTGCACCCGTTTACCAAGAAATGTTGGAGCACTTCATGCTTCCTTCTGCTGAGCAGCTTTTTAAAGATGCTGATTTCATTTTCCAGCAGGATTTGGCTCCTGTCCACACTGACAAAAGCACCAGAAGTTGGTTAAATGACCATGTGTTGTGTGCTTGACTGGCCAGCAAACTCACCAGACCTGAACACAGAGAATCTATGAGATATTGTCAAGAGAAAAATGAGAAACAAGAGACCAAAAAATGCAGATGAGCTGAAGGCCACTGTCAAAGAAACCTGGGCTTCACACCACCTCAGCAGTGCCACAAACTGATCACCTCCATGCCACGCCGGATTGAGACAGTAATTAAAGCAAAAGGAGCCCCTACCAAGTATTGAGTACATATACAGTAAATTAACATACTTCCCAGAAGGCCAACAATTCACTAAACAATTTTTTGTTATTGGTCTTATGACGTATTCTAATTTGTTGAGATGTGAATTGGTGGGTTTTTGTTAAATGTGAGCCAAAATCATCACAATTAAAAGAACCAAAGACTTAAACTACTTCAGTCTGTGTGCATTGAATTTATTTAATACACGAGTTTCACAATTTGATTAATTACCGAAATTAATGAACTTTTACACAACATTCTAATTTATTGAGATGCACCTGTACTAATAAACACTCACAGTCTGCCTGTCTATCAAAAAAATAATTTTTTGAAACTCATAAATGCTTGAAAAAACACACACGGAGAAAATCTGTTTTTTTTCAGATTTAAATAATACTCTAAATATACTTTAATAATATTTAAATCTTATAATATTTTATTAATCCGATTACAAATCTGAAATGTGTTCTCTGTATTTAACCCATCCAAGTACACACACACACCTGGAGCAGTGCACACACACACACACACACACACACACACACACACACACCTGGAGCAGTGCACACACACACACACACACACACACACACACACACACACACACACACCTGGAGCAGTTGGGGTTCGGTGCCTTGCTCAAGGGTCTCATCTCAGTCGTGGACAATTCCTGCCGAAGCCGAGATTCGAACCCACGACCTCGGATTACAAGTCCGACGCTCTATCCATTAGGCCACGACTGTATAGAATGAAATAAAAGTATACTATAATAAATACTCACTTCTAGTCTACCTGTCAAAAAAAAATTTACGTTTCAAACTCAAAAATGCTTGAAGAAATATGTACGGCCTCAAAACTTTGTTTTATTCAAGTTAAAGCAATATTTAAATCTGATTAAAAATCTGTAAATATTTGGTTAGTCTGAAAAATGTGATTATAATTAATCCTTAACTCTCAGTATAGAATTAAATAGAATTATACTATAAATAAACATTTCTCACTACTTTATACTTTTTTCCCTGACCCTTGCCACAATGCATTCTGGGATTACCTTGTTGGTAAAGCTTTCATACATGCCTCATAATAAATGCATCTTCACACATCTTCACACATGCATTCTAGACGGGCAGCTCTGTAGATTCAACAGTCTTCATTTGCCTAATGCAAGCAGGCCGTTCCTGTTTCCTCTTGCACATTTCGTGTCTTTAAGGCTGGCTCTCCATTGTCTTTCCCAGTCGACGCGGACCAGGCCCCATTTTACAGCTCCTGGAAAAGCTCGAGCCGAGAACAAGAGATCAAGAGAAACGCAAAAGACATCGATAAGAGAAGGAGCGAGCGCGAGAGAAAGATGTGGGAGATGGAAACGGGCGAAAGAGGAGAACAAAGCGCGTGTGAAAGAGAGCAAGAGTGAGAGAGGAGGTGCGAGGGAGACGTTTGTAAGTGTGTTCGCGTCGAGGAAAGGGGAGCGAGAGAGAGTGACATCCAGAAGAAGTGAGGAGAAGCTCAAGAGAAGAATGAGCGCGCGCCTTCCTATGTGTTAATTACACATGTAAGGCCTATTATAACCCTGCAAGGACACCCGCTGACTGGGAAAATGAAGGCGGCTCTCGAGCGCCAGACTCTCACACCGACTAAAGATAATAGTTTCCCTCCTGCATGTTCACAGGCCGCGGTAACGAACTCTGGAGACGCGCGGAACACGGTTAGCATGGAAATGCGGATCCCTATAACTACCTCGAGCAGAGCCTGGTGTTTCATTTAAGGCGTGGGACTGTTGCTAAAAGTGCGACCGGACTCGAGAGTGAGTGAAAGGCATCAGGAGTCTAAACGAGCGACGAACAGCCACCTGCTTCACTGGAAATGGCGCATATGCACACTAGAGAATCATTTATTAAATCTGAATGGTGTTAGTTCATCGTTTAGACGTATGATTTACACCTGCTGATGATAAAACAGATGGAAGAAATAATCCCACAGATGTGCATCGAAGAAGGGATTGAAGCCATAGAGATCAATGAGAGTCAAATAAACCACAAAGCCTTAGCAACAGCATAGAAACACCTTAGCAACATGACTGTGAGTTCTGCAAAGACAAGCACGACTCACATTTTCAGCTGGAAATATTTCAATTTCTCTCTAAAGCTCTAAAAATCCCATTGACTGATGTTTTAGTGCTCTTCCTACAAATATGGAAAAAATATGTTAACATAAAGATATGGCCATTTGTTTTTTGGTCCACATTATCTTTAAGGTGTCTAGTATTAATATATGAATTCACATATATTTAGTTTTGTTGAGTGTGGTCATAGAATGAGTAAACAGTAGTGACCGGTGGATAACAGTGCACTTAGATATACAGTATACACAATATAAACACAATTGAAGTTGTGAGTGAAAATGTCACTGAAATGTTACAATGATAAAATATTGCACTAAATTAAAAGTTCAAATGTTGCAAATAAGTTACAATATTGATTTTTTATGAAACATTTTATGAAATATTTTACAAAAAAGTAAAATTTTGAAATATGTTTTTTTTTAAATGCATAATAGTAACCCTAGAATGTGATCAAACTGTTTAAAATATCTGGGCTAAAAATATAATAATTTTTATGACTGCAGAAATATGTTTACGCAGTATACACAATATCCCACCGGTCACAATTTGTCACACACTTAAAACAATAATGATTGATTATTTCAAAGGGTTACTAATGACACATCATTTGGATATTTTAATATCTGGGAAAAATTTGGGACTTGAATATTGAATATCGCTTGAAAATAATGCTGCATGTTAATAAAATAAACAAAGTCATTATTTTTTTCTCAGATATCCGATATTTGAAATAGAATCAAATAAAATACAGTTACAATAAAATTATATTATTGATAATCTTTTATTACATTTATTATATCTATTATTTTAATATTTATGCAACAGCAATAATATAAAGTATAGAAAAGTACCATTATATTGACAACAGCCATAATATTATGGTATATTTCTGGTTTACTTAATCAAAAATAATGTTGTAAGTTAATAAAATAAACAAAATAATACTATTTTATTATATTTTTCTGTACTTCGTCTGTAGATGTTCCAAACATGCGCATGCATCAGTTAAAACATGACATGATAATAATACCATGGTATTCTTTGAAGTATTTTGAATGTGAATGTAGTGAACACACGTGGTCTGTATACCAAAATACCCTAGTATTAGCATTTGACCGCCTCACAGTAATTATGAAGGGTTTACAGAGAGCAAACAGATCCAGCATCAGTCATAAACAGTCAAATGAAACGTGCTGTCAGTGAAGTGCACTTACAGAATGAAGACGATCTGATCAGCTTCCTCACAGCAGAGCATGCTGGGATAGCACTCGCTACACCTGCCCGGGTCACCATAGTCTTCATAAATATTCATGACGGGATTTCACAGCTCGCTCTGTATCTACAGCAATCAGAAGATGTAATTCATGTTTTAAGACTTGATCATGTGACTTTTTAAAGATGAACAATAAGATCGAGGAGCTTGTTTATAATTCAGATCAAACGCAGCATCCTCGCATCAGCCGGCTCTTAATAGCAAACCTTCAAGGACAAACAAAGCCTGAAATAAGCGCGGGAGGTTTAACTCAATGTCTTTGTTGTGAAACAGCACAAGGCCATCTGAAAGCTCAGCGTGATCGTGGAGTGATCTCGTATTCTCCCGAGCTTCTCTTCATAATGTCTGTTAATCTACACGGCTGCAGGCTGAACGGTTGACCTCCTTTTCTGTTCGACATCCCATCACTCGCTAAAGCATAATGAGTACAGTTACATCCGAGTACACAAGAAGGGCCGGTGCTAACACCAGATCTGCTGCACGAGGCCAACAGAGGTCATGCCCGGCTCAATGCTGATGCAAACTGTATGCTTTTATTATTATTGCTTTCATGCTGCATCATCTTGTGTACCTGGCAGTTAATATCTAAAATGAAAAACAAACAAAAAATCACAATCCTAATAAAATAAGTAACATTAAGTAAAAGTATGAAATAAAATAAAATAAAAATAAACTTAAAACATAAAAAAAAAAAACTTTTTCTATCCTTCATCTATAGACATTTACAAACATCAGTTAAAACCTCAGCGTGTGATTTAAAGGACAAAAGCATCATCAAACCAATATACGTTACAATACGTTTAAATTAAATTAAAATAAAATAAGTCAAAATAAAAGCTTAATAGTCTAATAAAAGGAAGTACACAAAAGGACCGTGACAGTCATGCAAAACTGTGGTAGCATTTATGATAATAATAATACTGTAAATTAATAAAATAAATACAATAATAATGAATGTGCACATGTATCAGTTAAAATGTAATCTTTTTATTTAAAGGACATAAATCATAAAACTGATTATGTAAATTAAAATACATAAATACTGTGGTAGTATTTATGATAACTTAATAATACTGCTGTTGGTAAACAAAATAAAGTAAATAATAATGAATATTTTAAATAATTGGAGGAAAAAACTTTATAAATATTTTTAAAAAGTGTATCGATAACTTCTGATATTTAAACTATAGTAATAATAATAAAATAGTAAAAATAATAAACAGAATAAAACACTAAAAATAAAAAAGTATAGAAAAGTCATAATATTGTGGTAGTATTTATGATTAACTTATGTTATGTTAATAAACAAAATATTGCAAACAAACAAATCCTTTGGTTTCACACAAACCCTTGTTCTCTTTTCATAAACATGTGCGTATGCATTATTAAACATCAGCTTGTGATTTTTAGAAATGATAAAACCACTTTAAAGTAGCTACTTTAGAGTGTCGAATGTGGTCATAATTCATAAAACTACTGTAATATCTTCTCATTTATGTAGCTTGATGTTATTGTTGCATGAGGTGCGAAACACTATTTTAGTTCCAAAGTAAAGCGTACAGGTTCAGACCTCACGAGGACAAGTAAATAATGACCCAGCGTTAATTCTTCCTTTCAAATGTCCATGGATGCATTCACATCCGCAAGAATCCCATTAAACTGCACTTAGTTTGCAGACAGAGGTTCTTCTGGCGTGGCCGGCGGTTGGGGCGGTTCACGAGCAGGGCAGATCTCGGTCTGTGAGATTGGACGGTTCCTGTCGCGCTCGCTCGATTAGTGCTGTCAGCCCCACAGCCAAGCTGTTTCTAATGAGACGTGCAGACAGAGAGATGTCGCGTCCATGGGTGGCCCTCTCACTCGAAAATGAGACTGGTCGACACGTACGGGTGACAGGGAAGGTGGGAAAGGTGACAGTGGAAGGGGGTGGATGTCACGGGGGGCGGAGGGGCGAGACGGGTCAGTCGAGGGCTGCCAGAAACAAGAGCTGAGTGACAGGTGAAGGCGGGAGAGGAGATGTCAGGGAGCCGTGGCGCCTGCCATCGGAGGGACATGAGGGGATAATTACATGGTCAGTAATGTTGCTCGGCCTCTCCAGCCGCTTCATTTCCTGGCTCCTGCCTGCTCCAGACCTGTGTGATTATTGACCATTATAATGCAGCTTAACCTGCAAATACAAACCCTGGCTGTGGCTGATGGGTTCGATTCACAAGAACGCATGAGCTGATAAAACGTAGACCGCTTTTTAATTCGCTTTGATAAAAGCGTCTGCCAGATGCATGCATGCAGACGTAAATTAATTGTGCTTGAGAAGATATTTCTGCACAATTTAATTCAGTGGTGTACCGTGAGGTTTCAGTCAGGGCCTTTAGTAAGCAACTGTAAACTACATGCACACATCTTACACATTTCTGTCACAGCTAACGCAGCCAAATGCATATAATGCACATATTATGTCACACACAGGCTCTCAACAACAATGAAGGCTGATAAACAATTTCAACAGAAGGCTAGATTAGGGTGGGATAAATGCAGAGTCAATTTCTCTACATGGTCAGTAAAAGTAATCAGCCATTACACGGTTCACTGTGCTCATTCACGTCACTCTAAAATGACGACGCGCCCAAAGCAGCAAAACTGTACAAACGCTGGACATCCACACACCACACCACAGTATTATCAACGCACCACGTACACCGCCAAAACAATGTGCATGATACAATACTCAAATAATAAAGCTGGTAAATAAAGTCCATGGGTCTAGCATTCCACGTCCCTTTACTTGCATTAAAGAGTAAACCTGTGCTAGCTGTTAGCCACTCATAGCACTCATAGTTGCAACCTTTGCTGGCCTTTTGTTAGTGAATTCAGTTTAGGTCTTCCTTTCTCAGTTATTCTCTTTGTCTGAAAAAGAGTGCCATGAAAAAGGTGTTTTTAGTAGATCGGCAATAAGACCTGGTGTAGAGGCGCCGGTGGCTGCGGGTGTAATTTTCTTTTACTTGAATTTCACTTTCGTTTCTTGTAAATCCCTGACTAAAGGGGCGGTCTAACGTCACGTCGCTAGCCCCAGAGGGCGGGCTGTCATTGAACGTCAACATTTGATTGGCTGATGATTCTGTCAGTAATGCTCGTAACAAATCAGATGTGACGTCTTTCAACAAAAGGGTAGCACTATCTGTAGTGCTGGCCTAGACTTTTTTATGTAGGATGTTCCAGTTCAGCCTCAACTAAACTAATCCTAGGCAATTTTGTGGACATTACACAAATGAAAATGATACCTAAATAATCCAAAAAAATTTTTCACACAATTTGAGTGAAAGTCAAAGTCAAAAAGAGAAGGCCCTGCTGCCCATCACTTATTAAATTGCATCGCAACAGTTTCAAATTGAAACGTTCAGTGAATGATGCGACTCTGAAGAGAAAAATGGTGTAGGATTTACTTTTAACAGTTTTCACTCAGAAATTGATAGAATATTTGACAAATAATTATGAAGAAACAGCAAGAAACACATTGAAAAACTAGTATTTTCTTGTAAAACATACCACAATAATTTGTTTTATTTACATTTATTACTTATTTAATTTTTTTAGAGTGGAGGATTTACTTTATGATTTTCACTCAGGAAATTTCACAAATAATTACAAAGAAATGGCATGTAACGCATTGAACTAAAAAGTAGAAAATCATTTATTTCTTGTAAAATATACTATTTGCTTTATTTACAACTTAGAAAAATACTTTTTACAGCATATTATTTACTTTTCAAACAATTTGCACTCAGAAATTGCTAGTAAATTGTACAAATAATTACAAAGAAAGGGCAAATAACATTAGTAAAATACTTGAAAAAAGTCCACACATTCTCAAAAATCAAAAAGTCACAAGCAAAATGAAAGCAAATAAAAAAAGAAGAAAAACGGAAATATTATTTTCTTGTAAAACATACTTCATTAATCTGTTTTATTTCCCTCCCCCCAAAAAATATCTTCCAGAGTGCAGGATTAACACTGAAAATGTGTTACTCAGGAATTGCACACATATTTCATAAATGATTACAATGAAATGGCAAGTAACGCATTGAACTAAACATGACATTTTTAAACCGAGATGTGAGATAAAAACACATTTGCTGAAGCATGCAAGCTATTTTAGCTTGTGTCTACAAGTCTTTGAGCTCTTGTATTGAGTGACTTAGTTTGACAGGACTCACACTCGAATGCTTTGCATGGCAAGTGCAATTAGTGTATTAGGAGCGCTGTACTGAGCAAGTTTACTACATCAGAAAAGTCATGGAGCATCAAATGTTTCATTTACAAATCATGCACTATGGCAAACATATTTGGAGCTTGTGAGATAGTATTGTATAAGGAACTGTGCAAAAACATTGCTAACTGGTAATAATAATTAGTGTGAATAGGAATAAACATAGCTGGTGTTTTATTGCCATTAGTGTTCATTCCAGCTGGAATCTGCAGTGCATTGCATGTACTGGCACGGTTTTGAGTTTTGCAAAGATCAGGTAGATTTCTCCAATGCTTTTCCCGTGTTAGCAAATGTACATCACACAATCAGTGGTAAATCAAACGTGTTCTCTAACTCACACACTTCACACTTTAGTGCGAGTGATAGATCGAAATATCAGCAAGGTTGATTTCCACCTGGCAGGAGATAAAATGAGTGATGAAACTGCTACAGACAGCATATCTACAGAGCAGAACATCACACAGACTTGGCTTTAAATTGATCAAAAGTGACATTCATGATGTTGCAAAAGATTTCTATTTTAAATAAATGCTGTTTTTAAAAAAATATTCTATAAATGCAATTAAAATGAAATTACTAAATATATATATTTTTTTTGCTCAATGTCTGCTGAAAATTCATATTTGAATCACAGGAATTAACTACATATTAAAATGTATTCCTAGAAAACAGCTATATTAAATTTGTAATACTATTTCACAATATTATAGTTTTAACTGCATTGTTTGATCAAATAAATGCAGCCTTGATTAGCAAAAGAGACACCTTACTCAAAAACACCTTACTGACCACAAACCTCTGAATGGTATCTACTCTATGGATTTCAGCATTGGTCTCCCAAAAAAACAAAACACTGAGTTGCATATACTAAATCATGTGCTAAAACACAGCCACGTTCTTCACCAAGCACAAACACATTGGAATCACTACTGGACGTGCTTACTTTGAGCCTGTCGCACGTGTGCAGATCACAAAGATCTCTCTCATCCTCACATGTTCGTTTCATCTGGAGAGAATGATCTCTTTCTTGCCAGCGACATTCCCATCTGCCCACAAGACTCATGGGATTTCTCTCGTCTCTCAGAGCTCGGCGGTCCCGTCCTGCTGCCTTTCATGTCCAACAGGATATAAGACAGGAATCTCAGATAGTGCTGCTGTGGATGAGAGGAGCACACGCGACAGGAAGCCCACAACAGAGACAAGCGTGTGTTCCTCCTTCAGCACCATGTCAGAAGGTAAACCACCAGCATATGCTGGAGATCACATTCATGTTTACTGCAGAGGACATTTTGTGTCAAACTAATGCTAAACTTAATGTTATACATTTAAGAGTTGTACATTTACCTGGTCACTTACCTGCAGAGTTGCCATAGAGCAGTTTCAAGATGGTTGGACTCACAGACAAATGCTAAAAAAGTACAAAACACAAAGTTATAAACTGATGTGCAAAGGCGGTATTATTGGTTATACTCCTGCACAGAATCACAAGCGATGAGTGACAGATGTGTGTCAAATTGGATCTTGCCAGCAAACTTACCATAATACATTTTTAAACTGAAATTAAATGGACCTAAAAGTGACACAAAAGATTTAAATATTTCTCATATTATTGTTAAGTTTATAATCTACACTCCTGGTGCTAAATTTATATTACACTTTTATGATGGATAAATGGCAGAACTACAGTCGTGTTCAGAATTATTGGCACCCTTGGTAAATATGATCAAAGAAGGCTCTGGAAATAAACCTGCATTATTAATCCTTTTGATCTTTTATTTGTTTAAATCACAAAAATCTAACCTTTCATTGAACTGAAACAATTGAAAATGGAGAAAAATCTTGTTATGAAATAAATGTTTTTCTCGAATACATGTTGGACACAATTATTGGCACCCCAGAAATTCTTCTGAGTAAAATATCTCTGAAGTATATTACCATTCATATTCACAATTTTGAGCTCTCCAGGGTTATTATGAATATGAAATATGTTTCACAGAAATATAAATAGGAGGGAAAACAAAGCCACAATTCCCTTAATCATCATCACAATGAGAAAAACCAGAGAATATATTTCTGATGTGCAGCAAAAGATAATTGAGCTTCACAAACTAGTGAAGTGGCTTTAAGTCAAGTCAAGTCACTATTATTTGTATAGCGCTTTTAACAATGAAAATTGTGTCAAAGCAGCTTTACATCAGCTTGATATTAAGCTGGGTGGCTTTATATAAGCTTTGCAGTATTTAGACGGGGAAAAAGAAAGTCATTCTCGTCTGGCCAGACAAAATCAGCAGTTTAAATCTAGGCTGCAGCAGAGTCAGATTCTATAAAGGACTCATCTGGTTCCCGTGGTCTTGACCCGATGGCCGTCTAGGTGATGAGGTCCTCACTGGGGATCGGTCTCTGGGGCTCATGTGCTTTCCTGGTCATTCTCTGCTGACGTTAGGGCTGTAAAGGTCATCTCTAGGTGCTGATCCACCATCTGATCCGGATACAGTCTGGATCTGGGTGTCTGCAGTGACCATCTGATCCGGATACGGACTTGATCCTGCAGATGTCATTTCTGGTGTACATCTGATCTGATCCGGTGTCTGGAAGTGATCCGGTGTCCGCTGACCATCTGATGCAGTGACCATCTGATCCGGATTTGACCATCTGATCCGATACGGACTTGATCCGGTGTCTGCAGGTTGATCCGATACGGATCTTGATCTACTCTGACCAGTGACCATCTGATCCGGAGAGGTGGATGACCATCTGATCCGGATAAGGACTTGAAGTGCTCATCAACGGTGTCTGATCAGATTTGTGACCATATTTGATCCGGGTCTGACCATCTGATCTGTGTACGGACTTGATCCGAGTGTCAGCTCATGATCTGATCTGATGCATAATTTTGGTCAGTGTGTCTGGCAGTGACCATCTGATCCGGATACAGCATCTGGATCCGGTGTCATATGAAACGATCCGGACATCTGATCCGATTTTGATACTAGTTATTATTAAATGGCCAGAATTTTGAGTGACCATCTGATCCAGATACATATTATGTGATAAGACTCACACAAATCTGAGTTTCAGACTGATTGGACTTGATCAGGTAATGCAGTGATCTATCTGATACAATGATCTAGGGAACAATTTGTGTTGAAGAACCGACTAATGTATTTAATTTGGTTTGTATTATTGCATTTTGAACCAGCTGAGTTTATTCAATTTGCACAGAAAACAATGTGACAATAAAATTTGATATGAACACATTTAATTAATGTTTTGAAAAGATAGAGCAGTGAAAATTTATTTAAATAGGGAAATAATTAAGAATTTAAAACAGATAATGCATGAAAATGGAAAATATACAATAACACGTAGAAAAATTTATGTCAGATTCCAATGGAAAAAAATATTATATGACCAATAAATTATCAAAAGATATATAACATTTGTTTATGGCTTTCAAGAAAGATGTTGCATCACCAAATTATTAGTCAAAAATGAACATTAAAATATGGCTTTATGCTCAGATAAACAAAAAGAATTTTTTAAAGAAAACAAGATTAAAACAAAAAAAAATGCATTTTATAATAAATATATGCTGAATTTTTGATGCTGTCGGATATTTCTGCTGGATTGGACATTTGTTTGAAGAAATTTCTATGTCTCACTGAAAATAAAAAATCAACAATACACTCTGTTAAAATCTTATAATCCATGTTTGGATCTTCCAAGAACAAAACAGAAACACAAATTAAAACAACACAAAATGTGATCACTAACAAAAAATTTGCTATGACCAGCCATTCTTGAAGGAATGTTGGATCTTGTCCGTGTTCTTAACCTCATCAGGCATTACAAATAATTTAAAGCTGTTTAGCTGTTTAAAACATTGTTTACTTCATATCTTTTCAAAGATTTTCCATTAAATTTTATTATCCAAGAAATTAGATGTGATAAAAAAAAAGATCAAAAGGATTATCAATGAAGATTTCATTTTACAGCCTTCTTTGATCATATTTACCAAGATGCAATAATTCTGACAGCATTTTATATACAAAATTTGATTGATGAATGGAAGAAATATGCAGAATTAAAAATTGAAATTAGATTTTTTTATTTTTATTTTATGATGGATAAATTGCAGAATTATATAAAAACGTGGACTAAAAAATGGCAGAAATACACGATATAAAATTACAATTGGAAAAAATTACTATATATGACCAATAAATGTCAAAAAGCTATAACATTTGTTTTATTTGTAAATAGAAGAAATATATAAAGTTAAAAACTGAAATTGCAAAAAATAAAACAATATACAGTATAAACATGTTATGATGGATATATGTGAGAAATGTATACAAAATTTGATTAATGGCAGAATTATACAAAATTAAAAACTAAATGAAATATAACAATATATAAACATTTTATGATGGCTAAATTGTAGAATTGGAAAAATGTTGCACACCAACATTTGTTTTTACACTATGTACTCAAAAATAAAAGAAAGAAAAACATTAAAATACATTTAAATACACATTTTACACACACTTTTAAATAAATAAACCAAAACAGACGATGTCCATTATGCACTGACAAGCGTGAAATATTTTAGAAATGTATTTTATAATAAAAAATGATGCTAAATACAGTTTTAATGACTTGCTGGATAATTTCGGACCCTACCTGTAGCTATTTGTGAATAAATGTACTCAAGATGTCTCTGGAGCACTTTTTAAGCATTGATTGTTTTGAAAGTCTTTCTACTTCAACATCGCAAATCCCTTTTTTACAAGATTTTTCCATTACCACTGGATTGTCACGACAACAGGGAGAATCACATAAGGATGTGACAGAAATATCGGACAAAATAAACAGCAGAAACATGAATACGGTACATTAACAAATCGATGCAGAGTCAATGCGTGGACAGCTAAGTACTCCTAGAAACCTTTCCTTTTGACTCTGCTCCGTGGAAATCATTATTCATATCTTTTATTGTAGCACATTGGTTAGTAAAAAAAAAATGAAAATGAAAAAGTAAACCAGAAAAAGCCTCCCATGCCAGATGCTGTGAGCTTTGATAAAAGAAGAGAAACTGGCTCTTGAAAGCTTGAAGAGTCAGCTGCCTGAACAGAAGATACAGCATTCGTTGCATGGTGGGCTAATCAATACATTAACAGGTTAAAGAAATAGATCTCTAATAATATCACGAATGTTATTATATTTGTACACAGAGACAGAGAAAGACCTTGAGAGCTGCTCTATTGTATTGATGGGAAGCACTTTCCGGTCCGCTCTTTAATCTGAAGCAGGTCTGATGGGACTCAAGACTTCAGAGCACAGCGGAAAAAAGCAAGCCCCGCTTTCTCGGCGTAATGACGAAGAGAGCGAAAACATGAACGAAGGAGAAAGAGGTGGAATGATAAAAACCCTAAAACCTAAAAACAAACAAAGCTGAAAGAAGCATCAGTATTGTTCATCTGGTGCTCGCTCATGAGTGCTATTGTGCATTACGAATTCAGACGACCGAGCGTAAGTGCAGGACAAGACGGCACTAAAAGCAGAACGCAAATATGGTTCTTCTGACAACAAATACGTTGACCTATTTTTTTTTTTAACATGGGCTGAAGACAAACAGAGTAAATGGGGTCTGAACATCACAAGTACTAGTGCTCTTAGTCTCTAATAGCAAGTGTAAATCACAGAAATGTATCTACTATTTACAATCACAGAGACCTGGGTTAGGTGGGGACTCTTTACACACCAGACAAGAAAGAAAACATCTAGAAAGACTAGCAACTGCACAGAAATATATCTACTATTTACAATCACAGAGACCTGGGTGAGGTGGGGACTCTTTACACACCAGACAAGAAAGAAAACACCTAGAAAGACTAGCAACTGCACAGAAATATATCTACTATTTACAATCACAGAGACCTGGGTGAGGTGGGGACTCTTTACACACCAGACAAGAAAGAAAACACCTAGAAAGACTAGCAACTGCACAGAAATGCCATAGGAACCAATGACAAAGACATTTTATTCACTCTTGACTGGTTTTTGAGAAAGAAGATTTGACTCAATCGTAGCTGGGTTTCAGAGACCTGTGCCGCAGTGGTTTGACTCTTTACTTCAGATAACTTTCTAATGTTGGGAAATATTTCTCATCTCGTGTTCAAATCTCTTTTGGTGTTCCACAGGGTTCCGTTTTGGGTCCTTTTCTTTTTTCTTTATATGCAGCTAAACAAAATAATGGAAATAATCATTGTCAATCAACTCGATCTCCTCTCTTCTAATGTGTATGACTAAGTAAAAAACCTTGATGTAATTTTTGATCCCACACTGTGTTTGATAAGCAGATCAGCTCTGTTGCAACTGAAAAGCAGTTTATTTTATTTAAGATTTACCGCTAGGCTAAAGATGAAGCTATCTAAGAAGGACATCGAAACAGTTATTAATGCTTTCATAACATCAAGGTTGGACTGCTGTAATTTATTCTATTTAGGTTTGCCTAAATTAGATTTAGATTGCTTGCAGATGGTACAAAATGTGGAAGCCAGATTAAACGTGAGAACATTACACCCGTGCTTGCCTTTCTTCACTGGTTACCGGTAAGTTATGTTGCTTTTAAAATGTTGCTGTTTATACAGTATTTTACAGATTTGCATGGACTTGTACCTCAGTTTATTTGCCATTTACTCACCTCAAGATCCCTTCAATCATCCAGTTAATTACCAATCTCAGTTCCTCGTTCATGTTTTACAAGCAATCAGGCTTTCTCTGTGGCTGCTCCTAGACTCTGGAATAGTCTTCTTCTTTATATTAGATCTTCTCCTTCTATGTCTAAGTTCAAATCCTCATCATCCGAATCCACAACTCTTTGTTTTTTTGTGTTTTAAATTTTCTTGAGGGTGCCTATTTTTCATTTAAGTCTTCAATTTTGTTTTAAATGCTTTACATTTCTTGTACAGCACTTTGATGCAAACATCTGTTGTTTTAAAATGTGCATTTATAAATCAATAAACTAAACTAAACTAAACTAGAACATAGCAACTGCAAAGCAACACCCTATCGACCCAGAACAGCCTAGCATCATGCAGTTGAGCTTTACACAGGCAAATACCACTCAAAATATCTTCAAAATGCTACATTTGAGTTAAAATAAAAAGTACAGAAGTATGACATTCTGAATTTATAATATCACTTTGTGGGCCAAATAAACTGCTGTTCATCCATAAAAATGTTTCTGCTTCAAACAATTCAGACAAATGCCATCAACAACAACATAATACATACAAGAACTTGTGTTGTTTTGTCTGAGACCCTCGAGCAGGGCTCTAGAGGGCCAGTAAAGGGGTAAATGCTCCTGTCCCTCACTAGGGTGCTAAATAGACCATGTGATGTGGCCAGAAACCCTGTAACCCCCACTGGGGAAAAACGCTCTCTGATAGCCCTTCTCGCTCCACTGGCCATCAGACCCTCAGCATTCCTCCAAACATCCACACTGAACCGCCCCACCAGTACTGGGCAGATTACATGCAAACTGTGGTCAGGTACCGATTCCAAATGACATGAGAAAAATGTATTCAGTTACATAATCCATTCCACTACTACACTTTGTAGGTAATGTAATCTGACTACTTTTTGATTACTTTTAGATTACGTTTGACCTATATTGTTCATCGCATCAATTTAAATAGGATAATCTTGTACCATATTAATAAAAAATAAAAACAACAACAAAGAGAAGGAACATATATTCCATTCATTGTTATTAACAACATGAAGTGCATAAAATGTTGCATTAGGGATTTTGTGAAGGAACTGTAGAGGGTTCATGAATTAAATCAAAATCTAATAATTAATCAAAAAAATACAAAATAGTGAAAACATAATTATTATTTTAAAACAATACATTTAAGTTTGTTTGTTTACCTGCAGGTCATGTGGCCATTAACCAATGTCAAAGAACATTGAAAACATTCAAATACAAATTAATGTGTTCGTCTGTCGTTGATGCAATGTTGAAATGTTAAGAAAATACATTGTATTTTATAATATTTTTTTTTGTAATTCCAGTGGTCAAATGTTGTGTACTTTCTGTGTAATTATGGTCACCTGACTAGTGACTGGTCTTTGTGTTAAAGTCCAACTGGAAGAATTTCTGAATTATATAAGCGATTGCCCATCTCAGAATTGAACATTTCAAATATGAAAAAGAATAATTAGGAAGAATCAATACATTATTAATTATTGTGTGAATAACATGAAATCATGTAATCCATAAAGTAACATGTAACATGCGACTATGAGTATTTTGAAATGTAATATCATCTAATTACAAGTACTTATTTTTGGAATCTGATTATGTAATCCACATTACAAGTAATTAGTTACTACCCAGCACTGCACCTCACACCAACACACCATCATGGCACAGAAATGCCCAGGAGTCACCCTGGCCTTTAGGGGTCAGACTAGCCATGGTGTGTGTGTGTGTGTCAGACACGCACGCACGCACGCACGCACGCACGCACGCACGCACGCACGCACGCACACACACAGACAGACAGACAGACAGACAGACACACACACACACACACACACACACACACACAACAGCACAGGGTCACTGCTTGAGCACGCTGACTGGCCTGACAAGAGCAGACAACTGTTAGCTGTCTGTTAACATTAGGGCGGCTGCAGCTGAAGCAAGGTTAATCTTCCCACTTTATTTGGGGGTTTTGGATCCCGTGACCCGCTCTGAATGTGGAGCTCCAGCCACCTGTGGACTGGAATGCTCTTAGAACCAAAGAACGGATCAGAGTTCTGAAGAAAAACAATGAATCATAGATTAAAAAAATTAAAAAAGAGTTTTCTGAGGAAAACAAATGGTGTTTATCTGCCATTTAACTCAGTGCGGTATTTTGGATGATTGTCTTCTTATTTTTCATTAAAATAAAATAATAATAATAATAAAAATTTATTTTATATAACACCTTAAATTAGTTTAACAATACAAATATTTCTCATTCTGTCTATATATATATTAATATTAGCACAGTATATAAATATAGCAATATAGCCCTTGAGCAAGGAACCGAACCCCCAACTGCATGTGTGTTCACGGTGTGTGTGTGGTGTGTGTGTGTGTGTTCATTGCTGTGTGTGTGTGTGTGTGTGTGTGTGTGTGTGTTCATTGCTGTGTGTGTGTGCACTCAGATGGGTAAATGCAGAGCACAAATTCAGAGCATGGGTCACTATACTTGGCTGTATGTCACGTCACTTTCATCTATACAGTAGTGGCCAAAAGTGATGTCTGGCCGAGGAAAACAGACATCTTCATCCTTAATCAAACATTTGATTCTGATACGGATTTTGTATTGTGTTGTTGTGTTTGAAGAGTGAAACTTATGTACACACTCAATAGCTTCATTTGTAATAATACAATGAAACATGACATTGTACATTTGTGTCATACACAGAAATGACCCATAACCAGAGCTGGGTAGTAGATTCCAAAAATTAAGTACTTGTAATTAGATTAAATTACATTTCATAATCAGACTACAGTTAATTTTTTATGGATTACATGGTTACAAGTAATTCACACAGTAGCAATAAATTATTCAGATTCTCCCTAATTTCTCTTTTTCATCTTTTAAAATATAAAAAATCCTTTCTAAAACAGCCTACTGATTATATACATTCAGAGAGTCCAGTTTTGTGGACGTTCACACAAAGATTATTCAGCTGGCGACAGCATTTGACTTCTGGATTTACAAAAATCATTTCAGGTTTAAGAAGGTTTCAACATTGCATCAACTACAGAACACATTCATTTTTATTTGAATTATCACTCTGTAGGTTTTTTTAACCATGTGTTATTATGTCTTTGGGAGGCTTTTGTCTTTCAAACTCATTATAATGCATATATTCAGATTGTTTTTAATTACATGTAATGCAGGCATTCACTGCAGCGGCCGTTAGAAGCTGCGGTTCCCATAGAAACCCGACTAGACCAGCCAATGCACGGAGCAGTATAAGCAGGTTATGACTCCGCTCACATTGACTGGTCTAGCCTGAAAAAACAAGCTTTTTAAATGATATCTGAGCATAAGAAACAACATTCATGGGGCAATTCATTTCTGATTTTTGTTGCTGATTTGATGTATATAATTTAATTGCTGCCCGGAGGCGTTGCAGATATGGCCGCCGAGTGAAGAGACTTTCCTTGAAAGGGACTTTGTTTTAAAATGATTTATTTTAATTTTATTTTTTATAATTTAATTAATTGTTAGCTTTTCATTAAACTCACAACCCCCCTACAGTTCCTTTGACGAACCCTAGTTTGGTAAACATTTATCTACTAATATTTAATACACTTCATGTTGTAAATTACAATGATTGGAACACATTTTATTACTCTTTGCATTTTTTACATCATTATGGTTCAAGATAATCCCATTCAAATCAATGTGATTAATGAGTTAAGTCAAAAGTAATCTAAAAGTAATCTTTATACAATATACAGTTTTTCTCGATTGCTAACACACTATAACTGATTCATTTGACCCAATTTTCCAAACCATTCATACAGTTCTCAAAACAAGGACACGTTTCTCAAAAATGTTAACACATTTCTCCTGCTTTCACACACGCTCCAATGTGCTCAGTGTTTTCTGCAAAACTCTACACAAACACACGGCATCGTTTTTCACAGGTTTAACCACAAACACACAATATAATTAACTCAAGCACCAAAAGAAGAACTCAAACAGCGTGCATTTATCCAAGTGTGAACATTCAGTAGCAAAACTGATGACACACAGGTCAGGATCTCAGGATGATGTGAACAAGAGCACAAGTGATTATGTGTTTTGTAAAATGAATCCTGATAGCGGAGACAAAGAGGAATTGGAGGAGAGATAAATGAAGGAGATGAGGTCAACGGTAATTTGTTCCTGATGAAATACAAAGCACTATAGTACATGTTCTTCAGCATGGACTGACCACGAGGGAAGCTGGCCTACGGGCTCATCTACAAGGGTTCAGTGTTACTGACACACACTATATAATTACAGTAGTCTACATAGCAGCAGTACTTCGGATGAGAGAACCTTCACTATTCTATGTACAGTAAATACAGTGCACCCTCAAACTCATTACTGTTGAATTGATTTGTAGCCAAGTAGTCCTTACATGTCCTCTATTTTTGTGAACTGAGAGACAACTAAGAGGGGGGGGGGGCAGAGAAGTCTTTTCTCAGAAGACTAAGAAACTGCTAAAACAAATAAAGATCTTGTAATGCAATTTGGCAGAGGATACTGAATGCATAAACGAATAATTGAATTAATTAATTTATTTTCAGTAACTGACAATATATTACAATGTGTGTTTACTGTATATTCTGTTGTTCTCTTCTAGTGCGTTTCATCTACTGTAAGATCTCTTAACAGTAGTATAATGAAAGTAATTGCTGAATTTGACTGTATCTGCGCCACGTACTGTAACAGATATTGACTTGCAAAATGATTCCTGTTTCCCAAAAGCAGGTTTTTATAACAGTAACAGTGTTTTGAATGATCTCACTAGTGTTCTCCAGGAAAGTAGTCTGAGTATTTGACAGGTTTGTGTGTCGTCTGGGGCCATAGTTTGAGTCTGACAAAAGAGAACATGATTCTGACTAAACTATTTGATTTTGACCTGAAAGTTTGCACTTCAGACTTTTGACCTGAAGTTTGTGTGTAGTTTTGAGACTGAGAGTCCTGACAAAATGGTGAATTGTTTCATGAATTGTGTGTTAGCTCGAGAAAAACTGTAATTCCTGTAATATTTTTGTGTGCGGCATAGATTATTGTGTGTTGTGTTTTGCAAAAAGTGTTTTATGAATTTGAAAATTGAGTCAAATTTAGTCAAAGACCGAGATCTATTGAATGTGTTTGCAGATTTAGTGTGTGTTTCTGCTGTTTGAGGGTCAGGTTTCAGAAACTATATAATAAGTAAAGATTTTGTGTGTAAGATGTTTGTCTCCACAAACATTTTCAGGTTTGTTATATTTGATATAAAATATATTTATATAAGACTATGATATAAAATCAGTGCTTTGACTGGTAACTAAAACGAAAAGAATATTAACGATTGTTTGTATTAATTTAAATAAAGCTTAAATAAATTAAAATCAAATAAAAAACTAAAATAAAATAAAATACAATTATTTAAAACAACTTTGCAACTAACTCAAACAAGCACTAAAATTGACTAAAACTGAAAAGCTAAATAGAAATATTTTTTTTAAATAAGAAAATAATAATAATAATAATAATAATAATAATAAAAGTGCTTAACAAAATTACTAAGACTTAAACTAAAACATAAATTGAAAATATAAAAATAAAAGCCAATTCAAAATATTATTAAATACTATAATAGTACAGAAATAACACTAAAATAGCACTGTATCAAATATAATATTGTCCAGGGCAGCGTTTCCCAAACGCATCGTAAAGTTGACTAGCTCCATTGGTTTCAATGGGTCTATAAATGGCCCAGGTCATTTTAAGATTTGTGTATATCACAGAAAATAAAAATGGTGTAAAAACTATTTTCATTTAGAAATTGACAGTGACACAGCCAAGCATGGTGACCATACTCTGAATTTGTGCTCTACTTTAACCCATCCAAAGTGCACACACACACACACACACACTCACACACACCTCAGTCGACAGGTGAAGAGCACTGTACATTCACACAACAACCTTTGGGTTCAGAGTCCTGACTCTCTAACCATTAGGCCACGACTTCCCAAAAATTGCAAGTAAATAATAATAAAAAGATTATACAAAAAGGGCCAGCAAGACATTGAACTAAACATAACATTTTGAAGTAGAAAGACTGAAATAGTATTTAATAGAACAGTATTTGTATTGTAAAATCTCCTCCAATAATCTTTGTTTTAGTATTTGATTGATTGATTGATTGATTGATTGTGAATTAGCTGAGATTCAGCTAAGATTTTGTTTTGGTCTGCAGCAAAATCAATCAAATGTATATGTTGAACTCATTTTATTTCAGTAACATAATGCATTTCCAATTTAAACCGATAGAATAGATGAAGGATGGGATTTATTATCCATGTAGAATTGACTGGATGATGGAAAAAACTAAAGGCAGTTTCAGAGGCAAAGCAAATACATTTTTTTTGCATAGTATTACATGCACTGATAAAACAACATCTGTGATTTAACATCGACAAACCTTCACATTTGAGAAACCTGACAGATGTGTGAAAGCGGGGAACTATGACATGCTGTTCACTTCTCACACTAAATCACACTCTCCACCAAAGACGTGATTTTAAAGGTGGCTCTAACTGGCTGTAGAGTGAAGAGAGGAGAGACAGACTATTGGTATCACAGCTCACTCATTAAGAAGAGAGAGCTTTAATTTAAAGCGACTTGCAAAGCTCTTTGAGCGGGACAGACATATTTACATTTAAAAGATCCAAAGTGGCTGACTGCAGCTACCTCCGTCCTTAATTGCAGCCTTCAGTTGTCCATGAATGTATCCGCTTCATTGCTGCTCTCATTAACTGGCAGAGGCCAGAGCGGCTCACACACACACACACACACACACACACACACACACACACACACACACACACACACACACACACACACACACACACACACACACACACACACACACTTCATCTCTGTGTTTTCTTGTTCTCCTTTCCTCTGCCGTCTCTCTCTCGTCCTCCTTCACTCTCTCCATCTGTTTTTACTCTAAAGGGTGTGACGAGAACACAACAAGCTGGCAAAGACGAGCAGAGAGAGACACAAACAATCTGTAGGGATTACACTCTGATCCTGTCTGCACTTTTATCCCGGCTGCGTTTTTAAGGGGGGTCACACTCTCTGACAGCGGATTAAACCAGACCTTCCTTCATCTAGTGATGGACGGACTTTGGCAAATTAGCCGAATGGAGTGATTGCTTTCCACAATCTCTCGGCCGGCTGTAAGAATACGTTACGACGCAAACAAATTCCAGGCGAGTTGTGGGATAATGAGGCTGGCGTGATGTTTGAAATGCAGATACAGGTTATTCTGTGCTTGCAGCTTCACGAGGATCAAACACACAGAGAGTTACAGAGTCGGGGACGTGTTAATGCTTGTTTAGAAAGAAAGTTGAAAAAGTTACAATTTAAAGCCATTTATAAATGCATACACAAGATAAAAGATTCTTCCTGGATGAGCCACATTGAAAAAAATTAAACATGCACAACTGTGACAAACAAACAAACTAACTTTTGTAATGTGCTTATGCTATAATATGTAAGCTATTTTTTGGAAATAAATAAACAAATATTTGTTTTATTTTCAGCTTGCTGTAAAATCAAAATGTCTCAGTTTCATTCAGTTTAACTTGATGTACTAAAATAACTAAAACTAAAACTGAAATAAAAATCAATGAAAACCATGTAAGCATCCAAAAACAAACAAAAACATTACCTACTGAAATAAATAAATAAATGAATAAATTAAATAAAAACAATGTTGACATCCGATTTAAACAAATAAACTTTTACTTCAGTTAGTTGCCATAATTTTCATTTTCATGTAGTTGAGTTTGATGCACTAAAATAACTAAAACAGAAATAAAAATGTACAATAAATATTTTATTTCAGATAGTTGCCAAAGCAGCATTTCTCATTTTCATGTAGTTTAACTTGATGTAATAAAATAACTAAAATTTAAATAAATATTAATACAATCTATAGACATTTAAAATAAACAATACCTAATAAAAAAAATGACAAAACAAAAAATATTTATTTAAAAAAAGTATTTGAGCTATTAATAAATATTTATAAAAACATGAAAAAATACCTAATAAAAAGACAAACATGTACAATAAAATGACTAGAACTTAAACTAAAGTTTAAATGAAAACGAGCGGTGCTGTGATACTCTCCTGGATCCGATCTCTCCGCTGGGCCACACATGGACAGACTCCTAGAAACCTGGCAGAAAGCTGGTGGCTTAAGAGGGGTCGCTGCGTCAGTCCTGAGGGTCCCAGCGGAGAGATCGGATCCAGGAGAGTATCACAGCACCGCTCATTTATCCCACACTGACACACAGGTGCTGCTGTTCACAGCCTGAGCACATCTCTCAACACACACACACACACACACACACACACACACACACACACACACACACACACACACACACAGTTCCTGAAAGCATGTAGACACTCAAATCACACATAAAAATGTCATTGCATTAGATCAATATATATCAGATATTCATCCAAGCAAATGTCAATTAATGTAAGAAAAGACAGCACTTATTTACAGATGACACTCAATCTGAATTTCAGATATTTTTAAGTGTGACTTAAGTGTCCAAATACTTTTTGGGGCTTCTGCACATGCACATGCACATGCACGCACGCACGCACGCACGCACGCACGCACGCACGGACGGACGGACACACACGCACGCACGCACGCACACACACACACACACACACAGATACTAAAATACACTGAGAATGCATGCTCAAATTAGCAATCTGACTGCTAAAATGAAGGACAGAACAAAAAACTGCTGCAGGGGAATATGGAATACATGTTCAAATATCACATTGTTATGTTTTATGCTATGGTTAATTACTTATTCACACACTGCACATCACTGCCCAGTACAAAAGTTAACGGAATAGTTTAGGCAAAAATGAAAATGTTCTCTCCCTCAGGCATCCAAGGTGTAGATGAGTTTGATTTCTTCATCAGATTTGGAGAAATGTAGCATTTCATCACTTGCTCAACAGTGGATGCTCTGCAGTGAATGGGTGCCGTCATAATGAGAGTATAAACAGCTGATAAAAACATCACAATAATCCACACCACTCCAGTACATCAGTTAATGACTTGAGAAGCTAAAAGCTGTGTAAGAAACAAATCCATCGAGATATTTTCAACTTCAAACCATTGCTTCCAGCTAAAATTAGTCTTACATTTACATTTATGCATTTAGCAGACGCTTTTATCCAAAGCGACTTACAATTGCATTCAGGTTATACATTTTTTTTGTCAGTGTATGTGTTCCCTGGGAATCGAACCCACAACCTTTTGCGCTGCTGAAGGTCTTCTATCTATAATATTACTTCCAAGCACCACAGGTCAAGCACCGCTTACAAGCTAAAACAGCCCAAAACAGTTTTAAACAAATATTTGGGTGGATTTTATATAAGAGGCAACAGGTGTGGATTACTTGTGCATTATTGTGATGTTTTTATCAGCTGTTTGGACTCTCATTCTGACGGCACCCATTCACTACAGAGCATCCATTGGTGAGCAAGTGATTTCTCTAAATCTGATGAAGAAACAAACTCATCTACTGTACATCTTGGATGTCCTGAGGTTGAGTTCATTTTTGGGTGAACCATTCCTTTAAAGACACTGGCCCTCGACTTTATCAGCACTGACCTCAGTTAAAAACAGCAGATGATTGGCCAGTAGAGGGGGCGATGATTAGGTTTGGCTGGTTAGCAGATTGTTACAGACTGTTGCGTTTGCAGCAGTACAAAGTGGGCAGCGGCAGTGAAACAGTAGGCAGAACACAGTGTGTACTGTGCAGCACTGAATAAATAGTTACGGGCTATGTTCAGAATGGAATAGAGTATTTCGTACCATACAGTACACACTGTATAAACCATAGTATTTTTAGAAGTAAGCATGTGATGCTATAGTGTATTTATACTGCAGAAATATTACATTATGCAGCAGTAGTGTGGTTTTCTCCAGCATCTTCTGCATTTTTGCAATAGTGTTGTCAGTCTTTGTGCTCCTCAGGGTCTCTTTAATAAACCTGGATTGGCTTTAAGAAGAAAGCTGAGATGCTACAAGTGAAAATGGCTTGCAGATATGAATGTACCTTCTTCTGCTCGACTCCAAACATGCGTGTGACCCTTTTCAATTCCTGGTGTTTTTATTTACGTTCTGTCTACAATGAACGATGGATGGAGACCCGTATCAGCTGATGTAGACCGGAGAAGAGAGAGAAAGAACATTAAAATGTCAAATTGAGAAACGTAAGGGACACTGATTAAGTGTTTTCATCAAGATGGCTTGTTCATGAAGAAACATCTGGTAATTATTTGTTCAAACACTTCAAAATGGATCTCAGGAGAGGCTTGTAGATTTTTGTCAGCGAGACAATAACTTACCACGGTTTAATAAGAAGCTCGAGAAGGAATCAAAGGAAATATCATTTGTCATAATGCCTCCCGGTGCTTTTTGGGCGTACGACGGCATTCAGCCTGAAAGAGACTAATAGTTATATTACAAAGATTCACAACTGGCTGTCGGTTCCCCATCCTGTGCTTCACGTTCCTCCGCTTCCATCCCCCATCATCTGCGAGAGACAGCGATGGAAGTCGATGCTTTAAAACTTTATTAGTCGACATTGTGTGCCACATGCCGTTTCAGTAGCGCCACCGCGAGCCGATTTATGACTTATGACATGCACATATTTTATTTGTAACCCTATACTTCCTGCTCCTCGCGTTTGGCCTCAGAACCGCAGGACTTGTAGGGTTCGGAAGGGTCAGAGGTTAAGTAAAGGAGGGGAAGTGCTGGATCCGACACACGCTCTCGGACGCAGCGCTCCGGGTTCAAAGGTTTAGCTGTGATTTCCAGCAGGAGGCCGCAGCGCGATCACAGGCGGTCGTAAAGAGGAAAGCAGAGAGCTGAGCGTCCCGCTAGCGTTTGATTTGGACGATGTTTCAGAAAGCTACAACCGGGATCCTCTTACAAGTCTGTCTCTGTCACCTTTACATCCACATGGCCCGTAAAGCCCCAGGGACCGGCGAGCGAGCGCGGTAAGACGCCCCACTGGCTCCTCTGTGGCGCGCCGTCTTGTGTAAACATATAAGTTTATTTAGTGTGAAGGGCCTGTGGAGTTGGATGCTTTTGCCCCAGTAGGAGCTCTTCATAAAGGCTTGTCCTGCATGACAGAAACACATCAGACATGAGAGGTGAGTTAAGGCCAGAGGAGAACGCACAGCCGGTCAGACCCAGATATACTGATGTCCAGCATTAGATACACAGAGCAATAGGTTATAGCCGTGAAGAGTATTGTACAATTTTACAATTATTTACAATGTAGTCATTCAAGAGTCATTATGAAATCCATGCCTCAATTCTCCATTTCATTAATATAAAATGGTAAATATATACAAATACATATAAATAATAAATATATATAACAAACATTTTATATAACAAATATATAGGATAACATTTATTCTCAAGGAAAAGATCTAACACCAAATTAGAGTCAATTTTAGTTAGAGACTAATTAAGAGCATTCTATGGTTTGTATTGCAATTCATGTTAGAGAAACTCCACATTTCATTAACAAAAATAAAATATAAAATGATATAAAAATATATAAAATGTTAAAGTGATTGAAAATATGATGTATCATTTCCTTTAAGATTAGGTAACAATGATAATATAGTTTTAATGTAAATAGATTGAATTAAATAATTAATTAATACAATTTCTTCAAGGAAAAAAACAATTGGAGACAACAGAAGAGTCATTCTGTGGTAAGGCAATTCCATGTTAGAATTAGAACTAACTAGGTATAATAAAATTATACATAAACGTATAGATCAATGGAGATTTCAATATGTTGATTATTTACAAATAATGATAGATTTAAAATTGTATTTCTTATTTATACTAACCTTTTAATGCAACACGAATCCCGGAAATGTTGGGACATTTTTAAAATTGAAATAAAGTGAAAACTAAAAGACTTTCAACTCACATGAGCCAATATGTTATTCCCAATAGAACATAAATAACATAACAAATGTTTAAACTGAGAAATGGTCAATTTTTATCGACAAAATGAGCTAATTTCAAATTTGATGCCTGCTACAGGTCTAAAAAAAGTTTGCACGGTGGCAACAAATGACTTGAAAAGCAAGGCATTTTGAAAAGATTCAGCTGGGAGAACATCTAGCTACTAATTAAGTTAATTGACATCAGGTCTAGCTATATAAGGGATGTCTTAGAGAGGCAGAGTCTCTCAGAAGAAAAGATGGGCAGAGGCTCTCCAATCTGTGAAAGAGTGCGTAAAAAGATTGTTAAAAGATTGATACTTTAAAAACAACGTTCCTCAATGTCAAATTGCAAAGGCTTTGTAAATATCATCATCTACAGTGCATAATATCATCAAAAGATTCAGAGAAACTGGAGAAATCTGTGCGTAAGGGACAAGGCCGAAGACCTTTGTTGGATACCCGTGGTCTCCGGGCCCTCAGACAACACTGCATCACTCATCGGCATGATTCTGACATTGACATTATTAAATGGGCCCAGGAATACTTCCAGAAACCACTGTCGGTAAACACAATCCGCCATCTCGGGTTGTATCTGTGGTGTTATCCAATAGATCAAGTCTCTTTAAACATTATCAGGAAGAGCTTTTGAAATACTTCTTGTTTGAAAGGGTTACATAAATTAATAGGAAAATGAAAGTGCAAGGTTTTGCTAAACACATCCTGAAAACACCACACATTTTACATGTCTGTTATCAAGGATGCAACCAAATATAAAGACAAAAATGTCCACTAATTTGAATGTTGTAGAGTAACAGACCCACTCAATGACTATGATGCTCACGGTCAGTTCATCGCAGTTAGCTAAACTATACCAGTGTATATGTGAAATAAGTATAATAGCAGTACAGACCATAAAAGGTTAAAGGTTACCCTGCAAACAGCTGATTGGTGGGCAGCATGCATGTATTGTTGTTTCCCAAAGGTCAAAGGTCATATTTTTTTCTGGTGAGACCAGCAGGTGTTTGACTGCAACAACAACTACACAAAACCAATTGAACAAAATAAAATCAATTAAATGCCAGCGACATCTTCATCATCACAGAGAAATCAATAGAATAACAATAATAGCATGAATAGATTCATAAACATCCCTCATCTGACCAGTCGAAATCAATTAACCTTAACTACAGAGATGCAACTTAATGAGCTGAAGTCAGTGAATGTAGAGGCAATATGAAAAATGATTTGCATGAATCATTAGTGCATTAGTGCAAAGATAAAAAATGGTTCAAAATGTCCTCTGCATCATTTTTGCTGAATGAAATCCAATTGTTTTTCACCAATTTTGCATGCTGATTCCAAACAGATAGTGCCTCTTTGCTATATATTTTAACTTCGCATCATTAAATGAGCAAATATTATGCCTTTTTTTTGCAAATCAGTAGATTTTTTTCCAAGATGCAGGGCTGTGATATTTCATGAAAGTGCACCTTATAGCACCTCTGAAATGACCTTTCTGTTAACATAACCACGGCTGCATGGGTGGATGATATTAACCATGATTAATATTACCCAATACTGAAATATGTGACCTACAGAAGCTTAATGCGCTGTGAAAACCATTTCACATCTACACAAGAACCTCACAGTCCTGCTTTACTTTATTTGATTTAGTTTAAATACGTGAGATGCCATCTAACATGTTCATGACTCAATCTTTCCTGATATCTGGACGGGGACTTCCTGGCCCCCCGTGACACTCGCGTCTTGTTTGGAGTCGGATCTGTTTTGGAGTGTGTTTCAGGGCTGTTGTCAAACAGATGGAAGACATTAAAGAGAGACAGACAGCAGGTAAATCACAGAGAGCCTGTGCTAACCAGGAGCAGACCGACAGACTGCAGCTGCGCAGGAGGAAATGCTGAGCGCAGATCGCTCTCACAACAGCGCTCGTGCCGTCCAGATATACGAAAAAGCATTTAAACACAAACAGATGCTTATTTCAAGCAGGAGTGTGTCAGTTGTGCACTATAACAGCACAAATACAACCGCACAAATGATGATTGTTTCCAAACATGTTTCTCAATCCCTCACACTCTGTGTGCTAAACTCGATGCGTCAGGCCACTCAAACACACAGATCAACAGATTACTTATATACTGACTATTCATGCTAAAATGAGATATGACAAATGATTTAATATTCAAATGATGACAAACTTCAGCTTTAATAAAGCAAGAATGCGTCATGTTTACCTGTAGTAAAATCACAGTTTTCACACTCTCCCTCACATGGCTTATTGCTTTCATAAATTGGCAGCAAAAACAATATGACTCAAGACAGCAATATTCAATAAACATATTGTAGTAGTAGTAGTGGTAGTAGTAATGAATTATTAATAACAATAAAATAATATTAAAAACAAATAACAATTGTTTTAGTTTTAGTTTCACTAAAATAAACATATTTTAATAAAGTAAAAATTATTAAAATAATAGCAATGATTAATTACTACTGTTATTACTTTTATAAAAGTATTAATAATAATAATAATAATAATAATACATAAAATCAACAAAAAGGGTTAAATTATAGTATATTAATAATAGTATGTTTCATTATTATTTTATTAATAATAATAATGATGTATTATTTTCATGCATTACTACTCTATTATTCTACATGTATTCTTAAAAATAATAACAATGCAAAATAATAAATACATTATTATTAACTATTTTATTAACAACATTAATAGACTACTATTAACAATATATTTTTTTAATCAATAATAATAATAATAAATCATTAGTTACATTAATTCTGGGCTGTTTAAGATTAAGAACTTGGTATATTAATATAGAATATCAAATATAATTGAACTGGTTTATTGTTAATGGTTTTGAACAATATCAATTCAATCAGTTTGAAAGGATCTGAACTATATTTCTGATACTAATACTTTTACCGTAGAACATGCTTTTAAATGAAACTGAGCATTTCAAATAGACTGTACACGCTGTACTAATATTCAGACATAGAGGATCACTGAATATAAACAAGAAACGCATCAGTATTTGAAGGAACGCTGATTGAGCAGCAGCATCCGTCCTCCATGCTGATGGTGTGATACTCGCGTCTGGCCTAGAAAAGCCGAGACGGCACCGGGGGCCGTGTTTCTGCGTTCTGAACTGAGCAGAGAGCCTGCAGACTGAAGCCGGAGTCAGGGAGGTTTGTGAGGATCCAGCTGTGCTGAGCAGACTGTGAAGGCCTCCCCGCCAACACCAACACAAGAGGAGGGTCCCAAATACACCCGCCCGCCATTGTGGAGCCCCGGCAGGCACTTCCCCTGTCCCAGCATGCAACAGACTCAGCTGGCCGAGCTGGCGGAGGGGAGGGGCGCGGCGCTCGCTCTCCAAACTCGATTTATTCATTCCTTTGATTCGCAGGTGAGTGTATTCTTCTTATTTCCAGCGTTACTCATTCTCTTTGTAGTGTCTTTTCATTTAAAGACTGAGACGGCTGAAAGATTTAGACCTGCCCTGTGAGCGCCAGTCCCTGAAGACAGAGATACTAGAGAATCATCACAAATCATTGATGATTTAGATGTTGGAATCTAGAATTTAGACTTAGAAGAGGCCTGAAAAACATATATATTGGCAAACAGTGCAGAATATTGTGGAATATATCTTATCATATATACTACATATATTCATAGATTTTCTCTAAATTGGGTTGTAAATTCTGATTTATGTTTTGACTTGCATCCGAAAAAGCATTTTAATGAATGTTTTACAATGTTTGGTTATATGTATGAAAAAACATTTGAATTTGAATAATAATTATTTCTATTCTTAATAAATCATCACATTTGTTAAGTCATTATACCATGAATTATTTTTTACGTACATTTAGTTAATGCATATGGCAAGGAAAGTATATTTATAAAGCAGATTTCATACACAGTGGTAATTAAAAGTGCTTTACACAAAAGGAAGTGAAATGGTCATTCAACTAATAAAATCACAGTAATAAAAACAATAATAATAATAATTACAACAATAAAAACAAAGAATTTAAAAACAAACATTACAAAAAACCTTCCAAAACACCTAAATATTCCACTACTTCACCCCCTACTTACATAAATGTGAGGGTGTTCTCCTGTGAGACATTGTATGTCAAACTTTCCTAAAATAATCATTCAAAAATACAAATAAAATATATTTCAATTTAAATTTTAATTATCATTTAAAATCATTTAAATATGATATTTAGCATTTCTAGCAGTTGTATTATTAAATATGTAATTAAATAAATATTATTATTATTACTACAATTAAATATTATTGTAATAATATCATATTGATATTTCTGTACTATTATATGTTGATAAAAAGATCTGAAGTGAAAAAGAAACCGAGAGAGACAGACATAATGTATAAGTACAAGTGAAGGCAGAGAAAGAGAAGGTGTAAATATTTAATGACTGATTGCGTACCGTATCTGTCTCTCTCTCAGCTCTGGGATTGGGGCTTAACCCCCTGAGGAGGTTCACAGGGCTCCATTGAGAGGTGGAGAAGCTAATCTTGATTGATTTTTTCCTGAACGGTGCACATCTCTTTCAGTGGTTAACGTGCTATATAACCTGCAGCTTGGGACCATGTTAATTCACTCAGCTGGACCGTCGTGAAACCGCCGTGCCGCCATTCTGTGAGAGGAGGAGAGCTCTATAGGTGAAGAATAAAGACGCAGTGAGAGTAAATGGAGCGTGCAATTCAATCTATGGTGTGTTTGCATTAGCTATTTACATTACTTGTGCATGATTGAACCTGAGAGCTGTAATTATGAGCCCTTAATAGTGCACAAGAATGATATTAAAAGCACATCAGAACCAACAGCTTTACTTGAATATCTGATCAATTTCAAAGTTTAGAAGAGAATGATTTCACCATAGAAGAGCCGTGAATTATTACAGGTTCAGTCCCTCTGGAGGATCCGGAGGTCAAGTATCTCGCTCAAGGCCACAACACTGATGAGCTCAGGACTCGCTCCGTATGACATTCAAACAGCAGCCAATCAGATTCAGTCTCATTACTGCAATATACAAAATTAAGAGAGAAAGAAACGAATACTGTTAGTCTTCAATGATGCAATACATTGATCAAAGCGACAGTAAAGACACACACTGTTACAACAGATTTACTGTTCTTTTGAACTTCATATTCGACAAAGAATCCTGAACAATAAAAGTATCACTGTTTCCACAAAACTCTGTTTTCAACTGATAATAATCAGAAATGTTTCTTGAACAGCGAATCGGTATATTATTATGATTTCTGAAGATCATGTGACACTGAAGACTGGAGTAATGATGCTGAAAATACAGATTTGATCAAAGGAATAAATTACATTTTACAACAGAATACAGTCATTTTAGTTGTAATATTTCCACAATTTTACTGTATTTTTGATCAAATAAATGCAGTCTTGGTGAGCATGGGAGATTTATAGCAACCCCAAACTTCTGAACAGCAGTGCACTATTTAAAAATGGTAGAGTATTTATATAAATATTTTAAAATCTGAAATCTGAATGTAATGAGAATTACAAAACAAAACCAGCGGTTCCATGAAGAACCTTCAACATCCATGGAACCTTTCCATCATACACAAATGTCTTATGAGTGGAAAAAGGTTCTTTTGATTATTAAAAAGAAAAAAAGTTATTTTAAGAACTACACTCTTAAAAATAAAGGTCCCAGAAAGCTTTCCACAGTGAAGAACCATTTTTGGTTCCTCAAAGAATCTTTCAGTCAACCATTTGTTCTTGGTGTGAAGAACATTCAAAAAACTAAAGAACAGTTTTCTACCACAAAGATTCTTTTGTGAAAGTTCGTGGCATCATTAAAACAAACAGACAAACCAAAACACTGTTGAAATCTTCATTTTCAAGGACGTAGTTGCATGAGAGTAATGAGAAGTTCAAGAAAATAATGTAATACGTATGCACAATGTAACGTCTTCTTTTGAAATATGCACATGATGGTTCACCTGTAATCAGCAGGAAGGCACTTTGGGAACTTGGATTACAAATCTTTTTAAATCACATTTATTTAGCAAATATTTATATTTTTTTATTCATTTAAATTATGCAATTAAATGCATATAATATTATTTATAAATGAAACATTTTATATACTAATACATTATTTTCATGTATTAAATACAAATATTGTAAATGTGTAATTTGGCACATCAAATATTGATGTTATTAAACAGAAAATTATTTAAACTGATCCTAAAAATGTCTTTATGCAAAATGTAATGTCTTGATTAGGGGTGAAATGTGACTTGCACATGTTTGGTTTACCTGGTGATTGATAGGACAGAGTTTGTTTATGTAGTTCATTTAGTAATCACATTCATGTACTGATTATTTATGAATTATTTTAAATAATACAATTAAATGCAATTAATATTTTTATACAAAAATCTTATTCAATTGTTTTATCTATTTTTTTAATCTATTTTTTTATTTATTAAATAAAAAAATTGTAAATGTTATTGAGCATGTCTAGCATAAAACAATATTTTGTTATTAAACAGAATGTCATCTGGTCCTAAAAATGTTTGATTTGGGGGTAAAATATGACTTGCATATGTTGCTTGACCTGGACAGAGTTCAAAGCGAGACACGTTGGGCACTTGGGTTACGATAACTTTGCCACTCTGACCCGGTCCGAGTTTCGCTCTTTCTCCATCACTCTTTCATTCTCTTCCCGTCTGCCAGTTGGCAATCCCAGGCCAGGGATCTGTCAGTGTCGATTGAGCTGAAAGGGCAGGGTCCGGGCTAAAGCAGCCGGGCTGGTCCTGGGCCCACCGTTTCTTCCTCATAAGCCTGGGAAAAAGAGAGAGAGAGAGAGAGAGAGAGAGAAAGAGCACATTCCAGCAAGTAGAGCTGCCAACACCCCACACACACACACACACAACTAGGTTTTTTTGCAAAGGCGAGCCATGAAAGAGATTAACAAAAGGGTCCTGTAAGAGCCCTTCTTGGCCGCCTTCCATGTCAACAGCTCTCGGGGTCAAAGGTCGCACTAACTACATTCATTCCCAGCAGACCCCGCTGCTCTACAACACAAGCTGCCCGAGTCTGGCAACGGCGGAGAGAACGGACAGAAACAGAGAGAGAGAGAAGTTGAGTTTTTCCTCTTCCACTAATCCCCGGAGATATTCCAGATCTCTCCACATGTTTCGGCTGAATTAAAGCAATATCACACCTTGCAAATGGAACGGAAAGAAAAAAGAGACAGGATGGAGAGAGCGGAGGCAAAAACGTAGGAGAGGGAAGGTTATTACTGAGTGCACATTTATGGCCCCTCACACATCGAGCGAGCACCTGATTTCACTCAGAGTGAAAGAGGCTCGGCGCTTTCAGCTTAGCTACATAAAAATGTCAGTCATTTAATAGATGCACAACACACCTGGGCTGACAAGCGGGATCATGTAATCCAATTACACGCAAACGCATTAGGTAAATAGCGCAAGGACTGATAACAATGTTAAATCGCTGCCAAACGCCTGGCCTGTGCAGAGAGGACTGACGTGGGGTTGGATCTTGCTGGGAATGCAGGAAATATTTTGAAGAAA
Source organism: Gymnocypris eckloni scoliostomus (assembly GCA_027564155.1). Lineage (NCBI taxonomy): Eukaryota > Metazoa > Chordata > Actinopteri > Cypriniformes > Cyprinidae > Gymnocypris > Gymnocypris eckloni. The sequence continues at coordinate 28,115,059 of CM050420.1, read as the reverse complement.
GCAATGCTAATTTCTAATGCAAAATCATTTTTGATGCCAATAACAAGCTGTCATGACCATCGTATGTGAAACTGACAATTTGCAACTCGCAGACCATTGATAATAATCAGAATAATCTGTTTCTTGAGCAGCAAATCAGCATATTAGAATGATTTCTGAAGATCATGTGACACTGAAGACTGGAGTAATGATGCTGAAAATACAGAATTGATCACAGTAATAAATTACATTTTAAATTGTAATAATACACAATAATTATAATTTTTACTGCATTTTTGATTGAAAGCAGCCTTGCTGAGCATAAGATACTTCTTTCAAAAACATTAAATATATTAATGAATCCAAACTTTTTGACCTGTAGTGCATATTTCTGCATTTAAGGTTTTTAATTTTTCAGTTCATGCTTTCCCAAGGAATAGAACCCATGACCTTGGCATTGCTCCTCTAGTGTCATGTTCTACTGATTGAACATTTGAGTCATAAACATACAGATTCAGGTCTGCTCGCGTTCTGAGCATATGCACTCAATGCAATCATTGACATGCTTGCCATCTGTTGATCACGGTGGTCTCACATGCAACACTTAAGCACTTTTGTAAGTCACTCAGTATAACAGCGTCTGCTGAATGCCGTACATGTAAATGCATAACAGTCTGTAATGGAAACTTGGGACTGAAATGTGAAAACAATAAGACTGTGAAAATGGCAAACAGCAGTCGCAGTTAAACTGTATCTGATTTCAGACTGTAACACTCAGAAGAAGACTGATAATTGTTTTTGTGTTTGTTTGTAAATCAAAGACACATTTCTACTGTAATCTCCTCACAAACTCTCTGAACACTAATCGAATGTCCATTACTTTCTAATGAACACCAAACAGGGAACATTCTCAGAAGTTCAGACAAGGTTCTCAAAGTTAAAAAACATTAATAAAACATTATTTGCATCGTTCATGTAATGTTTTTTCTGAAATATTTTAGTTGAATGCTTGTCTAATGTTTTTACATGTTACTACTTGCTACTTCTTTTAGAGAACATTTAAATGTAACATTAAGTGAATGCAGCTAACAGGAAACCTTCTCTGTGTTCTCCAGAAACACTTTCCTAAAGCCTTTATACAGGTGCATCTTAATAAATTAGAAAGACGTGGAAAAGTTCATTTATTTCAGTAATTCAACTCAAATTGTGAAACTCGTGTATTAAATAAATTCAATGCACACAGACTGAAGTAGTTTAAGTCTTTGGTTCTTTTAATTGTGATTATTTTGGCTCACATTTAACAAAAACCCACCAATTCACTCTCAACAAATTATAATATTTCATAAGACCAATAAAAAAAATTGTTTAGTGAATTGTAGGCCTCCTGGAAATATTTATTTACTGTATATAAGTACTCAATACTTGGTAGGGGCTTCTTTTGCTTTATTACTGTCTCAATTCGGCGTGGCATGGAGGTGATCAGTTTGTGGCACTGCTGAGGTGGTGTGAAGCCCAGGTTTCTTTGACAGTGGCCTTCAGCTCATCTGCATCTTTTGGTCTCTTGTTTCTCATTTTCCTCTTGACAATACTCATAGATTCTCTATGTTCAGGTCTGGTGAGTTTGCTGGTCAGTCAAGCACACAACACATGGTCATTTAACCAGCTTCTGGTGCTTTTGGCAGTGTGGGCAGGAGCCAAATCCTGCTGGAAAATGAAATCAGCATCTTTAAAAAGCTGCTCAGCAGAAGGAAGCATGAAGTGCTCCAAAATGTCTTGGTAAACGGGTGCAGTGACGTTGGTTTTCATAAAACACAATGGACCAACACCAGCAGATGACATTGCACCCAAATCATCACAGACTGTGGAAACTTAACACTGGACTTCAAGCAACTTGGGCTATGAGCTTCTCCACCTTCCTCCAGACTCTAGGACCTTGGTTTCCAAATGAAATACAAAACTTGCTCTCATCTGAAAAGAGGACTTTGGACCACTGGGCAACAGTCCAGTTCTTCTTCTCTTAGCCCAGGTAAGACGCCTCTGACCACAACTGTAGCCAAATTCCTCGACACGTCTGTGTGTGGTGCTCTTGATGCCTTGACCCCAGCCTCAGTCCATTCCTTGTGAAGTTCACCCAAATTCTTGAATTGATTTTGCTTGACAATCCTCATAATGCTGCGGTTCTCTCGGTTGGTTGTGCATCTTTTTCTTCCACTCAACTTTCTGTTAACATGCTTGGATACAGCACTCTGTGAACAGCTTCTTTGGTAATGAATGTTTGTGTCTTACCCTCCTTGTGAAGGGTGTCAATGATTATCTTCTTGATTTAATAAACGACTTTCACAATTTGAGTTGAATTACTGAAATAAATGAACTTTTCCACGACATTCTAATTTATCTAGATGCACCTGTAAATAACACATTATAAAAATTGTTTTAGTGCATTAATGCCTTGTAGTGCATTTTATAATGCATTGTATGATCCCTTTTTATTCAAAACATTCCCAAATGCATTATATCATGAAATATCTTGATTCTCACCTTTATAGATTATGTTGATCTATAGCGGGCAATGGTCAAAGTAACCTAATAATATCATAATTTATTGACTATGCATAAAAACCTGTCTGTTTATGGGTGTCATGCCATAACATATTTTTAATATGACTGACTTTATATTTAATGTGAATTTAACATTGAAAATTAACGTGAATAAAAACATTGCAAGTTAGGCTACTAATCATAACACTTTCATTATCCAAATAACATTTAAATTATCAAAGAACATTTTCACTGACAGTCCAGTTCTAACACTCTCAAAAACTCCCATTAAAATCACTGAAGCTGTTTACACTATGAAATGAATATCTTACAGATTCGTACACACATTTGCACTTTGTTGTTTCTGACGAGAGAATTCGGCAGAAAGAGGTATTTAGTCAGCAAGCGAGCGAGTGAAGAAAACACAGCATTTTAGCGATGACTCATTTGAACATCTCTGATTGGTCATTGCATTCATAAACTCATCAGCATAGTGTGTGATTGGTTATAATGCAGCGCGTCTGTATCTGGCTCAGCACCAGCCAGCAAATGCAGATGTGAATTTAGTAACATTAACAGAATGCTTAATCAAAGTTTTTAATAACATTATCAAAATGTTCGCACAAATATGAATTATACATTACTCAAGGAATGTTTTTATGAAACATTATGAAAGTTTTTACTACTACTTGTTTCAAAGAACTTTCAAAATGAACATTATGTAAACCAGCGAACCGGAAACATTCTTAGAACAATCTGACAACATTTCTAAATTCATCAAACATTCTTCCAGTAATGATAATAGAATGTTTGTTCAAAGTACTTTGGTCTTTAAAAACATTATTTATAAATCATTTGTGGAAGGTTTAAAAAAACTGTTCGCCTAATATTCTAAAAAACTCAAAAGTAACATTCTCTCAATGTTTGCAAGAACTGAACATTCCATTAATGTTTCCTCTAACATTCACATACAAATACATTTTAAAACATTTAAAAAACTGGACATTCAAAAACAATGTTTTCATACAATGTTTGCAAAACATTTTGGAACATATTTTCTGTGAATGAATTGAGTGTCTCAGGAGATTGTAACAGTGAGGAATCAGAAATCAATACACTTGTTAAATCACTTTCAGGACGGTCTGAGTGCACCTGACACCGAATCTAACAGCGTCTTCTTCAAGAGTAAAGAAGACCGAAGGAGAAACGGCTGTAAGTAAGAGAAGTAGAAGAGAAAAAAGCACTGGCCATGGGGGAAGGGGGAGGTGCTGGGGGGGATCACAGATTTCTTTTTCATTTTCCTTGATCTCTTTCAGCGAGATCCAGAGCCCCTCCCCAGGCCCCCGCAGAGCCGCAGCCCAGCCGAGAGCAGCGCTACACGGGCTCAACCCCGACCAGCTGCAGGCTCATCTGGAGCTCCACGCAGAGAGAGAGAGAGAGAAAAAGTGTGTGCGAATGTGAAAGAGAGAGAGAGAGACACTTGATGACAGACAAAGTTTTTCGGGAGGGATTCGCCACTCAAAGACACAACAGAGAGAAGTGGAGTACTAAAGTTTCAAAGACACAGAGCCCAAGGATTTCCACAGGGCTGGACTTCCTCTGCAGTAAGTTAGCAGGAGGTCAAACGTCAGCCAATGACGGATCTTACAGTCAAACACCCAATAACCAGCCGGTAACCATCAAACCTCGGCACACGGGACATGACAGGCTTTGAAGATCACTCGACACTGACGGACGAGGGGAAAAACAGCATGTTTAATCACAGCACGAGCAAATGGTTTTCAATTAAGAGCATGTTAACCTGACAATCAGTGCATGCTTTTTCCAATAGATTACACTGCAAAACATCTTTTCATTATTCTTACATGTTTTTTAAAAGCCCTCTTTCCAGTTTATAGGTAAACTGTGTAATTATTTCACTATACAAAGTTAACTGTCACTACAATTATTAACTGTGTATAGTGAGACAATATGTGACCTTGGAGCACAAAACAGTCATAAGTAGCACGAGTATATTTGTAGCAATAGCCAACAATGCATTGCACGGGTCAAAATTATCATTTTTTCTTTTATGCCAAAAATCATTAGTATGTTAAGTAAAGATCATGTTCCATGAAGATATTTTGTAAATTTCCTACCATAAATATATCAAAACTCAATTTTTGATTAGTAATATGCATTGCTAAGAACTTCATTTGGACAACTTTAAAGGTGATTTTCTCAGTATTTAGATTTTGTTTTGCTCCCTCAGATTATATAGGTCAAATATCGTCCTATCTTGACAAACCATACATCAATGGAAACCTTATTTATTCAGAATAAAATAATGTGTCCCTTATGACTGGTTTTGTGATCCAGGGTTACCTATAATATAATAACACCCATTATTGATCAAAAGTTTTGATCAAAATTACAGATTTTTTACATTTTGAAAGACATCTCTTCTGCTCACCAAGACTGCAATTATTTGATCCAAATTCATATGATCCATTGTGAAATGTTATTATATTTTAAATGAACTGTTTTCTATTGGAATATATGGTATCATGTAATTTATTGCTGTGATAAAATCTGAATTTTCAGTATCATTATGATTTTTATGTTTTAGAGTCTCTTATGCTCGCCAAAGCTGCAATGAAAAATACCGTAAAAATGTGAAATATTATTACACTTTAAAATAACGGTTTTCTATGTGAATATATTCTAAAATGTAATTTATTTCTGTGATGTAAATATGAATTTGCAGCATCATATTTTATGTCTTCAGTGTCACACGATCCTTCAGAAATCATTCTGAATGCTGTGCAGTTTTTATCAATTATTGTGCTGAATTATTAATAATAGTTCTCAATGTTATAAAAAAATAATTGCTGCTGCTTAACATTTTTGTGGAAATGTGCTTTTATATAGATAAATATAATAAATATATATACTGATGTAGACAAATATATATATATTGTTTTTCTTTGTAAATAAATGTTGTATTAGCTGATGCTTATCCAAATATTTTCTAACCTGTTTGTTTGAGCAGCCAATGGAGAGGGTTTGGGGTGGGGCTACCCATTTGACTGACCAATAGAAGACAGGGACACATGTCAAGAACCTGTTTGGAAACAATCATTATATTTGCAGTTCTGTTGCAGTGCCTCTAGTGGCCCTTAAAAACGTGACTCACTGCAATATTCAGTTAGACCATAAGCATACTTATTACGTTACATTTACAAAAACTTGGGTATCACAAACAAACCGTGAGCAGGTAAGATCATCCAGAAAGTCAAACTCTTCTGCTCTAGCCTCACAAAGCACCTGACAGGAGTGTTATCAAGACATCACGCTGAAATCCTCAACCGTTTCAAAGTGACAGCTCTTATCTTTACAGCCGAGCCAGTGCCAAACCTCTGCCATACGACAGGACATACGGCGGGCCGCTGTCAGCCCACCTACAACACATCAATCATGAATAGAAGTCCTTCCCACACACATGTGGCACAGGTGACATTTAAACCCTGAGCAACACCGAAATACATCACTTGAACTGTAGGAGAACACAACATCAAGATGAAATTCAAATATAAACACAGCAGCATGAACACAAGCATCGTGCAATCAAGTGCCGAATCTCTGAAAAGAACACACCTCATTCATGTCAGTCCAAACCATTCTGTAAAACACTAAATGAACATTTAGCAGAATGTTCACCGTACTCTTTCACATTGCAATAACAGGACAATAATCATTATAGCATTAATCAAAAACATGATCAAATCTACATCAGTAACCATATTCCAAGTCCAAGATACTGTTCACTTAAAATCTGCTTTTAAAACTGATTTGCATTTATGCTAATTTAAATTTGAGTTTGTAACAAACAGAGAAAATGACTACAGATTTTCATTTTTAGGTGAACGCAGAAATGATTCTGATATTTCTGTGAAATGCATCTCCTGTCAATAGGGAATGTTCATAAAACATCCTTTCAGTTACTTCAGTAACAATAATACAACAATTGTCCTAAGTTATCATTCTCAAAACATTAGTACAAAAATGTTATTTATACATCACTAATGGATTGTTTTCTGAAACATTTCAGCTGGATATTCGTCTAAATATTTGCTACTTACAGCTTACTGTTCAGAGAACATTCAAAACTAATGTTCTCACAATGTCTGAAAAATGACTGAATTGGATTATTTCATTTCTAAAAAAGTTTTTAAAACATTTAGGATGTTCAGAAAATATTTAGAAATAACATTTTCAAAAATGTTAATTGTTCAATGTTCACAGAACTAAAACAAAATAAGTTAGATGCTCGTCTAATATTTTTTAAATGCTGCCTAAGAACAATCCGATTCAAATGTATCATTTCCATAATGTTTGCAAAATTATTATTTTGAAAATGTTCTTTAAATTTAGAATGTTAATAAATGAAAGAAAGAACATTTTGATATCTTAAAGAGAATGTTAGCAGTACGTTCTTAGCTGGGTCTGTAAGAGGATAGGACATGTAACAATCTAACTGAGCTGGTCAGGCCTGCTTTACTAATGCGCTCTGGCGGGCTTTGATGTGGTTCAGCGTTGACCAGCTCTGTGAAGATCTCGTCCCCCGTCACGCTATCACAGCCCTTTAACCACGTCTGTGTGTGTGGACAACAGACATGAACAAATCTGAACTTCTGTTTGTTTTAACACACGTATCCGTTCCTGTCGTTCAAACAGATTGGAGGCGGAACACGCTGATAAATAATTCACTCGTCTGACAGCAGGTCCTCTCTCACACACACACACACACACACACACACACACACACACACACACACACACACACACACACACACACACACACACACACACACACACACACACACTCACACACACACACACACACACACACACACACACACACACACACACACACACACACACACACTCACACACACACACACACACACACACTCTCTCACTCACTCACTCACACACACACACACACACACACACACACACACACACACACACACACACACACACCTCTGATGCCCTGTTTGGTTCATCCTAAACACACATCTTTTTTTAATGTGTTTCTCCATACAAACACTGACCCAGAGATAGGACTCAGTGATATGAAGTCATCATCAATACAGTACAGTAGGCCTACAATGTGCATTATATTGCTCTGGTGATGCTATTATTACTAATTCCATGTCATTTTGTATAATTTTTATGTATCTGTTTACAAATATTTATATGTTTTTGGAACAAAACAAGGGGAAAAAAGCTAAGAAAAATGAAAACACTTAAAATAATGAGTTTCTCAAAGTTAAGTCAACTTCCAGTAACAAAATAGAACATTTGTTCAAAGGTTTTTAAGAATGTTATTCCAAAACATTATGGTGTTTTGAACATTCAGGAAGATTAAGAAGTAATGTTACCAGGAACATTAGCAAAACGTTATGGAATATGTTTTTGTTAACTGGGTAGATGATACTCCAATGTGCTTTAAAAAGATGTTTTAGTGACTTAAAACCTTAATAGTCCATTGCAAAATATTGCAATAAAATGCATACACAAATAAAAATATTGAATTTCAATAAAAAACAAAACACTGCATTTCCATATTGCCATGTCCAACAACACATAATGCCATGATACCTAGAGTGTCATAATAACATTGACAGAAAAAGTCCACAATGCAGCTGCTTTTTAAACAACTTAACAAATAACTAATTTAATAAATTATTATAATATAATAATAACACAATTAAAATTGTGTTTTGAAATTGAAATAATTGTGAGAACAACATGCGACTGGAGTGATGATTGAAAAGTGCTTTAATGATGTTTCTGATCAATAGAGGGCGCTAGTACTCAATGTGTGTGTGTGTGTGTGTGTGTGTGTGTGTGTGTGTGTGTGTGTGTGTGTGTGTGTGTGTGTTCTGATCAGTTTATCACGTGCAAATTATATGCAAAACTCAGTGTATAGATTAAATAATGCAGAATGCTTTAAAAATACTTTAAATAATTAAAAATGAACGAATGAATGAAATGATTTTATTCCCTCATTCCTATGATGACTTGTAATGAAGGAATAGTGGTTGAACACTTACAAAAAGGTCCAAAGATATAATTACTTTTAAAATATGTTAGATGTTAGACATGTACAATGACAAACTAACTTTTGTTTTGTTTGGTAAACGTGACAGAAGTGCAAGGTTCAGGACAGACAGAGGGACACACATCTGTCATGTAAGACGTGAAGTCTGGTGAGTTTTAAAGGGGGAGGTCCAGAGAGAGTTTGAAGAAACACGAGTTCACATTTAGCTGGAATAAATCACACTTAGAACGACAGCGGCCCCTCTGGACCCCGAAGGGCCGTCACTGCAAATGAGTGATTAAAGAAGAAACCAATCGCTCCCTGTGTTAGTCAGTCTATTGAATTAGCTTTAATAATTACAATTAATAACTATAACATGCAAAATAAATACAAAAACACTCAGACATGACATGAAGGTGTGTGTTATTATTTTGAGCGTTATTATTGTTCATGCTGAAATGACTGACACAGAGATGTGGCATACACAGAATATCCTGTCATGTATGAAATGAAGGGACGACGCATGATTAGAAGTGTTCGATCCTTTACAGTGTGGTTGTGGAGAGTCAGACACGACTCGTACCTGCGGCTGGAGAGCTGCTTCAGTCTGCCGGGTTTCCTGTGCTACGAAAAAGGAGATAATTCATTCATCTAATGGGACCAATAAATTCAAGTATTAACTGCGCCACACCATATAACAGAGGAGAGCCTGGAGAAATGGAAGACAGATGAAGGCTGGAGAGAGAGAGAGAGAGAGAGAGAGAGAGAGAGAGAGAGAGAGAGAGAGAGAGAGAGACAGAGAGAGAGAGAGAGAGAGAGAGAGAGAGAGAGAGACAGAGAGAGAGAGAGAGAGAGAGAGAGAGAGAGAGAGAGAGAGAGAGACAGAGAGAGAGAGAGAGAGAGAGAGAGAGAGAGAGACAGAGAGAGAGAGAGAGAGAGAGAGAGAGAGAGAGAGAGAGAGAGAGAGAGAGAGAGAGAGAGAGAGAGAGAGAGAGAGAGAGAGAGAGAGAGAGAGAGAGAGAGAGAGAGAGAGAGAGAGAGAGAGAGAGAGAGAGAGAGAGAGAGAGACAGAGAGAGAGAGAGAGAGAGAGAGAGAGAGAGAGAGAGAGAGAGAGACAGAGAGAGAGAGAGAGAGGCGCATGAAAGGAAAACAATGTGCAGGAAGAAAAAAATATGAGATTACAAAACACCAGGTGTATGGGAAAGGTAAATACATCCCTATCTATCTGTCTGTCGGCCTGTCGGTCTGTCTGTCCGTCCGTCCGTCCATCCATCCATCCATCCATCCATCCGATCTATCTGTCTATCTGTCGGTCTATCATCACAGTACTGCTGTTACAGGAGGAGAGTCGTGGGGATTCTGGGCTGTTGTGTGGTGGAGTGAGAGGAGAGCTGAGGAAAGAGAGAGAGAGAGAGAGAGAGTGAGGGAGGAGGAGCAGAACTGGGGCTGTGTGCTGCTAACAGGCCTCTAGGGAATTAGCGCTTGACGGACCATATGGGTAACATAGAAAGAGTGAGAGAGAGAAAGAGAGAGAGAGAGGGTGGCAGGGGCCCTGAGGCTGGCAAGGCCCCTCCGCCACAGCTTCAGCTGTTACCATGAGCCCTTGGGCCAGGGGAATACAGCCTCACAACAAAGAAAACAGCGGAAAGCGCCGGACGGCTGGCAGCCTCTGTGTGGGAGAGAACGCACATCAACCTGAGCAGCGGAGGCCTTCCTCCATTACAACTTCATCTGACAGCTTACACGCTTCCCAAGATGAGCTGTCTGCCAAGTCAGAGCGCTTTATCATCGCTCCTTTTACATGCAATAAATCTAGAGAAAATATACGTATTCCAAAACTGGATGGATGTTCTGCAGGAGACCATCCACAATGGATAACTGCATCCACAACAATCTGAACCCTCTTAGTGGTAAATGTGAAAACAATTACCAAGAGAATGCTTGCAGAGCTCCGCCTCCCTTGGTTACGGTTGCTAGGTCTGACAAACATTACAGAAAGATCCATGAGAACTGACATTTCTGTAAACAGTCATTCACAGTAAAATGCGCTCTAGAAGTGAACAAATAATTATCATTATCATCTTATGTGGACTATAATGAAGCACGACATCACAAGAATGTGCTGTTTTGTCAGGTTCCGTGTATTTGCTGAACTTTTCAAAGCTGACTTGACTGCTGTAATGTAGCTCTGCTGCCTGATGTGCTTTCTATGTTAAGGTATATATTCATATTCAACGTTTCACAACATTGGTGACAACACAGCATAGATCCATTTTGGTGATAAAATCCCAGAATATAACAAATATAAGATAATATGGCGGACAGCAACAGTTTCCGTTTACTCTTTTAAGGTGAGGATTACAAAAGGTCAAACTGTGGATTACCATGATTTCACAACATATCTCATGCAGGTAAAGCGTTCTCTGCATTAATCTCACTAGCAATCACTTCCATATAATAATTAAAACAATATACTGTAAAACTGAATCCCAATCCACATCACGTCACCCCAAAATCAAAAAAAGAGGAAACTTTATATTTCAATTAAAATCAATTCAAGATTATTTGTACAGCGCTTTTTACGAAACAATCGTTGCAAAGCAGCGTTACAGGAAATTAAGTTTCTACAATAGATTTATATATTGCAGAAACATAATATATTTAATTGATGGCAAAATGTGTTTAATTCTGGCTTCATCTGAGGTCCTCCGAGCGGTTGGCATCATCTCTTCTCAGGTGTTTATTTTAATTTATAGAATTTATAGTTTAAATTTTAATTTTGAATTAACATATATAGACTACCATCAAAAGTGTTGGATTGATAAAACTTTTCTGAACATTTTTTAAATAAATCTCTTCTGCTCACCAAGGCTGCATTTATTTGATTAAAAATATAGTAAAAAAGTCAAATGTGTTAATATTTTTACAATAAAAATCTCCAGTCTTCAGTGTCACATGATCCTTCAGAAGTCATATGCTGATTTACTGCTCAAGAAACCTTTCTGTTGATTATCGCTGAAAACAGCTGTGATACATTATATTTGGATTTTAGAAAGGAAAGTTCAAAAGAACAGCATTTATTTGAAATATTTTTTGTAACATTATAAATGTCTTTACTGCGACTTTTGATTAATGTACACTGTAATTATAGATAATTAACACTTTTACTGTATAAAGATTGCTGCATTATTTAAACAATGTGGTTTTACAGTAAAACAAATTGAGGTTAAACAATGTGACAAATGGAAAACTGAATTTTTATACATTTTCTAATTGGGTAGAAATATGAACTGGATGTGTTGTCATGTTCAGGTTTTGTGCATTCACACACACACACACACACACACACTGGGATGCTGGAGCTGCGTTTGCTATTGTAATGCTGGTCACCTCTCTTACTGCCTCTCCAGTCCCAAAACAACAATCCCTGCGATCAGCTTTAGATGACAAACAGCTAATTAATGTTTCAAGCATGTGGGTATTTGTGTGTGTGTGTGTGTGTGTGTGTGTGTGTGTGTGTGTGTGTGTGTGTGGAGAGAGTGTGTGGTGAGAGTGTGTGTGTGTGTGTGTGTGTGTGTGTGTGTGTGTGTGTCTGATGGCTGCAGGGTGGGGGGGGTGAGGTTGCCCTCAGCTGAGTATGTGAAATTTGTGAGATTAATTTAAGATCATTGACGTGTAGCATTAGCATCAGAACTCAGAAGATCGCTTCATTTCCTGTTGGCCACGGCCAGGGCAGGAAGCCGAGTGGAGGACATGACACTGAACAAAGAGAGCCAAACTTATACCGACAAACAACCTTACGCCAAAAAAATCTAATTGTTTACACACCCATGTGTTGTTTTACATGCTTTACCTGCATGACTTTCTTTCATCCGAGCAATACAAAAGGAGATGATCTGATTGGCTGAGAATCAAGTATGGCACCAAACAAACTGGCTCTTGGATCAGAAATCAACATTATTAATGATAATTCGTTTTTTTTAGCAGAGATTTCCTGCAAAAACTACTTTGAACATAAACATTATTCTATTTTATTAACTATAGCGTACAAATATTAATATACTAATGCTTAGGTATTTGTTAATTTCAATTAATTAATTAATTGGACCACTTTGTAAATGCTTTAAATATGTGCAGGAAAGAAAGTCATGCAGGTTTAAAACTATTTGAGGGCAAGTAAAAAGTAAATAAATCCCAGATATGGCCGAGGCTCTGGATAATCCTGACTCTATATATGCCATACTGCATTCACAAAGCCCTCAAACATCTCTCTTAAAAATCGAATCTGATTCGAAACAAGCTGCGACCAATATTCCAGTCACACTGAAGGCAGTCTGAAAAACACAATTCCTGTCTGGCAGCTTATGATTATTGAGCACCCGGTTCTCAGGGCCGAATCAAGGCATCCTAATTTCCTGTCCTTCAAATAAAATGCCGGCTTTATTAGTTTCACACTTAAAATGATGTACAGAAAGGTTACTCAAGCGCAACCGATCGGGCTTTTAGTTTTAACGAGTGCATACATCATAAAGCGATCTCGATGTAATAATCATCCATCTTAATTGAGACACCAGACCAGCTGAGGGTCCCGCGCGCGGAATAAGAAACAGATTTGGAGAAGGCGGCGATGTGCAACGCAAACGCGAATTGGCACGTGCATGCCGAAGAAAAACTGTTAGTTTATAGGGCTCCTGCGGGACCGTGCGAGTGGTTTTTCAGTTAACTCAGAGAAACTTTGATATCCAGACCTGTCAGAGTGAGAAAGTGTGTTTTTGTGCCTAATCTTGATTGTATGAGGTTTACGGTGGGTGTGTGCGGTGGTGGTGGTGGCGTCCATTACTCATGCGCGTCTGTTTCTGTCTGCTCGTTTTGCACTCGTTTTATGTACATCAGTCCGCTGGGTCTCTGCTCCGTCTCATGCTGTGTCAGCCGCGGTCTCACGTCTGGGCCAGGCTTTAATTACAGTGCAGACTGCTGTATTTCTGAAGGGGGTTGTTGGTCGTCCCCCTGAGCGTGGATGCCAGGCCTGCTGAGGTGCAGCGCGGGCGGGACGGATCGCGACCCCTCCTCCTGATCCCAGCGTCCCACGGGGCTTTAGGGCTTTACCGCGGTGCCACTACCTCCCCTGGCCCTGACGCTGCCCACCTGCCACCTAATCACACACACACACACACACACACACACACACACACACACACACACACACACACACACACACACACACACACACATGTTGGTTTTTATGGTTTACGGGGACCCTCCATAGGCGTAATGGTTTTTATACTGTACAAGCCGTATGTGCTATTGCCCTACACCTAAACTTAGCCCTCACAGGAGACGGTGCATTTCTATTTTGTATGATTTATAAGCGTTTTAAATTATGGGGACACTGAAAATGTCCTCATAAATCACCTTCTCCTTGTAATACCTATGTTATACCCATGTCATTATACAAATTTGTGTCCTCATAAACCACATAAACACACACACACACACACACACACACACACACACACACACACACACACACACACACACACACACACACACACACACACACACACACACACACACACACAGGTCATGTTATGTATTTGAACACTTAAAAAACGAAGAAAATGCCATTGATTTGTTATATCAAATCAAGTGAGTGCATCTGCTCAAATGCTGCTGAAATGACATTTCTTCATAATTTTAAAGTCTCTGTCTTACAGGTGTTGTAAGAGGAATCACAGATGTAGAAAATCACATCACTAAAACATGATCCATCAACAATACTATTACTAATACTGCTGTTTTATCATTTCAAGCTGTACAAATGTTCGTTGTGTTAGGTGGTTTGCTTGAAAAGTGTGTTTGTGCATCTTTCTTTACAATAAATGGCATTTGTTTTGTGTTTAGTGTATTCAAATTCAGACATTGTTACATTTATTGATCAGACAAGGGTGCATTAAATTTATCAAAGTTCATAAGGACATCTATAATGTTACAGAAGATATTTCAAATAAATGCTATTATTTGAACTATCTATTCAATCAAAAATCCAGAAAATAAAATTGTTTCCAAGGTTTCCACAAAAATATGAAGCACCACAACTGCTGTCAACATTGATAATAATCAGAAATGTTTCTTGAGCAGCATATTGAAAGGACTTCTGAAGGATCATCCAACACCAAGGGCCGAGCCGATCCTAGACTTCTGGGGGCCCTACGAAAAACCAACCGGGGGGGATCGAGTGGTTATGAATGAAACGCATTTGTCCGTGTTTCACTCCGTCTCGAATCGTGCTCGCAGAAAGCACTCGAGAAACAGTCTCTTCCACAGAAAGGGCGACAGAACCACATTACAATAAATTAGCATTCATGTTTTCATAGCCGCTGGACAAATTCTAAAGCGAAACTAAATTGAAATCCTCTTTGAGAGCAAGGGGGCCCTCTGGTGTTTGGGGCCCTACACAGTGCAGTATTCTGCGTATATGGAAGATCGGCTCTAACCAAGGGTGTTGGTTTGATTTTGGCATTGGTGGGGACATGGACATGCACACGGCAGAAAACAGATTGTTTTATTAAAATGATCGCTAGGGACAATTTAGTAGTCGCTGGATATTGGTATTGACATGCATATTGTCTCTACTAAATTCTACACACTTGAAAATCACAAGTGATGTCCAATGTTGGAAACTATAGTTGTTCTCTTAATAAATATGATGAAGTCAAGCGACAGATTAATGAGTTAATCCAAATTTCACAAAAATCTTATGGACAATAATTATAATATAAGTCAGCAACCCGATCTCATGAAAGTGCATATAAATAGTACACCAAATACAAATGAAAACTATGGTATTGATATACAAAAGTTTGACTTTGGCATGTACATGATGGGTAGGATTAGGGTTGTGGGGTAGAAAACTGCGAATTATATGCACGCCAAACACGTTCGTATCATATATACGCCAAAGTCCATTTTTGCGTATAAATACCACGAGTTTTTGTTTTTATTTGGCTTACTATTTATACACATTTTCATGAGACTGGGCTCCACACACAGACATTCTGGTCAGATTTTTTAATGTTCATCCAATTTCATTTTTAAGTGACTTTTCTTTCTGTTGTAAAGATGTTTTCTTTGGATTGTTTCATTACTCAACAGAGAATACAGGAAATATAACTTAAAAAATAACTTAATTAATTTTGTTTCCTGCTAGCTGATTTTCACATACATAAACATAAATTTACTGGCTCTATATTTCGAATGATCGAAGTCACGAGATTGAGTTTGAACCGGAGCGGTTCCAGTGTAAATGAATCAATTAAATCAGTTTGTCTGTTCTTCGGCTTTTCACATCTTCAGCCATGTTTACACGACACTGTCAGTACTACTACTTGGCTTAGCTCGCTAGATTTATGACATTAACTGAAATAAGCAGAAAAAAGTATGATGTTTTACAAATAAAATATCAATATTTCCATTCCAAAGATAACATCAACACGAATCTACAAACATATTCAGGTGAGGTAACTGGTTTTCTGCTAAATAGTGAAAACACTCCATTAATATGTAGAGCTGCACCTCAAAATACATGTTTGATTGGAACACTGTGCATTATGATGACATTTAATTCACTATATTTTAAATGGTTTGACATTTGCAGTTGAAGATCTCATGCCAAATACATTTGTGATCCAATAAATGCTGTCTTGGTGAGCATAAAGCCTTCTTTAAAACCACAGAAATATGCATCATGCAAAACACACTTTCTAACTTTTTCTTGGTTCGTTTCATAGTTTCAAAGTTTAATAGTTTACGAGTTGGATGAAATCACTAAGACTAATACAAAAAATATCAAACCGAAATGCTTGAACAACAAGTTATTGAAAAGACAAATTTCTAATCTGAACCTGTGCTTTCCATGTGAGCACCTGCTCTCAGCTTCAACAAAATAAACACTTTTCCAATGCACAACATAGCACACCTATAAGGACCAAATAGGCTTGTGTACTGTACACACACACACACAACACACACTTTTTACACACACACATAGGCACATATACACAACACACACACCCACACACATACACACACAAAAAGACATTTCTATTTCTAGATTGTATGATTAAACTTATGGCACTGAAATGTCCTCATCACCTTCTCCTTGTCTTCTCCAGTTATAAAATTTGTGTCCTTTTATCAAACAGTATTTATATGGACACAATATAAAATACAAATAATACACACACACACACACACACACACACACACACACACACACACACACACACACACACATAAACACACAAAAACACACACACACACACACACACACACACACACACACTGTTGGTTTCAATCTGACATTATGCTCACTGTCCACAATTTTGATCAATGATTTCTTCTGCATACAACACGCTTGATCACGCCCAGGACACTTCAAAGATAATTGGGCACTGGGATGGGCCTTTGCGTGATTGACAGGGGTCCGAGATGTTAATAAACCCCCGGGCTTTGCTTTACAGTATGAGCAATGCAGCCTGGGTCATTATTCGCAGAAACCGTGTCTTTGTCGTCCCCCGTTAAGATGCTTGCAACAACTTCATCCGTGACTTCTTCTCTGCAAAACAGAGGCGTTATTGATTAGGACTCCTAATGTATGATCGCCACACCATGCTATTATTCCATGTATTCGCTTCAAATCAAGGTGCTTTTAAACAAGTGTTCAGCAAATGATGAAAAGCCTTAATAACTGAGCAGGGCCATATTGATACTTCGTTATTAAGTAGGCAGACTCCAGCACATTAAGAAGCCATTAGAGGCAATAACAAACACACAACGCTCATTTGTTTCAATGAGCCACAGTGAATATTAGAGATTAATTGACATTGTGAGGAGGGGGAGAGAGGTGGGATAGTTTTCAGGACATTAATATTACAAAAAGTTTGATAGGATGGATACAAGCATGCTACGCATAAACAAACGATCAAATACTCTTTTAAACTGGAAGAAAGAGTCGTGAAACAAAGCTCGGGCCAAGAAATGGAACTGAACCAAAACTAAACTAGGAATTATTAAAATATTCTGTGTGTAAATCGCATCCAAACACTTTCAGAACAATAAAGTAATGAGGCCCCAATTGGGTCCCATTGCACTCATGGGTTCTGCAAACAATAAGAGGCGCTAGATCTGCCTGGGCCCGATGCTAAACCTTGGAGTTCACTTGGCGTCGGGCTGTGCGGCGTGTGTGTGTGTGTGTGTGTGTGTGTGTGTGTGTGTGTGCGGATGAGGCAGTCGGGATGCAGAGTTGCCGGGGGCGACTGGGCTGCTGATAGAGGCCAGTGTCCCAGCGCTCAGTGTTCGGATAATGAGGCCTTGCGCACACACACACACACACACACGCTGGCTCAGTGTGTATTCACAGATGCGGCCCAGTTACAAACACAAGACAAGTGATCCACATCAACACAACAGCTAAACACAGAATCAGGAGGGCTGGACAACTAAACGCATGACAACAGATCAGCCACAACACCGGACATGTCACAATAAGACGTCACAGTGTCAACCCCCATCAACTACACATGAAACACTATAAACAGCCTAACAATGCCCTAGCAACCACCCAAAACACCCAAGAAACATTTTAGCAAACCCCTATCAAATGCACACACCAAAGAAACAGTCTAGCAATGGTCAAAGCAACCACCCACAACACCTTAGAAACAGTCTAGCTACCCCATCAACAACACAAAACACTCCATAAACAGCCTAACAACCACCAACAACACCTTATAAACACCTAGCAACACCCTAGCAACCGCCCACAACACCATATAAACCATCCAGAAATCTCATCAACTACACAAAACAGTAAAAACACCTAAGCAACACCCTAGCAACTATCCAAAACATGCTAGAAACTGTCAAGCAACCCCCATAAACGACACATAATACCCTAGAAACTGCCTAGCAACGCCCTAGCAACCACCCCAAACACCATCTAGAAACTCCAAATACATACAACATCAAAGAAACAGTCTAGCAACAACCTATCAACTACACACAATGTCCTCGAAACAGTCTAGCAATGTCCTAGCAATCACCTGCACAACAGAACAGCATCAAATTCACAGAATACTAAAGAAACAGTCTAGCAACAGAAACAGT
The DNA here is from genome assembly GCA_027564155.1 of Gymnocypris eckloni scoliostomus. Lineage (NCBI taxonomy): Eukaryota > Metazoa > Chordata > Actinopteri > Cypriniformes > Cyprinidae > Gymnocypris > Gymnocypris eckloni. Next base: position 28,096,289 of record CM050420.1, on the reverse strand, counting down.
TTAGCAATGATAAATAAATAAAATCAGATTTCATCTTTTGATGTCTGCTCAGTTCAAACGTATAAACTTCAACACTTGCTGCTAATCGGACACTTTCCGTTATCTGACATTCTGCCGAACGCATCAGATCAGAAAAAAAGAGATGTTCTAATTCCTGGAAATGCGGGCTAAGGAAAAAAGGAAGAGTCATTCATCAAACCTCTCACTGATTCTTTCTTCTCTCCTGCCTGTGTCTCTTTCGGAGTTGGCCTTAACCTGGAGCACGTCGCTGGGGTAGAGCGCCGAGGATTTTAGGGGGGTTTGGGTTGTGCTGAGGGCCCAGGGCATGAATATTCAGACGAGCTCCGTCTCTCTCTGCTTCCGTAGGTGCGGTCAGAGCGCTTCTCCGCCCAGCAGACAGAGACAGGAGACAGACGGCCGAATGGCGCTTCGCACCATTGCTAAACATGAGACGAGGTCAGCGATACTCTGTCAGGTCACTGCAAACACACAGTGTTGCAACTATATGCAAACAGGTTCATTTTTTTGCTCTGTCTCTCACACACAAAACATCCTCCCTCTCTCTATCCATCACACACACTCCGATAGGCATTATGCTAATCTCGCCCCTCTGCTCTGTCACTGGTGAGCTGGTTGAGCCGCGCGCTGCTCACCGGCTCTGTTCGCCTTAGGGCCCCTGCCGCACGTTTTGACAGAGCATCCCCTGATAGTTGGGATTAGTCCGGCTTGTTTAGATAAACCAGGGGAAGTGGAGGAGAGGAGAAACAGAGAGGGAGGGAGGGAGTTTTCTGCTGGAGCCAGATGCTACACGCTTTCAACACAGACCGAACGTGAATGTGTGTACGTACACGTATACAAGTGTGTCTCCATGTCACAGGATTCACCAGCAATCCAGAGAGCATCCACTGACGACATCACTGCAAGAATGCAACGTTCCTCGAATATTGGCTAACATTCTGGCAAGGTTCTTTCAATGTTATGAACAAACGTTCTTCCAGTAATGTTAACCGAGCGTTCATTACTTGGTTATTTACTTCGGTTTTCAAAAAACATTCTTACAACATTCTTGGAAAGTTTTTTGTATGTTTTAGGACATCCATCTGAAGTGTTTTAAATGTTATTACTCGTTTTAGGATGTTCAGAAAACATTCACAAGCAACGTTTAGAATGTTTCAGTATGTTCAGAGAACATTCGAAAGTATCAATTCTATAACTGTTACAAAATGATCAAATGTAATGTTTCCTCAACATTTGCATAACAATAACACGTTTTTTAAACATTTCTAGATATATTTTAAAACATTTATAGAAATAACATGTACATAACGTAATGGGAACGTAAGGTTCTTTAGAACATATTTTTGCTAGCTGGGCTGCTACTAAGCAAGCTGTTCATTTCTTAAGTGAAGAACTCTGCAACATTGACACTGTTACTGAACTGAATCAACACTGAACTGACTAGAGCTGAATAATGATACATTTGCCTTCTGTAGAGCTGCTTTATGGCTAAATTAGGCCTTTCTCTTAATTTGATGAATTTGCACTGTTGTTGAACTAAACTGGATCAACATTAATCTGAATATAGCTGAATAATGATACTCTTAGAGCTGCTTTATGGTTGACATGAGTTTGCTTGACAACAAATGAAATTTGCAACATCAACTGAACTAAACGGAGCAGAAAATTGGATTTTGAGTATCTTTAAAATAGTTGATATAACTAACCAGGTAAACTTTGGCGAATCCAGTGACTAGTTTGAAGTGCCCACAGTATGTACCTTGTAAACACAAGTTAACATCCAGTTGCACATCCTGGTTGATCAGATGCTTGCATATTGTACAGGAATTAGTGTATAATGTAGAAATAATAGCTGAGCAATGATGTTGATCAGTAAATCAGCATATTAGAATGATTTCTGAAGATCATGTGACACTGAAGACTGGAGTAATGATGCTGAAAATACAGCTTTTTGATCACTGAAATAAATTATTTAAAATTGTAATAATATTTCACAATATTAGTTTTGACTGTATTTTTGATCAAATAAATGCTGCCTTACATTTTTGCAGCCCCGAAACTTTGGGATTTTTCAATGTTTTTCACAATAATCCTGCTGTGACAAAACATGAGATGGGACATTAATTCACATACAATCAAGACCATCTCCAGCACATTCATGAACAGAAAGTCTTGTGTTGTAAATGCGCGTCTGCTGCTGGATTTCCCGATCTGCAGACATACTTCACTCCACACAGGAATCTGTGCATCTCTTTCATATCTCACCCACCGGCAATGTCACCGCAGAAGTCAACCTGAGATGGCCCATAAAGAACAATAAGCTTCATTTGCAATGCAGATGCTTGGGGTTTCACCGTCTCTGGAAATATGACATATTTTGGGTTCATCCGTAAAGGGTGCGCGCGCTGTATCTTGTTAGCGGATGTTGTCATGCACTTTTGAGACGTCTCGCTTCGTCCTTTATATACAGAGTTCCAGCAGCTATCAGTCTAATGAGATATTTATTGTGCTCTTTTATGGGCAGCTTTGCATGAGGAAGTGCTGTTTTTATTGGAACATTCCTGCTCGGCATTAATGACACCTTCGCACTCCTATCCGCTTTGAGCAACGTTTGAACCTCCCCATTAAACGGCCGACCTTTGACCCCAGGTTCACCCAGCCGGTGTGCACGTTCCCTCTGCTCCTGTTCTCTCGGCTTCGGCAAAGAGAAAAGGCAGAATAATGAAAAGGAGTGATTATCCTTTCAGAAGACCTGCCTCCTGAAAAGAAGAAGAGGAGATCTTTTATTCAGTAATGTCAGACGCAAGGAGGGGCCGTGGACCGGTGCAGGAATTCAGTCTTTGATGAGTTTAAGGGAGTAAACACTTCACGAGTGTAAATGTCTCTACCTGGAAGAGTATACAGCACTACTTTATACACTGCCGGGCAAACGTTTGGAATAATTAGGATTCTTAATGTTTTTGAAAGTCTCTTCTACTCACCAAAGCTGCATTTATTTAATAAAAAATACAGTAAAACTGTGAAATACTATTGAAATAGAAGTGAATATATTGTAATGTATACCTGTGATACGACTCCAGTCTGCAGTGTCACAAGATCCTTCAGAAATCATTCTAATATACTGATTTGTTGATTATTATTATTATCAACATTTTTATTGAAAGTGTAATACGCTACCATTCAAAAGCTTGGAGTAACAGAAACGACACACTTCGGCTGATTCTGAAATGAATCACATTATTAGTTGGTTACTTCACTTTATCCAGTCCACACATTTACAACAGTTCTGCATCACGTGTCATTATGTAAATAGTGCATTTACATAGTTTCCTCTAGTACATTTAAATTGCTTCCGGACATAATATGAATCCATAATAATGCTTTAATAAAAAAAAATCTAGTTAAAATCAGGAGAGAAATCTGCACAGATCAAGCACCGTTTACAGTCCAAATCAGCTCTAAACCAACATGTGGGTGGATTTTAATTTGAGAGGACCACAGGGGATGGACAGTTTCACTGGAGGAAGTGTTATTATGGATTATGGACTCATATTATGACCAAAAGTTATAGTTTAAAGTTGAAATGCCTTGATGATGTTTTTTTGTTGTTGTTGTTGCTACAAAGATGCAGGATTTTCTCTTCAGTGGATGCTTTTTTTCTTCTTTGATGGACTGGAGTGGTGTGGATTATGTTTGGATTCTCGAGAGCAAGTGATATACAGGTGCATCTCAATAAATTAGAATGTTGTGGAAAAGTTCATTTATTTCAGTAATTCAACTCAAATTGTGAAACTCTGTATTAAATAAATTCAATGCACACAGACTGAAGTAGTTTAAGTCTTTGGTTCTTTTAATTGTGATGATTTTGGCTCACATTTAACAAAACCCACCAATTTACAATTAGAATATGGTGACATGCCAATCAGATAATCAACTCAAAACACCTGCAAAGGTTTCCTGAGCCTTCACAATGGTCTCTCAGTTTGGTTCACTAGGCGACACAATCATGGGGAAGACTGCTGATCTGACAGTTGTCCAGAAGACAATCATTGACACCCTTCACAAGGAGAATAAGACACAAACATTCATTACCAAAGAAGCTGTTCACAGAGTGCTGTATCCAAGCATGTTAACAGAAAGTTGAGTGGAAGGAAAAAGATGCACAACCAACCGAGAGAACCGCAGCCTTATGAGGATTGTCAAGAAAAATCAATTCAAGAATTTGGGTGAACTTCACAAGGAATGGACTGAGGCTGGGGTCAAGGCATCAAGAGCACCACACACAGACGTGTCGAGGAATTTGGCTACAGTTGTCTTCAGAGGCGTCTTACCTGGGCTAAGAGAAGAAGAACTGGACTGTTGCCCAGTGGTCCAAAGTCCTCTTTTCAGATGAGAGCAAGTTTTGTATTTCATTTGGAAACCAAGGTCCTAGAGTCTGGAGGAAGGTGTGGAAGCTCATAGCACAAGTTGCTTGAAGTCCAGTGTTAAGTTTCCACAGTCTGTGATGATTTGGGAGAATGTCATCTGCTGGTGTTGGTCCATTGTGTTTATGAAAACCAACGTCACTGCACCCGTTTACCAAGAAATTTTGGAGCACTTCATGCTTCCTTCTGCTGACCAGCTTTTTAAAGATGCTGATTTCATTTTCCAGCAGGATTTGGCTCCTGCCCACACTGCCAAAAGCACCAAAAGCTGGTTAAATGACCATGTGTGCTTGACTGGCCAGCAAACTCACCAGACCTGAACATAGAGAATCTATGAGTATTGTCAAGAGGAAAATGAGAAACAAGAGACCAAAAAATGCAGATGAGCTGAAGGCCACTGTCAAAGAAACCTGGGCTTCATACCACCTCAGCAGTGCCACAAACTGATCACCTCCATGCCACGCCGCATTGAGCCAGTAATTAAAGCAAAAGAAGCCCCTACCAAGTATTGAGTACATATACAGTAAATGAACATACTTTCCAGAAGGCCAACATTTCACTAAAAACTGTATTTTTTTATTGGTCTTATGAAGTATTCTAATTTGTTGAGATAGTGAAATAGTGGGTTTTTGTTAAACATGAGAAGAAAAAAAAACTCACCTACATCTTCGATGGCCTGAGGGTGAGGACATATTCAGAAAATTTAGATTTTTGCAGGAATTGCCTGAAAACAAGGGAGAAGAGAAGAGAAGAGCAGGTCTCGGGGGACGTGGGCCATTGGAGGCCCAGAGGTGATGTCAGCCTATTAAACTGATTTCACAGGTTCCCTTAACGAAGCCACTCGCCAGTAAAAGGGCAGGAAGCATCTCGTTTCACTCGTTTTTTCACTCTTCCCTTCAAGCTGTATGCACGTGAGACTTATTGAAAGCTCCTGACAAACAGGCGTGAAGGAGGGCAGCTGGTGGGGCAGCACTCTCAGGACCCCAACAGCCCCGCCGGAAACGCAGGTGGTATAAAACAGCAGCCGTCAGTTCTTAAAGATTTCTCCTTCTCTCTCTCCGCCTCATTCTGCCCTTCAGCGCTCTCTGAGAAACCCGATACGGACTGTTGAGATACAGGAATCACACGGTCACCTCAAGACTTGTTGCACTTCAACTTGCATAACTTTGCTGATGTCATTCCTCACTGGACCAACTGCATTCACTGTTGCTGACAAAAGATGACTTTAAGCATTTTAAAGGAATAGTTCACCCCAAAAATATATTAGATTATCATTCACTATTACATTTAAAACCTTATGACTTTTTTCTTCTGTGGAACATAAAATATTCTTATTCATTTTCAAAGATCAAGACTAAATATCTGTTGTCATTTCACTTCTTTAGTAACAGTATCTTGATTTAAGAAAGTTTAGATATTTGTACCGGAAAACAAGACAAAAATTAGTTTTGCACTGAACCCAATCATACCTCCTATATTTGATCTTTGATGATTCATATATACTACCATAACTACAGTGACTCCAAAAAGTATTTGGCCATATAATACACAATTATACAAATATAAACCCATTTGCATTACATATCAAATTTGTAAAAATTCTAAGAAAAATAAAAACATAAAGCACATTTTCCAATCAAAACATAGCAATAGACAGCTGTTCAAATTATTGTTAAAAATGAAGAAATATATCTTGTAATATGTTAATTGTTACTTTAATGCTGTTACTATAATAAGTTAGTTCTGAGGATGATTTGTTTGCAAATGCCACTTGTTTGTATTTAATTTTTTGTATCTTATGCAATAACATTTACCAAATAGTTTTTGGTCCACAGTGCTTTTCACTCTGAAATACATCACCACAGAAGTAAAATGTGTTGTGAATGCTGTTTTACTTGAAAAGCCTAGCAAACAATGTCTTTAAAGAGACTGCAATTCCCTGTAGATCTTAAACACACTCTTTTTGAACCTCTACCATTTGTCAATCATAAGAGAACTGAAAGTATCTATCTTATACATCCCAAAGCATTTCAACATCAGAGACGGCCCTGCCACGTATCTATCAAACACTCCTGATGCTGATCTTCATCTGCGCTTCTTTCATTTGTTTCCTCTCCTCTCTTGCCAGGTCCCTTCGCTGGGACTCCTCAAACATATGTGAAAGCAGGTGTTCTGTCTGGTAAATTGAATCCTTCATTGCACATCTTAACCACGACATCAGCGCACAGGTGATTCGAGCTCGCAGGTTCCCATGGCTGATGTTTGTGACCGTGAGCGTTGGTGCCGGAGGCCCTCGGGGGTGTTGGCTATGTTGAAGTTTTCGTGAAAATAAAGCAGAGACGTCCCTGTGGATTGGTGTGTGCGACACGCACAACACACGGTCACACAAGTTCCTAAGAATGATTCGCAACGAAGCTTTATTGCTAAAATCTACACCCACACTAATAAAAGTGAAACAAACCCAACAGCGTTTTATCCGTGCACAACAGAAATCACCTCCACACAGCCCATTAAATAGAGGAATGCATTATCCCTTTAAACCCTTCCCTGCGTGGATTTCTGCCGCTGTCTTAGTTGGAGGTCGGAAATTTAAATGTCCAACTAGTTAGAGCTGACTGAGGCATTTGTGTCAGCGAGTTCAAATAATCCGGAGCACATCAACGGCACTTCAATGAGTCCACATCCAGTGTGACTCCTCACAAATGACAACAGAAGCTTGTGATTTCAGCTTTACGACACAAATATGCAGCAGCTGCCAACTTACAAAGGCTGAGAGCTGTTTGTGCTTCAGTGGGGATAAAAGAAAGAGTGTGTGATGGAGAGAGAGGTGTGTGTTTGAGGAGGATCTTTGTTGTGATTGGAGGTGAGTAAAGTAAAGGGGAAAACGTTTCATTACACAAACACACAGAACGATAGAATGATAGATGGACAGACAGACAAGTAGATTCAAATCTATCTGTCTGTCTGTCTGTCTGTCTGTGTCTGTGTGTCTGTCTGTCTGTGTCTGTCTGTCCTGTCTGTCTGTCTGTCTGTCTGTCTGTCTCTGTGTCTGTGTCTGTCTGTCTGTCTGTCTGTGTCTGTGTGTCTGTCTGTCTGTCTGTGTCTGTGTGTGTCTGTCTGTCTGTCTGTCTGTCTCTGTGTCTGTCTGTCTCTGTGTCTGTCTGTCTCTGTGTCTGTCTGTCTCTGTGTCTGTCTGTCTCTGTGTCTGTCTGTCTGTCTGTCTGTCTCTCTGTCTGTCTGTCTGTCTGTCCTCTGTCTGTCTCGTCTGTCTGTCTGTCTCGTCTGTCTGTCTGTGTCTGTGTGTCTGTGTCTGTCTGTCTGTCTGTCTGCCCGTCTGTCTGTCTGTCTTCTGTCTTTCTGTCTGTTTGTTTGTTTGTCTTTCTGTCTATCTGTCTGTCTGTCTATCTGTCTGTCTGTCTGTCATCGTTCAATCTACTTATCTATCTGTCAGTCAGTCAGTCAGTCCGAGAGGAGAGGAAGTCAATTATGCATTCTGAACCCTGGTCGATGTAGCCTCCGGGGACCTGGCTGCACACCTCAGGATCAGTAAATAATTGACAGATAATATTAATTGGCTGTGGATTAGTGAGCAAGTAGAGTATCATGGCATTAATATTTGATCAGAAGATGATAGCGACTCCTGGCAGGGGCTGGGAGGGGCAGCTGGGTCTGCTTTGCTGATTAGGGCCCTGTAAAGGGAAGTGAGGTGGAGACAGACTACACTGAAAAACATCAGGATCTTTCTCCATATCGGTGTCTTGTTTTACTGCACAGATATCCAAACATTCTTAAATCAAGATACAACATGACTTGGGATGTAAAGGCTTGGTTTCTGAAAAATATATCAAAATTAAGAGAGTCTATGCTTAAAACAAGAAAATATTGCTGCTAATGGGGTAAGAAACATATAACTATTCAAAGATTGAGTTTTTACTCCATATAGGCAGGCATTGTTTCTTGTTCTAAGCAAACGATTTCAGAACGAGTTTTTCATTTTTGTCTTGTTTTCCAGAACAAATATCTAAGCATTCTTCATGTACTTCAAAAGAAAAATAACTTAAGATAAGAAGTCTTATTTCCTGAAAAATTCATCCAAATTTAGTGAGAATATGCTTAGAAAAAGAGAAATATCTGCCAATATGATAATAAAACAAAAACAAGATTATTTTATTACCCCATTGGCGGAATAAACAAACAAACAAACATTTCTAAATAAATATATATTTTGTATTTTTCTTGTTTTCAGCTAAATAAATAAATAAATATAAAATATTCAATAGATATTAACATCTGCAAAAACTGTTGTTTTGTTTAGAAAAAAATGTTTAAAACAAGTAATAATATCTGCCAATGTGCAAGAAAAATAAACTTAATTCAAAGGGATTTCGTTTCCTAAGATTATTTTTATTACACCACTGTTTATCATTTTTAGCAAGTCTTGTTTTCTGAAAGATTAATCAAAATTAGGTGTTTTGGGCTTAAAACAAAAATATCTGCCGATAGGGTAAGAAAAGTAAACTTAAATCCCCAAAAACTCAATTTAGATCAATGTCTATCATAGCTGAACTGAACTCGTTTCATAACTGATTAACTTTATTGAACTGAATCAACGCTGAACTGAGTTGAATCGAATAATGATATTATCTTTTTAGAGCTGCTTTACAGCATAAATAGAATTTTTCTCATATTTGATGATGCTTTCATCGAGTTCTTCATTCATTCTTTATACTATCAGTAATGTACAAAGTGCCATTTCAATAAAGGAGACTTGAAAACAAGACTAAACATAGTCATTTTACTCCTCAAGTAAATATATCTTGATTTAAGAATGTTTAGATATTTGTCCCCCCCAGAATCACAGGGATGAGACACAGTGCTGAGCATCAGAGCAGCTCACCTCCCACTGGCAGCAAATTGCCGTCTGGATGATTCGAGACGCAGAAAAAGATATCAGACTGACTTTCAAACTCCTTCAGCTTGTAGTTTCAGTGAGACGGCCCAAAGAGGCAGAGACCAGTGGGGTGTCGATCAGTGCAAGTCTTCCAGCTCACGGACGGACGGAGCGGAGGGCCAGCCGCTGAACTCCTGAAGCCTAATTAAAGCGCTGGAAGCAGTGCGTCTGTGACAACACAATGAGGAGATAGTTTGGAGGGGGTGGGAGAGAAACACTCCAGCCCCAGTCACAACAATACCCGGCTCTCCTTGCATCTACCATATGCTGTCATTTGTTCAGTCAAATCCCTTGAAAGTGACGGTGATTCCAGGCGGTTGGTGTGTACCAGGGCCGCTTCCATCGGTTTCGCCCCACAAGTCTGATCTAACGGTCCCCTGGGCCTTTCACGCAAAGATGTCAGCTCTGAGACGATCACATCACACTCGGTTTAGGCCCAGTGAATATGCATAATCATAAGTGTGGATGTGTGTCATTCATGCAAACAAATAATTGTTTCATTGGTTGTGCAATCAAATCACACATGGCTGGTCTTGCATATGGAGGATTACAATACCAGTCAAAGTTTGGAATAATTATCATTTTATGTTTTTGAAAGAGTCTCTTCTGCTCACCATAAATGCATTTATTTGTTGAAAAAAAACACCAATATTGTGAAATATTATTACAATCTAAAAGCACTGCTTTCTGTTTTGATATATTTTAAAATGTAATTTGTTGCTTTGATGGCAAAGCTGAATTTTCAGTGTCACACGATCCTTCACAAATATGATTATTTGGTGCTCAATAATTACTAGCAATCAAGTATTATTAATAACAATGATTCATAACACAAATGAATAATAATAATCAATGTTAATTATTTTTGTGTAAATATATATTGATGCAGTTTTCAGATTTCTTTGATGAATAGAAAGTTTATCTGAAACCTGAAATCTTTTCTAACATTATACATTTATTTATTGCCACTTTTGATCAATTAAATGCATTCTTTCTGAATATGTTTTTTTTACTTACCCCAAACTTTCCATGAATTCCACATAAAAATCTGAAGCAGCACAACTGATTTCAACATCGATAATAATCAGAAATGTTTCTTGATCATCAAATCAGTATATTATTATGATTTCTGAAGATCATGTGACACTGAAGACTGGAGTAATGAAACTGAAAATTCAGCGCTGCATCACAGAAATAAACATCATTTTACAATATATCACAATAGAAAACCGTTATTTTGAGTTGCACAAATATTGAATAATATTTCAGTTTTTACTGTATATTTAATCAAATAAATACAGTCTTGGAGAGAAGAGACTTCTTTCAAAAACTTTTTTTGAAATCTTGGTTATTGCAAACTTTCACTTGTAGTTGTAATTGATGATGAATGCATTGATCTGTGGGGAAAACAAGAAAATAGTTTGGTAAGTATTCAGAGTTTAAAGAAAGACTAGTGATACAAAATATATTTGCACACTTTTATCACAGGGAGACAAAAAGCATTGCATTGCTACATTTAAATGATGCATTTTATAGAAGCTTTTCTCCAAAGCACATTATATTGCATGCACAATATACATTTGATCAGTTCATGCATTCCCTGGGAATCGAACCCATGGTTATAGCACTATGCTCAATTGTTTAAGCAACAGGAACCGTCTCCATCATATGCACTAAAGTGATGAAGTAATTTAATTCCGTCCTCTCTGAATCTCTAATCCGAGTTCCTCTAACAGTCTCAGGCTTCAGAAGATCTGAACTCTGCGTGACACACGTTGCCTCAGCTGCGTTTCAATTCAAGACATTTAATGGTCTCCTGGATGTCATACGAACTGAGAGACTTTGACATTTATTTGGGACTAACACACAAAGGAAAACACTTGGAGTTATGGGACATGAGCTGGATTCACTGTTTTAGGAAAGTCAAATACATGGCCTGAAACCATAATGAGGATATCCTGAGCTTTACATACACTACATCCATAACTCAAAAGACAATTTAAAAAGTGATATTTCTCATCATTTACTCACCTTCAATTTTTCCAAACCAGCATCTTGTGTTGAACAGTTGACGGTAGCCATTGACTTTCTTAGTATTGTTTTTCCATACCGTGGAAGTCAATGGCAACCGGCAACTATTTAGTTACCAACATTCTTTGACATATTATCTCTTGTGTTCAACAGAAGAAAGAAACTCCGACAGGTTTGGAACAAGAAGAGAGCGAGTAAAATACAGAAAATTCATTTTGGGTGAAATGTCTCTTTAAGAAGAGCATAAGCAGTTATTAAATGCAGATGCATCTTTCCAGTTTGATATTAAACCAGGACGTTCAAGTCTCCGCAGCGAGCCGAGCCAAAGCTGAACAGTCGACAGTGGCTACTCCAGGCCAAAACCAGAGACGAGCTAAACAGACCGTCTCCTTTTCCCTTCTCTCTCACCCATATCATCATTGTTTATGGCCATGCATTAATATTCATGCACGTCAACACGCATCAAACCACTCGTCTGCTCTACACAGATGTCTCTCATTTCGATGACACCTCGAGACACTGTCAATAATCAACAGCTGACGAGCGCGGCAGACCCTCCGTGCCAAGCGCTGATCTCCGAACAGTGGATCCAAATCCCAAACAAAGCCCCTGGTTTTGTGACAGATCTGGAGACAGAATTCCCCCGTCTCACGTTGTCGTTCCCACAAGCCTCCGCCTCCATCAAGTGCAGTTGTCAACACAGGAACACATGTTCTATGTTAGGCCGCAGTTTAACAGCGAGTCTGGTCTGGTAAAGAGCCGAGGCCACCGGTGACTACCGAGGCCGTCCGGGACAAAGGGACAGAGGTGGGAACCTAAAGCAGACGGTGTAAGAGCTTTTGGGAAAGTCAAGCCCTGTAATCTCATTGCCTGATTTCATAGAGTTTAACCAGTCGTTCCACTGAAAAGAGGCTGCTGTGTTAATCCTGCACTGGGCGCCATATCTTTAGTTCTGTTAACAAAGCACACATTTAGAAACAAGTGGGTGCATTGATAAGTTTGGCTTAGTTTACGGTTTACACTTGGTGTGAACAATTCTGAGCTTATATCTCACAATTTAGACTTTCTTTCTCACAATTCTGAGTTGACAAAGATTCTGACATTTTCTCTCAAAATTACTACTTTATACCTCACAATTCTGACTTTTCTTCTCAGGATTGCCAACTTATTACAGATTTGCAAGTCTATCTATCTATCTATCTATCTATCTATCTATCTATCTATCTATCTATCTATACAGATAGACAATACTAAGAAACAATTCTTACAGTTTTGACTTTTTTCTTGCAATTGAAATGTTATATCTTGCAATTCTGAATTAAAACTCACAATTCTGAGTTTAAATATCACAATATTCTCAGAATTTATAGAAAAAGGTCTGAATAAACTCGAAAAAACGTCCGAACTGTGAGATAAAGTTGCAATTCCCATTTTCTTCCACCTTGGCACACAATTCCCACAATCCTGACTTTTACATCTTGCCATTCTGACGATATAGATCTCGATATTTTCACTGAATTGCAAGAAAAAGGGGCTGAAATGTGAGAGATATAAACTCAGAATTATGAGAAGAAAAAATGATGAGATAAAAAGTCACAATGACCTTTTTTTATTCCATGGATGAAATAATCTTCCATAGATTATTAGTGGACAACACTAAACACAGATGTACAGTAAATGGAGTCCAAAATGTAAAGCAATGCTTCAATAAAACCACATTCAGGTTTTATCATTTGAAAGATATGCACACAACAACAAAACAGCACTTTTAGGTGTATTTCTGTTTTTTCTTCAGTTAAAATACCTAAAAATCTTTATAACAAAATGAGCAACACTATAAAATATAAAACTTGTCTTTTTATCCCACTTGTTATTTTGAACTTGTTTATTCTTCAAGAAAGTGAAAAACCTGCCAGAGCAGCAAGACAAAATACACTCATAAGATACAGCGGATGAAAACAAGTCTGGATACAGTGTTGCTGCACAAGAAAAACTGTTGTTTCAAGGATTTCTACATGTTTAAATAATGCTAATAACTCATAATACAGGTACTCGTGAGCACTCTGCCTGATGCATCATGTTTGAACGCTGTGCCTGTGGACATTTGTGTGCTTTATCGACATGCACATAGTGGCTTATGTATAGTTATGAAATCAGTGTCCCTCAAAATAACAGGAGACACATTAACAGATGTTAAACCATACAAAAATGGCCTGTTTGATATTAACCAGTACAGCATTTCTGATATGTTGATTCATTTTCCATATCAATCTTCCTCAAAGATCTTTTAATTATCTGCAACCCTGCAAAACTTTGAGTAAATCCTCCTATGACTTTCCAAGGCCATCAGTCTGTGCACAAAAACATGTTAAACTGTCTTAATGAGAAAAGCTAAATGATGGAATAACACACTTTGAACACTTCATACGGCGGCGTCCACCATTAGTGTTCAGGAGGAGGACTGACAGCTCTTTCCACTGGAAGCTAGGCTTTAACAATGCCAGTGATTAATACACAAAGCCCATTCTCTGACATGGCTCTTTAAAGTCTCAATTTCCTCTATGATAAAGCTTACTGCAGAGGGATCATTATGAGTCATTTCAGAGCCACCAGAACCGTTTGAAGTAAACCTCATTAGGAAAACGTCTCCACAAGTCTGATTACAGTACATCCTTCAATGAAAAGAGGGAGCTAGAACTTGCTCTAGAGGAGATTTGGTTATTGACATAATTATGACAAGCACACAAATATACAGACGCAATAAAATAACTAGGATACACAAATAATACAGACATAACAATGGGATGGTGAATTAGATGATTGTTGAAATAAAAAGGTCTGTTATGTCCCTACAGGATAAAGAAAAGCCCAAATCTTCTGCTTTTAGTTAATGGAAGCCCATGATACACGAGAAAACAGAGGCAAACTCGTTGTACCTCAGAAACCAACTTACAACTTCAAACTTTCTTTTTTAAAGGCAATGCAACTTTCACCTTTATCAGTTCATCATCTCATATATTTTTTGCTCTGGATGCGGAGCTGAAGGGAAGTACCTGTATCCTCCTCGAGCCCATGGACACCAGAAGGGATGATCCGGCTTTATCCTCTGAGCTGGAGCGAGTGAGGCCGGCCGAGTCCAAACTCCACACATTGACACAACCAGATGACATCTGTGATCCGTCCATGGGACGCCGCGACCGAAGGCCTGTGTGAACCTGCAAGCACACAGAAACTCACTTTAGTGTTCGGTTTCTCACAGCTAACGGCACGTATTCAGAGGTCTGACTGGTTCGGAGGTCAGAAAGTAGACCAGTGAGGTCCGATCTGTGAACAAACCGCCGTTTGAACTGAACGATTCACAAAGTGTTCATAAGACACGACTCAAAGGGAAACGGTTTGGAAGTGAACCAGCTGACAATCTTCATTCCTAATGAAGGTCTCATAAGAGTGACACCATGGAAGCCAGAAAACTTAAGTACTGCATGAATATATATTCAAAAACATATTCAAAAACATTGCAGTATTTGTAAAATAGCATTTAAATACAATGATATAAACAAATAAACAAACACACACACACACACATCTTAAATGTCTTACATTAATGTCTGGGAACACTTTTTTGTTTCTCTTTTTATTGACAAGAATTGTCAAAATATTAAAATGAATCTGACTTCCTAATTCCATTATAATATTTTTGTGCCCTGTTTTCTATAAAATCGTGTATATATATATATATATATATATATATACATACTATAAAATCGTATTTATATCTCGGTGTGAAATTATGGATCTCAAAATCATACAGTCGTTGTTGGAAAGGGTTCAAATACACAAAATGCTGGAAAACCAAAGAATTGTGTGAGCTGAAGGATTTTCCTGAAGAAGAGCCGGTAGTTTAACTGTTCAGGACAAACAAGGACTCATGAACAACTATTCACTAAACAAAAACACACAGCTGTGGATCATTCAGGTAACAACACAGATTTAAGAGTATTTAAACGTTTGAACCGGGTCATTTTTATAAATTCAACTATTATTTTCTCTTCTGGACTACATGTAAACATCTTTATGTGAAATATCTTATTCAGGTCAGTACTAAATAAACAATAGCATGCATTTTGTATGATCCCTCTTACTTGGTCAAATAATTAACACTTTGCAGATTCTGCAAGATGTATGTAAACTTTTGACTTCAACTGTAACTCATTGACTTCAAACCGAAACATCACATCACACAATGGCGCTCTTGTTTTCAACATACAGCTGAAACCCGGCACTGTAGCATCCAGCAGAAGTCCGTGGGACATCTTCATGAGCGTCTGGAGGATGCCGTCCACACGTGGGCTTTGAGCGCGTGTTTTTCTGTACATACTGCATCCTGTGCCTCTGTGTGTTGCACTACACGCTCCCAATGCGCCGGTTTCCAAGCAACCTGTAACACAGGGAGCGTCGGCCGTTGGCGTCTCTGAACTGTGTGGAAACTGAAGGATGCAGAAAAGAAGGAGATGAATAAGCTTTCTGCGAAAACTCAAACTCAAACGATGAAGTGTATCGCTTACTTTCCACTGCACAGAGCACTGGATTTAGTTAAAAACGAGCTAAACATTGCACACCGTGTGTTTTCATTCGACTGATTTTCCCAAGCCATCTCTTTAGACACAAGCAGACTGGAGCTGACAAGCCAGCGCCGTGTCAATCACACCAGAGGATGTTCTCTCGGCTTGTTTTCTTCCTGCTCTGATCCTCGGGGAGTTTGCACTAACCAGCATGGCCCTGAGCTTCCTTTCAGGGGCTGAAGGCCTGGAGTGCTGCTGCTGTTTTGCAACAGAGACCATACAAAACCATACAGAGCTGGACCGAGTTACCAAGTCAACACTGAAGAGTGCTTCTGTTTGGAGTACGGCTCCAAATCTGGGATTCTGAGCCTCAATCCAATTAACTGTAGTGTGGCGAACGCCAACTTAAAAACAAACACAGCAAACAAATACCAAAAAAGTTCATTTTCACATTTCCCACATTTCATTAAAGCAATATGCTGTGTTAAGTGCAGTAAAGCTCAATGAACAGCAGCTGTCGATAATGAAAAAGTGATTTAAACTCCTTTCTCAGTTTGTAAAACAAATGAAAACTGTTCACAGCAATTAGCATGAATGAATGTTAAATGCACTACTGCTATACTGTTTCAAAAAATATTTAAGATATTAAGTCTTGTTTACAGAACAACTGATCAAAATTATGCTTAAAACCTGATAAGGGGAAAACAGAAAAATAATCCAGTTGACCCTTTGAGTTAAGTTTATTTTTCAAGATATTTTAAGAAATTTTTCTCAGATATATTTTTTCTTTTTTATGCATAAACTCACTTTAATTTGGATTAAAAAAAATTCCATAAACAGGGCTTAATATCTTATCAAAATTAAGTGAGTTCATGCTTAAAAAAAGAAAAGGGGAAAACAGAAAATAAGTTGTTGTTTTTAAGCATAGACTAACTGAAAACTGTAACCTGTAATTGCAACCTTATATTTTTTTCTAAAGATATTTTTAATGGATTTGTAAAAAACATATATTTATTTATTTTTGCAGGAAGTAATTTCATGTGTTTTCATGTCATTTCAGATTTTTAACTATCTATAAAGCATTGAAAAAATGACATCAATAACACAAACATTTATCCACTAATTAGCACAAATAAATGTGCAACTGCTACACTGTTTTAGCCAATGCATGTGTTCATATGATACTGATTTGGTATAAACATTTGATAACTATCTATAAAGCACTGTTTACATGAAATAAATGATGCCAATAACACACAAAAGTTCATCCAACTTCATCCACTAATTAGCACAAATGAGTGTGCAACTGCTACACTGTTATACTTTACTTCAAAAGCACATTAAAGTTCTTGTAACTTGTAAATGCTATAACTAAAATAATCGGCCTGTAGGCTCCGCTTAAT
Source organism: Gymnocypris eckloni scoliostomus (assembly GCA_027564155.1). NCBI lineage: Eukaryota > Metazoa > Chordata > Actinopteri > Cypriniformes > Cyprinidae > Gymnocypris > Gymnocypris eckloni. The sequence goes on along the minus strand of CM050420.1, from coordinate 28,078,900 downwards.
CCTGCAAGTGTCCTGAATCAACAGCACGTCTCAGATGCCGCTGACACAACTGAAGTATTTAACCCAGAATATTGCTTTAAAGCAGAGATCAGTCATGTTACGACACTGGCTGCTGCGGCACACTAAATCTCAGCAGACAGAGCAACACTCGGAGCTAATTAACCCATTAGACTCAAACATGTTTCCCAACATGCACTTGAGATCAGTTCCTATCAGAGTTTGCCAGCGGAGAGGCCCTTTGAAACGCAGCCTCTCAACTCTTCTGAAGAGCGTCCCAGACGGTTCCTTTGGTATTTTCTAATAAAAAACAGCACATAAACATCCGTTTGTAAACCACCAGGTTCCCACTTCTTCCTGGTGGTCATTTAAATGAGAGGGTGACCTAAAAAAGAGCCAGCGTGACTCACAAAGACGTGGGAGAGGAACGCATGACTAAGATGACTGAACAGTATCAACCACAGATGAAAGTGTTTCGGCTTTTTATTCATTACCTAAAGCAGACTCCAGCCTGGAACGGACCCCACCAAACACCTCCGGAGTGAAAAGTCACAAACCACGCAACAGATCTGAGCTTTAAAAGCTTTTCTTAATTGCACTAAAACGACAGAATGTGAGACAACGGAGATGCAATAAAAGTAGAGCTCGGTCTAGCCAAATATTTTTCACTCATGTTGTTCCAGAGCATTTCTGAAGGATGTTCATGCTGCTCTTTTCCACGCAATACCAGCCCGGACTGATCAAGGACTGACCAGCTGCTAAAGTGACAAAGAGAAAGTAATATAAAAAGATCTGAATATACTGTAGCACAGAACATTTTAAAGTCAGTGGAGTGGAAGAGGTTCAGTGAATAAAAACTTATATTTCAGTCTTCTTCCTCACATAAAACTAAATATTATTACTTCAGAAGACTCAGGATATATCACATACACATATTTTAGAGCTTTTTAGACCCATAGTCAAAAAAAATATATAATAATTCTATTGCTCTTGTATTTTCTTTTTTTACTTTTCCATACAAATATCTTTAAAAAAAATCAAGATACATTTATGAGAAGAAAAATGATCTTGTTTCTGAAAAAATAAAAATTATGTGAATTTTTGCTTAAAACAAGAAAAAAATTCTGCATTACAAATGTTTGGAATAATAAATGTAATTTAGTTTTCCTTTTGAATTGAGTTTGTTTTAAAGCAGGAACTCACTTAACGTTCTTGTTTTTAGCATAAACACATTTTTCAGTAATTTTCAGTACAAGACTTAATAGGGCCTATCTTAAGTAATTACTGTGCCTAAATGTTTCTTGATCTAATAATGTTTAGATATTTATACTGAAAACAAGACAAAAATGCAACGCGAGATAACGCAGTTTTGCTTTCCATATAATAAATGAGGGTTAGGAACAAAATACGGTTAAGCACATGGTGAACACTGGTTTTTGGGTGAACTTCTCCTTTAAGAGGCATGCATGGCCCTTTTTCTGCAGATGCTCTAAAGATCCTGACGGTAGTGTTGTTTGTAAGACTATTCAGGTCAGTCTTGCCACGGGCGCCCCCCTTGGGCCTCACTAAACCGTGCTACATCAGGTGGCTCGGTGCAGGGTTCTTTTCGGAGGTACCTGGACTGAACATGCCAGTTTCTATAAATGTTTGCAAGAGAAAAAAAACCTGACAGGTAAAAAGGGCTTTTGATGGGATAAGGAGGACAGTGAGAAAGGGAGGCAGGCGTGCGTATGTGAACTGTGGTGCCAGGCCCCTGGTCACAATCACACAGATTTGCATTCCACTCTAACAGGATATTGCCCAAAGTCCCCCTGAGGAGCTTAGCCGTCGTGTTGGACCTTAACTCCCAGTGTGCACTACATCAGTCTCACACACACACACACACACACACACACACACACACACACACACACACACACACACACACACACACACACACACACACACACACACACACACACACACACACACACACACACACACACACACACACCTCTCACACACACACGCACACACACACACACACACACACACACACACACACACACACTCTCTCTCTCTCCCTCCCCTTTCGTTCTCTCACAGCTTAATCCCCTCTGTCTCCTTTCTTTCTTTTAGCTCTTTCAGTTTAACTCTCACACTCTTCATCATCTCAGCTTCTCAGCCCTCCACTCGTCTTCTCAAGGTCCCCTCAAACATTTAATTAGCTTATCGGCGCACATCTCTTCTCTTGTGGTTCATTTTCAATCAGACACAAACCGAAAAATTTAAAAGTAAATCACTTTGTATAAGTGTTTTGACATGCACACTCTCGGAAAAGAAAAGTACAAAAGTTGTCTCTGGTATCGTCCCCTCTTGAAAGATGCTAATATGCAATTTTAAGGTACAAAAGTGTGCCTTAGTGAAAAGCTACCACTATGCAATTGCAAAAATACAGTTTGTTTATATTCTTCAAGTAGTTTGGGTATGTTTACGGCCTGCATGTTTTAATACCATGCATGCCATATAATGCTACACTTGCTATCAACTAAATTGGCATTTTCTGAAGGAAACAGCAGTGCTTGCAAAATAAATGTGCAAAGGTGCAGTAATACTGAGCTTTGAACATTTTACATTACTTTTGCACAACAAATATTGGATATGGGCAATGACGGCAGTCACTTTTTGTTTTTAATCAATCATTAATGCATCCATTAATTTCTAAATGTTAAAATATTCCATTATTTATTCAAAGTTCATCTAATTGTGTATGCGTGTGTATGAATGCAACACCCGCTTTAAATGCACGATTGCAAAAATATAGTTTGTTTATATTCTTCAATTAGTCTTTTATAATCTCTGTTATAAAAAAAATGCATGCTATATATTGTTACACTTGCTATCAACTACATTTGCATTTCCTGAAGGAAACAGCAGTTCTTGCCAAGCAGCAATGTAAAGGTGCAATAACACTAGGCTCTGAGAAGGTTCAATTACTTTATCACAACAAATATCAAAATTCAGTATGTAATCTGATATGAAAATGAAGAATAATCCAAATGTATAATGATGATATCACTGTCAATTTAACATTCTATCACTGTGAGTCTATAGGACATTTACAAAGTTTAATAGTATAGTATAGAGTTGACCAAAAACAGGTAGCACAGACTGAAATGATCCACAATGCAAACTTTGAATCTGCATATTAAGCAGTTCAGGCTGAATTAATTAGGGTTAGAGACTATTTAGCCATCCCCATTCAGGAATATCAATATTACGCTACCTAGCAAACACTGTAAAATATTGTATGTCGCATTCTATGAGGAGAATTCACAGAAAATATTGTTTTATATACTCAATAACTGTCTAGTTTAACTAATAATAAAAGTTAAGTTAATAACAAAAAAGCTACTCTACGTGAACAGAGTAAAAATGTAACTAATTGATATCATGTTTCCCTAGTTTATTGATTACATTAAGAATGGCAAACATTTTTGGCATAAGTTTTTTAAAATGTTAAAACATATAAATGATGCATTTTCTAATTAATAATGCACCACTATGGAAGTCCAATAAAATAAACCCGTAAAAGTGCATTTTGTTTGTTTGTTATTGCACTTGTCTGAAACAACATGTTATGAAAAGCTAAAGAGCCCAAAATCTCAAAACTGCCCAGAGCATGAAAATACAATGTTTTTTCCTGTAGTGTCTTGCCTTGCCTCAACATTCAGTTTTATCAAACCCACTATGGGCATTAAAAGAAGAAAAACATTACACACGCCATAAAAGCCACATTCAGCCTTCAGTCATGAAGGAGACTTGATTCAGAGGTCGCAGTCAATGTTTTTATGAGTTTTAATTCTACGTATATACCACCTCCCCTGCCACAAACCAGCCCCCACGCAGCTAGTTGAGAAACAAAAACTCACTATTCTCTCTCTCTCACACACACACACACACACACACACACACACACACTCACGCCGTCTTTGTCTCAAACACACACACAACCCACCCTCTCCCAGAGCATCTGGTCTTGGGTAGGGCAGCATATGTTTTAATTTTGATTGACTCACCTGTCACCTATACTGCCCTCCTCATTGTTACCCCCACACACACACACACACACACTTTTCTACTCCCTGTAAAATACCTCTCCAATCCCCCCCATCCTGCCAAACGCAGGCCATTAACTATTTCCTACGAGCTGCTGGTAAAAGGAAGGAAACAGCACGCCAGGCTTTCACACAACACGCGGCGCTAGGAAAGTTCTGCGCCCTTGAAGTCCAGCGAGCCGGGGTAAAAGTCACGCTAATTGACGGGCGAGCTTAATTCAAATGAGCCCGTAACTAAAATCGGACTAGAAAGAGAGTGGGGCGACCTGCGATAGGGCAAAACTTTCGAAACCTTTCAATCGGCCCCGGCGTCAAACCACTTTGATGTGCTCGACGCTTTTCATCAGTTTCCTCTCCGCGCATGAAAAAGCCATTTCAAGTACAAAGGCTCGTGAGCACATTTGTAATTTGTCTCCTCTTTCGAGAACAAATGGACATGGCAAAAACCATTTTCCCTTGTTCTGAGAGAGATCTGAATGAAAGTGCATATGAAAGGTGTGAGGCAGGAGAAAGCGGCGCTGAGGACGGACGGACGGAAAGGGGGGCACGATCTCGCCCCGATTTTTCACTCAAGTCAAACCCTATTTCACATCAGGCTGTTGTAACACCTCGTCCGTGGACTCTCAGAGAGAGACGGACATAAATGAGGAGGGTAGAGAGGTGAAAAAACAGGGGGCGAACGAGAATAAAAGTCCAAATCCTCGGCTGTGAAAACTGTGGCACCGGGGAAGTGTATGCAGGCCTTGTTTGGCTAATAACCTGGAGTCTTGTGAAATGTGAACGAGGGAGTCCACCGAGTGTATAATTTCACACCCGTGATGCAGGGGAGATGAGTGTGAATTGAAGGAGGACAGCTCCATGTTGGCGGTTCCCCAGACCGTCACACACCAGAGCGGAGAAGCCAAGACCACTGACTCCTGGAATACAAAAAGTCACCAAACCCACACTGAGAGATGCAACAGAGTCACAGTTACTTACCCCAGTGTGACAAACGTATTCACTTGAACCAATGCACTTATACTTGCTTTGTAAACATTTTTAATTGATACTTTTAAAAACAATACTTTGGCTACCAATTAAGGAAATATAGCCTAGCTAAATTGGATAAGGAAAAGTAATTCATAGGTATCATGACACACCAATATTTCTTAAATGTTATGTTTAGATATGTAAACGATGCATTAATCTGAAGACATCTGAACACTGGATAAAGCCAGGTTCAAAATGATTTTTCATTTTGTTGACTAATCACCAAAGTGAAAGGTTTTTACATAGGGATTTTATATCTCTTTTTGTCACACCATAAAACAGAAAATAAAGTTAACAGCCAGAAAAATAAATAAATAAACAAACATTTCATATTGGTGTATGAAATCAAGCAAATGACATATGAACACATGCAAACTGTTAAAAAACAAAAACACAATGCATAAACCGTTGATGTAAGTGCAGCTGAAGTGGATATTTCTCATTTAATGAAAATGCAGATGCAAATAGTGCAATAAAATGAAAACTTAAAGTGTATTTTGTGTATTTGCATGTTCTCTTTCCACAGAAACACTTGTTATGAAAAGCCAAACAGCCTACCAGCCCAACATCACAACATTGACTATTGCATAAAAAACAATGTTTTTGCCTGTAGCGTCTTGCCATCAGGTTTAATACTATCCGTTTCAGAGATTATCCCCTAACATCAGCACAAAAAGCCTGCAGACCATGTCAAGGCCTTCATTTCGAAGACCTCGTTCATCTTTAAAGCTGAAGTGAGCAATTTCACCAGTGTTTCCCAGATTCATATACTGAAACACCTATAAGCAAGTGTTTAGATTGATTTCTCTGAAACATTGCTCTGTTTGTTTGAACATCTTAACACAGTATGACTGGCTCAACCAATGGCGTGAGTTTGGGGGTGGGACTATCTGTTTGCCTGACCAATAGCTTGTTTCAACAGCCATTATTGTTGCAACTCTGATTGCTGACAAAAGTACATACATCACCTTATATACAGTCCTTTAAAGAGAGGCAGTATGAGTGTGTGCGCACTGAATCACTGAGGTAGCTTTAACGATCATCGTCTCCCTAATGATTAAAAAAAAGTCTTGCCATCAATATCTAAATCTGCATTTTTGAACCATATCCCCCCCAGAAGAAAACTTCAATATCTTTTTGATCTTGCTCTGTTTTAATTGTGCCCCTGTATAAAAGGTATAAACAGACAGCTTTCGCTCTACACGTTAATGGGTATTTGCAGGAGAGAGGGAGTGTGTGTGTGTGTGTGTGTGTGTGTGTGTGTGTGTGTGTGTGTGTGCGCTCCTCACCGCGGCAACCAGAGCTCTCGGAGGAGAACACTGCTGTAATTATAAAAGGAACAAAGCACTGGAGACTAAAAACACATGAAAGGAAAAGAAAACATACAAGCCAATCAAGGCGCTCACAAACACGCTCTCTCTCTCATGCACAAACACTCACACTGATGCACACAGGTTCACTCTTAGCCCTGCGTTTTGTCCAGCAAGGTTACATTACAAGCATGCAACGATGCTTTATCAATCACAAAATGGCATTCGGACAACACCAGATCCATTATATTTTTGAAGTACATCAGAACAGACCCTAATTGATGATCTACATGCATTGCACAAGAACCGATCAGACAGCACTCTTAAACTGTCTTCTCCTAGAGGAAACGATAAAACCCTTAAAGCAGGAAGGAAGTCATGAAAGGAACAGGTCTGGATAAGGTGGGGTCACTCTGACACACACACACACACACACACACACACACACACACACACACACACACACTACCTGGGTGTTTGCAGCCATATTACCTGCCCATTTTAAAGGGACTGTTCATTCAAAAACAGGAATTCTGTCATCATTTGCTCACCCGCTTGCAATTACAATCTTTATTTCTGCTGTGGAAAACACAAAACAAGATATTTTGAAGAACATTACTGTTCAACAATGAAAGTCATTAGATGGTGCAGGTTTTTTTCGACACCAACATTTTTCAAAATATCTTCTTTTGAGTTTTGCAGAAGAAAGACACAAAGGAGAGTAAAACAAAATACAGAATTTTCTTTCTTTTTTGTAAAAAAATGTATTTCAAGCCTTTAGAAAAATAAAACAAATCAAAATAATACATTTGTGTAATTTTGATCCTAACATTCTAATATTGGTAAAACTACACCTGCATAACTATTTTAATTTCAAGATATATACACACATGTATATAATTTATATTCATATATTTAGTTTTAGCTGTACAAAATAATATATTTTATAATTGCATGCTGTACATATACAAAAAAAATGAAATAAAGAAGGGGCGTTTTCCTCCCATTCATTTATATATAACACTTAAACTATTTTGTAGTTGTGCATAATTTAAATATATAAAGAAAAGTGTATAAAACATTACAATGACAAAAGATGGGGTGGGGGACAGGGTGCATTTTCCATGCATTCATATTACTTTGTTTTAGCTATTAATATCCTTTTTTGGCAAACCGTACATACATAAAAACATTACAAAGGAGAAGGGGGAGTTTTCCTCCATGCCATGCACCATTTTAAACGTAGAAATATCACACGTCGGGGCTAACGGCAATGTTTTGTGTCTTTACCAGCTATGTTATGACTCCCTTGATGTTTTACAAGTGACATTTGGGTGTTGTGTGTTTGTGGGGGTTTCTGCAACATTATATTCAAAGAACACTAAAACAGTTTTAAGTGTGCAAGATACAGGCGCTGGGGGAAAACAGACTCTTGAGTTCATAGTTTGGCTGGCCAGATAATCCATGCAGTTTAAGTTCGATCAAATGCTTTAAAGCCAAGAGAAAAACAAACAACAAAGCTGTTTCTTCACCTCTCTGTGCTGCATGTACAGTGATGCTCTCAGCAGTCGCGCATGTCTTCGTCTTCACAACATGTCATCTGTCAGTCATCCTCGTACAGCCGAGCGGCACAAAGAAAACTCAATCAGCCGCGGGAGCCTCTTTTTGTCTGCCAATTCTGGAACTTTCATGCTCTTATTTGTCAGGTCAAAGGTTAAATTGCTGACCCTCCCTCTCATTCCCCCATACACATACACACACACACACACACACACACACACACACACACCTCCTCCTCCCTGGCGAAAGCTCTATCTACAGAATCCCATATTTACATGGATTAGACTTCTTTCACGCTGAAGAAAGAAATCTGGTTCATAGTCGAAGCCCGAGAAGCGGCCCACATCGCCAGAGTGGCCACGTTATTCACCGCCGGACAATGACCATATTGTGGGGATCTGAAAGAGGAGGGGGGTGGAGGGAAGCGCCCCGCTTTTGGCCCGAGCTGGAGCGGAGATGCCACCCCCCTCCAACCCCCTTCCCTTTTCGTCCACAGCAAAGTCCTGCGCTTGTGCCACTAGGCTCACGGGGCAAAACCCCATCCGCTCTCCTGACAAGAGCAAACAAAGCCTGCCCACTGTGAACTAGATGAAGATGTCAAAAGCTTTTAGGCTGGTGGGTGGAAGGGGGGGTGGGGGGTTGGTAAGACAAGGTTTAAACCAACAAAACCAGAGAAAAGGCCCTTTTCACTCCCATGGATAAATCCCACTAAGTCTACGTTTCCACATCAGCTTTACTTTCCCCGACAACAATCCAGCAACTCAATAAAATGATCAAGAACAAATAAGCGAGGACTTCGAGAGAACGGGCCACCGGTTTAGCAAATAGACCATGCCGAGCTAATCAGAGGAGAACAGAGGAGCTGATACCTTATAGACATTTGGGAAATTTACACAACATTAGTGTCCTCATCTAATCCTCCATGACGTCCTGTAACTTCTGCAGGAGGCCGAACTGGGGTCAAGCTTCTGGAAAAGGCTTTCTGCAAAAAGTGTTAGTGGAGTTAAAACAAACTCAAGTTTCAGAAAGACGGCATAGCACACCACTATAACGCTCCTAGATAACATGTTTACTCACTTTAGGTGTAACACACACACACACACACACACACACACACACACACACACACACACACACTTTCACACACTTTCACACTCTGCTTCACCAGTGGTGTTGAGAACAAATGAGAGCTGTAAGATGTTAATTAGTGTTTCCTCCTGTTTGGCAGAACAGGGGTCTGAATGAAGAGGTCAACGCTATCTGTGTACCTAAGGCTCAGACAAAGACAGAACACATTGTCTTTGACCAGCCAGGACTTAGCACTGCTGTCAGCGAGGAAAGAGAGGAATGGAGCGGGAGGGCGCGGGCACATTTACGCTCCGGAATATTTTTGCAATTAAACAGGGCTCTGTCCGTTTTAGAAAGAAAATCCAAAGCGCTCGTCTGAATTTCCTCTCAGCATTGAGTCACTGGCTGTGATTTTAAAGACAGAATCCTCTTTTTACTGCGTGTTAGGACTGGATGTGAGCATTTGATGGATGTCAATGATCAAAGACTAGCATCCCGTATCTGGATAACAGTGACATTAGCACGCACAGGAAGCATTTTTCTGTAAGTGTTTACCTTTAAACACAGCTTTCTCTTCCAGGCCAAGCAATACTGGGAAGTAGGAAGTATTTAAAGAGCAAAGCCTTGTCCCTTTTGAGGACCCACCGTATAAAGCAAACCAGAGTGGAGACTATGGCCCATTCAGATGTTAATACATACACCATTCCACTGACTCTGATTAACTCCATGTGAGTTAATAGTTGCCCTGTTAACAAAGAGTTATCCTCCCATTCAAGTCGGCGGTATGTTTAGGAGGAGAAAAGCAAGGAGAGGGAACTTGTAGTGAACCTTTACAGTACAAGCCCCTTCAGGATATAATACAAGCTCCATCTCCTCTGGCTAATCCAGCCTGCAGATGCTGGAAAGAAGCTCACTGCTCTTACAGGGACAAATAGTCAGAGAAAGGATGGAGGCAAACAAAAGAACTGTTCTCTCTCTCCACCCCCCGGGTCTGAGCCAGAGGTTCTCCAAAAGTGTGGGACAAAACCAAGTAGACAAGCTGAATGCTTACATTGCTTTGGAAAGTGCTTTCTGTGCATGAGTTTATCCTCATGAATAATGATTGGACGAACAAACTTAAAGTTCTCAAAGCATTGGCTTTAGCTGTCTGCGTTTGGGGATATTTCAGTTGCAAAACAATCAATAAGACTCCAGGTGATTATTGATGTTTTAAAGTTCATGGTATGCTTACCTTTACATCCATTAATGAATGAGCATAACCTTACTTTATGCCAATTAAATTAGGAAGTTTGTCTACATGTTTCCAGCCCAGAAGTCCATACTCACCATTTATTTTCCATAAAATATCCCCTAATTAATATGCACTATATTAGCTATATATACATTCTTAGTGTAGTTCTGAAACATTCCCCAATCATCGGCTTCCTCCTGATTTTTGGCCCCAGACTGACAGGTTAATATTAGAAGTTGAAGGCAGTCATGCTCTCGAGCTAATCTATAATCCATTCCAAATGGTGTGACTGTATAATGAGACAGCAGCGCTAATGGGCAAGAGCGGAATGGTCACTACATCCTACATCTAATTGGTTTGGTTGCACAGCCCTCAGCGTTTAAAACACTAGATTTTTGAAGTTTGGATGTTTGAGATGGCTTTCGAGACTCACGTATCGTAATTCTCTAATACATTTCTGAGGCGACTTCTCTTGTTCGCGCGCTCCTCGAACTGACGTAAGCACGCACCTGAACTATCGCGATACCTGGGAAGTGAACTAGAACTTCAAAACCGCTTTCACTTTTAAATAGTCTAGATTTAAAAAGGCAATAGTTTTATTTTGACCTAAAATAGACTACATACACGCAATGAAACTGTCCGTTTTAAGTGCACTAATTATCTACATTTTCATTGTGAACTCTGATATGCGTACAAACCCTTTTATTAGCAGTAAATGCCAATAAAGCTGATGTGTGTCTCTGAATCTATCTGTCTCTTAATCCTATTTAGACAAATTATTATTTAATCGTGCACTGTGTCAATGCAATCTTTTAAAGCCTAGATTTCAAAGCATGAGGAAACCAGTCGCAGCAATCTTTGGTCGGCAAGAAGAGAGAGAGAGAGAGAGAGAGAGAGAGAGAGAGAGAGAGAGAGAGAGAGAGAGAGCCCAACACTGTCTAATTAACAGGACTACAGGCAGAAAGACTGGAGTGACGACCTCCTCATACACGTCTATTATATGTGGTTATACATTACGGCAAAAGTCTGCATTCCTTTTTGAAATTACTATTATTATTATTATTGCTGTTAATAATAATAATAAACATAACATAATATAATTCCACTGTATAACTTTATAAATGTATAAATAATAAATTGATACAGTAATAGGCTAACGTTTCTGATATTTCCCCCTTAAGTCAATCTGAATTAAATTGTGTAGGCCTAAGTTTTTCACAATAGAACTGCATTTCTCGAGATATATAGCCACGAACAGATAATGTAGTCTGCGTCATACTCTGGCAATAGTCCAGTGTAAACCTCGTTCCTCTCCCATCAGTCTTGTCAGGAGAGAGTGTCATGATGAGGAAGTTGTTATTGGTTTCCGCTCTCACACCTCATCTGAGGAATCGGATTCAGACAGAAGGTAAAGGGCAAACCTTGAACTCATTAACAGGTTAAAAGAAGGGCCACGAAACAGCACTATCCATCCACTTTAATTCAGAGCCGAGCTAGAGAACGCACGAGACAGCCAACAGATGCTCTGACTGTGTGTAAAATCTAATTCATCCATCGCTTCATTGAGAATATTTAGTCGTGTTAAGACACATTTCGTGTCTTAATTTTCACTTTCTAAATATCTATTTTATACTGTATCTTTTACTAATATAATATAATATAAAATAAAATGTATTTTTTCAGCCCAGCTTCCACAGTTCTCTCCGGATAACACCGATGCATTCACCGGGAGTGACTGAGGCAGTGTTGCTCTATTCGTTCGTGGTGAAAGCACAGAAATATCAGAGGTTTGATCAGAGCTGGATAGAATTATCACGGGGAGAGATACAAAGACGCTCGCTTTCCCTGGTGTTTGAGTACAACCATAAACACCGAGCTCCAGTTATTAGATCTGACTGAAACAGCACTGAGGAATATGACGCAGACGTTTATGAAATCAGAGACACTGTTTGACGAACCAAATAGGTTTAAAACAAAAAAACAGAAGGACGTGAAAACCACACTGAACTAACTGATGGGCTAAACTAATGGGGGGAATAGAATAGTGTACAGTGACTTTCCAAATGGTCGACTTTTAAAAGGGAATTTAAAATTATTAACTATTAATTGTAAAGGTAGTTTTCAGGGCATAATCTGTCGAGGTTTATCTCACGCAATGGCACGTAACTAGCAAACTAAAGTTTCTTTATTTTTTTCTAAAATATGAAAAAATATTATCTTTATTATGCAAATTTAATTCTATAATAAAGTGACACTTATAAAAATGTATGCTTACGCAAATTGATGCTACCAGAAAGCGCTTGCGTAGTGTACTGTTGCTATGGTTACTTCCTCCAGCGAAACGTTTATTTCGCGACAGGTGAAAATCGCTATGCGTTCTGACTAACCTGTAGCGTTACTGAAACGTCTGAAAAACCCCTGTTGAAACATGCAAATAGCCTTTTTGTTTGTATTATATATATATATACTTTTACAACGCCCGCTTCCTTATCCTTTAAAGGGGGTCTGATCATCTGAAATCCCCCTAATTCGCACACTGTCTGTAAACAAACTACATACATAACGTTACTCATAAGCGTAGCTGTTGTTTAAGTTTCAGAGGTTATGCATTTTCCCCGAAATATCATATTTCGCTCACGCCTCACGATATCCCGCACTGAAATGTTTAATGTATAAGCCAACATTATACTAGACAGAGAGCGCACATTATAAATATGCATGTATTCAATTAAGGGTATTACACAGGATTTCATTTGCATAAGGATCTGGGAACTTAACATGCCTTTTTATATTTGTGCAATGCAATTTCAATATTATCGCCTGCCCTTCAATGCCATGGGTAGGCCTACTTTTATTAATAGTCTATCATTACTATTATATGCTACAACTATCACCCCAGTTCAGATCAGCTTCATATGCCCCAATGATTGCCAGGACTGTGGTCAATTATAACTGGTATATTTGTCACTCTATATAAACAGTAGCTGCACCTGTTCCTCTCGTGACAGATCAGACTAGTGGGTATTTTTTGGAACGTATATCATTGCATTATTCTTCATTGAGTGAGTAGCCTAAATATTTGGATCAGCGGACAAATGTGTGGCTTTTTTCAGGCAAGTGTTTATTCTAGGGATCCCCAGATTCCCACAATTGGACATTATTGCACACTTACAGCAAAAAAAGATAGAAAGTATTTTTTTCTTCTTCCTGTGACTGTGATACAGAAAAAGTCACATGAAAACAATACTATTTTGGACGATGTCACTCAGGTCAGATGTAAAAAAGTGATGTAATTTTCCTCTTAACGCGTTTGAGGTATGTTTGAGACAAACCAGCAAGGACTTTATTCAGTGAGCTGAACCTGTGCCATAGCCTTCAAGTACATTATATATCTAATGACGATCGATTCCATCAACATCATTTACAATGTATGAGCCATATACACTAAACGGCCATTTTTACAGAATGTGTATTAGTTCCTTCTTTCACAGCACTAATTAAATAAAAGACACAGTTCAATACGGTTACACTTCCCAGCAATGTATGTGAGGCTCGTGGTCTTGTCAAGAAGCCAGGTGTTTGTTTGTAAGACACAAGCTGATAATGTGTCAGAGCTAATGCCAGCCTTGCTCGGAAACTCGTTCATTCAGGTTGTCTTATTGGAGGGTGCAGAAGCTTTTTGAAAAATAAACATGAACCCATGACAAACTAACGAGCTCGAAATAAGGGTTTTGGTTTTAACACGGCGTACAAGAACATTGTTTATGAATTGTAATTAAACCCAAACACATTTCAAACAGGTATGGCACAAATTTCACAAAGACAGTAAACATTAAACCTATAGTGTAAAACAATGCCTAAGCATTTTATCATTTTTGTACCACGTACATTATATCAAACTTTTGCACAAAATGTGAAATATTGTTGCTATTATTTTGTGCATGCTAAATTTGTTTCGTGTTCAGTGGGCTATAATGCAAATGGAAGGCGAAAGCAAATACACGAACAACATTTGAATGAGCAGTATTTGATATTAAAGCGCTTATTCAGCAAAACATGTTTTTTAATTAGGTTAAAGCATTGATGTGATTATAATGAAGCATATGGACTTCACAGTGCAACATATAAAAGCATTACAGAATATAAATCACATTTATTCGCGGATCATCAATTCTATATTAACTCTTCCATACAGTGAATGGAACTCGTCCATACCAAATCGATATATTTTTGCGTCGAACTATTAAACACGAGTCACGTGGGGGCTGTATGAATGTGTCTCCCACTGGTTTGTTCCTGAGGTCCGCTGCTCTCTAGGGCTCGAAATTAATACTGTCTCGCCAATTAAGTTCAGAGCGCCAATTAAGAGTGCTTTATGAATTCTTAGAGTAAAAACAAATCCTAAAAAACTAAATGAGCAACTGAAAATGCCACCGCAGAATCATTTAAATAAATAAAAACGAACTAAAATATAAAAAGAAAATAACTATGACCTATATGCTACATTGAATCTATTCTTTATCCCTTAAATCACTGCGTGGACACCAGAGAAGTGTCTCTCTTTTCGTAGTAATAATCACCATTATTATACTGGATGGACTGAATGAGTCAAACAAATATATGGCCTTTTGGGGTTTGGAACCAGTGGCTCACAGCAGTCCGTATGAGGTACAAAAGAGGACGGCCATTAATAATGGATGATCCGAGATATTCATTGTGAGTGTTTTCCTTGGCTTCCCAAACATTCAGATCATTGATAGCCTATACATACATACATATATGTATTATTAATGAACGCTTATTTTGGGGAAAATATAATGCTCACAGAACGACATTAAAAATGACGAAAATATTACGAGGAACACTAAAATATGTGCAAAATATTAATATGAAGAAAACCACGCACATGAAAGAGATTATTAGTATTGCATCTTCCCAACGTTTGGTAGAACAATACAATTTAAAGTTGTATTTTTAAAAGCAGGTTAGAGTGATGAAACAGCCGAATTCACTGTGACACTGCCGTTAATTGGACTTCTCACAGAGACTCTGAGTCGTTCATTCAATGCTGTCAGTAGAGAAGAGACTATTCCGTTCTTCTGGATCCTTTTGTTTGAAGCAGTCGCGGGATCTGTCCGGGGCCAGTGCTCTTTAACACCGAGGGGGTTTGTCTAACGCAGATCATTCCGAAAAACAATACGTTTGAGCTAATAATAAACAAAAAGAGAAATTATTAATTTCACATTAAGCACTGCATGGCATGAGACATCGACTACACTTCCATATTAAATAATAGGCTTATGGAATTAATGAAATCATGTCACAAATCGGAGCGATTCACTCTTCTCACTTCAGATGAAGACGCGCAATGTCCAGTTCGCGAAAGTTGAAGTTTATATCTCACTGCAAGTCGCTCATATTAAAACCGATGTTCACTAAATCGAATTACCTAAGCTTTCCAACGCATTCAACTTTTCTATAAAAAAAAAATCAAGAAATTAATATAAATCATCGGTCGAAAAAAAAATATTTTCAGAAAGTCTTGAGTTAGCCTACCATTACATTTTGGTCCAGCTGACATTAACATCCTTGCAACAATTCGATACAGTGCGTATATCAAGAGTTCGAACAGCCAATAATCACGAGCGGAACGGCGTGACGTCAAAGTCCCGGTAGAAAAGGCGCGTTGGGTTTGCTCACGTTTGGAGAGGGAAGAGCGCACGGAACCTCACTGTCTTCACTGGATTATACAAACCAAAAGTGTCCTCAACTCCTCCTCCTTCTCAGTTGCTACATGCTGATCTTACTGCATGCGGGACGAACAACAACAGACAACGCTGTACATGACAGGACAACCACCTCATTTGTTAGAGCAAACCTTTGAGTTGACTTTTACCCAAGCAAACGCCTTCTGAAATTGGACAGGTTTTGGTGTGTGTGTGATGACAAACTGTCGTGGAGGAGGCGAAGAGACGTGGATGAAGATATAACCACTTGCAGAATCTGAATCGTCATTAGTCGTTCCTCCCAGGCACTTCGGGATTATAATATTTTTTGTATTCCTCGGCGATGCAATAACGGATTTGTGTGTGTGTGTGTGTGTGTGTAATGACCGGCAGCAGTCATGCTCCAAAACTAATTTCTGAAAAGACAAGAAAGAAAACTGAAATCGTACACTGACAAATGCATGTCCAAAATGTGGTAACTCAAAGTTACTCACGGAGAAATAAGAGGGGTCCAGTGTCACACATGTAGAGGGGCTTCAGTAGCTGATGTCCTCAAAGCTCCGGAATGCTCTCATAGGCTAAACCGATCTGTACTGGGTGCATGTTTTGCGATCTCATACTCCGATGCATTTAAAAGACTCTATCAGAATACGGAGTTGACATTTCTGATAAACGAACACCGTTTAGACCGATCACATCCTCCAAACGGGAATTATTGAACGAGAGCGAGAGAGGTCATATGAACTGCACGGGGCTAGAAGTGCGTCTCACGGAAATCTTGGGCTGCAGATCTGACGGAAACACGTGCTATTCGGTCTCATCTGCGGCAACGATGCTTTTCCACGGTCTGCCTGGAGGCGAGATGCATGGTGTTATGGAAGAAATGGAGCGGAGAGGAAAGAGCGACTCGGCGACTATCAGCTCGGCCATAGATATGGGGGAAACAGACACGGTAGGAGAAAGCCATGCCTCTCGCTCCAGGCGCTTGCTTGGAAATCCTAACAGCCCATGTTAACCGAACCGTTATTCCAACAGTGCAATCGAGGCCCAAAGATGTGATTCCGATCTTGGCCATTTAAACAAACTTCAAACTGCGAAGCCAAAATGACAGGCCTCGTCTTCAATGCATTGCTTGTAAGCCTTTTGTCATGGGTGGAATGCACTTACAGAAAACTACGAGACACGGGATCAATTTTAAATGGCCTGTAGTCCAATTTAATTTCGACTGTAAAAGTGTGCTTATTCGATAAAGTAATGAAATAATAAGCAAATAGCGAACAAGAAGATCCATATTCGGGTTTGCACTTAAAATCAATTCTAATTATTTTACAAACGCTTATGCAGTGCTGCAGAACTTTAAGTGACTCGAATATCTATATATATATTTCATAATATACCAGTGATATAATTATGATTTTAAAACGTTAGCAGATATTGTAATCCAACTAAAATAAATTGGCATTGTTTTGGGTCATAATATCTGTGATTAATTACAGCAAAAACGACACTGCAGAACCTTACGTTGATTGCATTGCCATTACAATATTTTATGAGCAATAATGCACGCTTAAAATAATTTTGACCTTTTTAATACAGCATCTCAAAATTTAAACGATAACAAATTCAAATGTACAAATAAAGAAATGCTAAAGAATAAAACAACATTTTTCTTCTTACACAATTGTGTGTGTGTGTGTGTGTGTGTGTGTGTGTGTGTGTGTAGGCTACATATATTACGAGTGTGTTTGCTGTGTAGTGTACTGTATGTAAGGCCACACAACACGCCGAACATAAACACAATAAAACAAGCTCAGCCTTTGATTAATTTGCTTATATATATATATCACATTTTCCAAAACTTTGCCTTTGTTAAAGAAAAAAAGACACGAATGGAGGCATGCATAATATAATCTTTTCTTGTGGTTATTTTCTAATTATTCGTGACATTTCGTGGTCACGGGAAATATTAAATACAAATCAGAGTACTGAATACACTTCTGTATGTATCTCAATCTCACGCCCCTCCCATTCTCTACAGAAGTGAACACTAATGCCCGAATCTTTGGACATTTTTCATCAGCAAATGCGTAAAATAGCGTTTCGCTAATTACTGAACTTTGAATACGTGTTGTGTATTTTATGGGTTTCTAATCTGACATTAGAGATGTTGTATTACACTGCAGATAATGGGGCAGAAATAGAGTGCTTTAATGAAACTGGGCTTTGAGTTCCTGTCTTTAACGAGCGCGCTGTTCGCCTGTGTTTGTGCAGAACATGCCTTCGATCAGCGGGGACCGGGGGGACCGGGCTCTGTGCGCGGGCTGCGGAGGGAAGATCTCGGACCGCTATTACCTGCTCGCCGTGGACAAGCAGTGGCACATGCGCTGTCTGAAGTGCTGCGAGTGTAAACTCAACCTGGAGTCTGAACTCACCTGCTTCAGCAAAGACGGAAGCATCTACTGCAAAGAAGACTATTACAGGTGAGCAAACTCGTTTACTCAAAGGTTGCTCGATCTGACGGCATTTCCTTCGCCTGGAGTGACGTTTTCGTTTGTGGATAAATAATAGAAATGTAAACCTGTCGCCAGAGCATGCTTTTGTCTGTAGATTGTATTTTGGTGTGGTTTCGTCATTATACAGTTTAATAATGCAGAAACGACGTAACACATTTTCATTACGGGTATAAAAGAAAGAAAGCCAAAATGTATTTTTTATTCTGTTGATGTCTGCGAAAGCGTAGTTGTACATTTTAATAATCAGACTAATAATAGCCTACTTTAATTAAGACAGAAACTACTACAATTATTCAAGGCATACATTTTGCCTAAAATTGAACGTTTTTGTTTAAATTAACTAAACATTCTCAAGAAAAATGAAATTTTAGGTATTGTGAAGACATGATGCAATTTAATAAATAAGTTAACAATTACAATAATCCAGAAACAAATCATGTAGCAACATCGTCTCTGTACGATTTACCTACTTAATCTTACTTTGCATGAAATACAAAATGTCTTTACTGAGAAAAAAAGCAAGCAGCAAAACCTATAGAAAAACGGGTTGGCGTGTGATATTTGCACGATAGGTCTATATTTAGCCGAATGTGCACTGATTCTGTATGTCATTGCACGATTTAATAATCAGAAGAGGCGAGAGGCCTATTAAGATAATCATATAAGTGAAGGCTTTACCGTGTCTACGTTCAAACGAGGCTGCAGCGCACGTCAATCTCAATTGTAAGCTATTTAGTAATTATTCGAGACGTAATTATTGGCCAGACTAGATTCACTGCACGAGTTAAATATGTGTTTACGCATCCTGCTGCTTAGGGCACTGTTTTACTTCAGCACGTACACATCGAGCCAGTTAAACATACAGCTATGATGTAGAATTGCACATTATAATGTATCCAAAGTTATTATGAGAAGCACATTTAATGTCAGGCTCGTGAGTGTTGGGTCCACCTTCTGGTTGAAGTGTGTTGAAGGGTCACAGCTGCTCTATTCTCCCGCAGAAGGTTTTCGGTGCAGAGATGTGCCCGGTGCCACCTCGGGATCTCGGCCTCGGAAATGGTCATGAGGGCCAGGGATTTGGTGTACCACTTGAACTGTTTCACCTGCACGACTTGCAACAAAATGCTGACGACTGGGGACCACTTCGGCATGAAAGACAGTCTGGTGTACTGCAGGCTACACTTTGAAACGCTCATCCAGGGAGACTTCCCCTCGCATTTCAATCACACGGATGTAGCGCCTAATAAAGGACTGGGCAGCACGGGCCCTCTAGGACTGTCTTATTATAACGGCGTGAACACGGTGCACAAGGGCCGGCCCCGAAAGAGGAAGAGCCCGGGGCCCGGAGCGGACTTGGCGGCTTATAATGCAGGTGAGACCATCGCTCAACTAGTTGTCGTTGCTGGATTATTGCTCGTTTTATTCTTTTATAAACATTATTTGTCCTTAATTAACATTTTTGAACGAGTTGCACGCATATTTCGATGTTCCTATCTGAACAAGCTTTAACAGCGCGTAGTTATGTTAGTCTAATAGTTCCCTGCGATTTCGGGGAATTTCCCGGTTAACGAAACTTTTCGGGCGGCACCGAATACCCAACGAACTCGTTTCAGAGCAAGATGAAAACAAGTCTGATGAATTTACCAGAACCTTAAGTGAAATTTCACTTAAACAATAGGCCTGCTGTTAACTGCCACTATTTTGAACAATAAAGTTCGACTTTTAGAAACATGATTGTAGGCTAATTTTAATTAATTAAAAGTACACATGCAATAAATAAACTGTTTTATAATACGAACACATGTGAAGCTGTACAAATGCGGGGAACATTTTAAAAAGCCACTTGAAAGCAGTCCTGACTAAACAAATGAACTAGTTTGTTTGAATAATATTGCAATATTTAATTTCCTTTTATACATTCAAAATACTTTAACATTCCAATTCGTTTGAGACATCTAAAGTTCACCAATTTGTGATTATAGTTTTGCAAAAGAGCGCAATTATTTACCATATCATACTACTGTATTAAACATTTCGTATTTACAAAATTTAAAAAATATTTCTTCCAAAAAACGAGAGAAATACACACGTCCACTTCTTTACTATAGACTAGCTAAATGACAAAAATGCAGCACTTTTGTATTAAAACAATCGACACACATCACAGATTTCTACTAAAGCACTTGAGCTTGTGCTGAACAATTCGGAACAACGTGACTTGTTCGCTCGGGCATTCGGGCCCCTCAGCGGGGCACTTGGGCCCCTGCTCGAGGACCAAACAGAGGAATGATGACGACTACAGAGACTGACAAGTGGAAAACGGCTTAGATGCTAGTCGAGACCTCCGGAAGATTAAGCACAAGTGAAAGAAAGAAAGAAAGAAAGAAAGAAAGAAAGAAAGAAAGAAAGAAAGAAAGATAGAAAGAAAGAAAGAAAGAAAGAAAGAAAGAAAGAAAGAAAGAAAGAGGGGAAACCTTCCGTTTTGCAGGCAAATTCAGACGAATTAATTTATTATGCTTTTTGCTCTAAAAAGATGTTATGCAGGAGTCCAAACAAAGCATATTAGCCCATGTGGTACAAAAACAACAACAGAAACTTTTTATCCAAACAAGACGATATCATTTACGAACCATCTCTTCACGAATATTCATCATTTTCTTTGGTTCCAGGACTTAATTTCAGATAAGCGAAAGCCAAATTAATAAATACGTTTTTCTTAAAAAAAAATAAATAAAAATCGTTATGCACATACTGAAATCGTCAGATTAAGTCTATAACTATAAAATACAAGTTTATCACGAGTTTTTATTGTATCTCCAAGCTATATTTCCATTGTAACATGTGTAAATGCGATGCTTTTATCACTCTAAACTCAGATTGTTTGGTTGCTTTGTAAATCTTGTTGTTTTGGGATCGTTTATTGAAGTTGGCAAATTTATCACAACAATTGCGGTCTTGTTTGGAGGACTAACAGCTTCTGAAGAATTGTTACATTTACATGGACTTGAAATGGAAACGAGAAACTTTTTGAAATCAGATCAACCGTTTGACAAAAGAAGTAGAGCGAGTGAACTTTGGAGTTTCTCTGCTCTCTGAGAGTCAGACACAGTCTGATCATTGCTGCCCCCATCAGCTCACACTTTAAACAACAGCGAGATCAAAACCTGAGAAACTAGAGCAATAAAGACATTGCAATAGTACAGTAACCATGTGCACATACATAATCCCGTGTTCAGTGAAGATAACTGCTCTTGACGTGCATCACTGTAGTAAAGGTAACAGTATTTCTCAATGGCCATGTTTATATCAGGAGGAAACATTTGTTCACCATGTGCAGCGTTGTAAAGCATTCAAGGTTAATTATCTGAAGTGTTGATCAGACCATTTTCAATGACTAATATTTGTAGTTGTCAGAGAAAACATAATTCTGAACTGTCATGCGTCTAGCAACACATCAACTTCTGCCAAGAATTTGGAACTGGCGCAAACACATTTCTGACACATTCAGACATCTCCTAAACACTTGTGTCCAAGACAGATAGTGTGGGCTTTTCACAATCAAATCCTACACAAGACACCATAAAAACAGAAACGAAGATATGGCCATATGTGGGGGGTGGGGTTGCTGTACAAAAGGGTAAAACCACCAGACTTGCATGCTTTTAAAACACGTCTTTTGCATTTAGAATAAAAAATTAAAAAGACCAAAAGAGCATGATGTAAGACTACGGCATAATGCAGATTATTATGCATGCAGGAAGTTGCAGACACAGCAACATGATGGTGCTGTGGCTCCTTTATGTAGTTAAATCCACGACTAAACAATCAAAGAAACAAAAGAATCTGAGAGGCACGTCCTCGTTCTCATCACAGCATCTGATCGTTCTGTCATTGCATCTCATGTATTTATAGTTGAGTTTCAGCTTTCTGCATTTATTCAAACTAGAACTGCGGTTCTACACTATATAAGTTAGCATTATAGAAAACATCATTTGCATGTGTAGTTTTAAGCTTTTGAAATGTATGCACTCATTTTGGGATCAATAACATCAACACAGCTAATCTATTTTGCGTTTTTGGATTCAGCATTAAGCTGCAATGAGAATGACGGCGATCCCATGGACAGAGACTCACAGTACAGCACCAGCCAGAAGACCAAGCGCATGAGAACGTCATTTAAACACCATCAGCTGAGGACCATGAAGTCGTATTTTGCCATCAACCACAATCCTGACGCCAAGGATCTGAAACAGCTGGCCCAGAAAACAGGCCTCACCAAGCGTGTCCTACAGGTCAGAAAACGAATCGTTTTCACTCCATGCGAGTCATTTTAGCTTCGAGATTTCAGCATACTGACCATTAAAGCTTTTATATTAGTCAAATTTGTTTGTATAGCACCTTACACAATACATATTGTTTCAGAGCAGCGTCACAGAAAATCATGATGTTGATGTTTATAATATCTTCATGCATTATAGTTGCATTTAGTAGATTAGATCTTGACAATAATAGTTACATTTAGTGACAATACAAGCAATCAAGCAGTTTAGATTTGCTATATAGCGTATATAATGCATGTATGCAGATAAAGTAGGACACATTTGTATATTTAACAGAACTGAGTGATATTATAGTTACATTTTGTGACAATAATAGTCAACCAGTTGAGATTTGCTATTGTAGTGAACTGTATTTATGCAAATAAAGTTGGACTTAATATAATATTTACATTTAGCAGATGCTTTTATCCAAAGCGATGTACTGTACATTCAGGCTATACATTTTTGTCAGTATATGTGTTCCTGGGAATTGAACCCACAACCTTTTGCGCTGCTAACATAATGCTCTACCACTGAGCCACAGGAAGCCACCCAATATAATATTACCCAATATACATATTAAATAAAACATTGTCAAAAACAGCACATTCCTTCACATCAGCAACAAATTATACTGATTAAAAAATGACTCGAGAAATGAATCAAATGTAATTCACAAGCAGGTCTCCTCAATGGAATGCTATTAATTTGTTCCTGAAAGACAGAAATCTGAATTAATTACATGCACAAATAAAACAAGATACTAGAGCATGTCTGGAAATAAAAGAAACAGCTGTTTGTCAGATATCATTGAAACCCGAAAAAAAAGAAACGCCGCTGCTGTGGCAAACCAACCAGGAGACAAACAGAAAGTACAAATCTGAAATATTCAAGTAAAAATCAAATCTCAAAGTGGTTTCTTTCTAACGTCTGGCGTATCGGTCCGCAGGTCTGGTTTCAGAACGCTCGGGCCAAGTTCAGACGAAACCTCCTGCGTCAGGACAACACGGGTGTGGACAAGGCCTCGGACGGGTCGACCCTGCCTGGAGGAACGCCGTCCGGACCGGCCTCGGAGATTTCCAACGCCTCCATGAGTCCATCCAGCACTCCTACGACCCTCACAGACCTGACCAACCCCACAATGCCCACCGTCACCTCCGTACTGACCTCCGTCCCGGGCAGCCTGGACATTCACGAATGCCGGAGTCCATCGCAGAGCACCTTAACCAGCCTCTTCTGATACTCAGATTGCACAGCACCTTCATCTGCTTCCTCCATCTGTGGAGCCACCTAAATCAGAAATAAAGCGTGAGCATCGCTGATCATGATAGTCCTTCACAAACTACATGTCTGTCTGAAACGTAAACCGATCTACCTGGGCATTTTTATACGGGCCAGGAACTTTACAAACAATTCAAAAGAGTAAAAAACGAGACGTGAAAGAGAAACTCTTTGTTTAGAGTATTGCATTTTGGGGCAGACTCAAGTGTCACTGAAGGATCTGTTGATAACAGACCGATTTGCATTTTATTTTCTGTTGTTTTGCTTTTTTCATGTTTTCCCCAAACCATGTTTACAGAGAGAGACTGAGCTGGAAATGCATTCGTTCGTCAACCTCTTATTTATGTTCATGCACAGGAGTCAGTGTGAGGAAACTGGATTATAATGTGAATAATTACAGCATAACCTAGCCTGACTGTCACGTGCCTTATCCTGCAGTGTAGTCACTGAAGCCCCTTTAGCAACGCTAAACGAACTACATCAGAAAATGTGTACTTTCATTTCTCAGATGATGAAAACGGTTGAGTAAATCACATGTGCACAAACACACGAGGAAGAGCCGATCATATAATCTACTCTCATTCCAACATATTACCTCACTCAGAAATCACTGGATATGATTGCAGTACATATGAAACCTGAGACACGTTTCATGCACTGGGAGAGAAAACGGCTGTGGAGAGTTTGTACAAAGAAAAACCTTGATCGGAAGAGCGCCATGTAACGGAGCTCATCACAAACAAACACTGATTTATGGAATGAAACACTTTTTTTTGTTCCTCATTCGGTTAGATGATATTTTTTTCTCAACCATTAAGATGTGACAGTGTTGGAGACAGGGTAAATGTTTCCATGGTAACCAGAGGCTGCTTGTTGAAATGCTGTACAGTTTTGACAGATTATTGAGAAATTTCGAGTCCACTCCCTGCAGTATCCCCTTTGATGTAAATCTTCAGTTCTGTAAAAAATATTAAAACAAATGAATCACAATGTTTTTTTTTGTGGGCCTCATTATTTCAGTAGTTTCGAAGCATTTCACATAACAGCAATGCGAGCAGTGTTAACACACATCTAGAGCTTAAAGACAAAAAACACATTCTAACTGGACATTAATACATTAAGATGATGCTCGTTGTCATGGTCATTTAAAACTGAGAATCCCAAAACCAAATACAGTTTGGTGTGATTTGTTAATAGACATCTTGTCACACACATTACATGATTGCATTTTAATTTAAAAAGAAAACATTTATCCATGTTATATATATATATATATAAACACACATAATGAATTGCACATAACCAAAAAACAATTATATGTATTTGAATAGATTATAATAAATTTTATAACGCGTGTTTTGCAGAAACATATTCAAATGTGAAACACCACTATTCAGACTGTATTTTGTAGTAATTAAATTCTTTCTAATTGTTTTAAAATAAATAAAATAAAACCCACTCACAGATTTAGGCAAATTAATCTTCAAAAAAAATACAAAACATAAATAACTAACACAACCAACCAAAACCACATTTCATTTCTAAGCTTTATGATCCGAGAGAAACCACGCGGACACCAAGTTCCTCTGGGTCCTGTAATCAGAAACGTGTTTGACTTAATCACAGGAAAATAGCTTTGACTTATTATTACAGAGCAACTTTAACAGTCTTCTATACATTAAAACTGAGAAAATAAATATAACACATTTAATGAATTTCGATGTATTAAATGACAAGAAATGCACAGACATGCTAATGCTTTAATGTGTGCTGTTTTTGGGTTGTTGTTACTGTCCTCGTACACCGTTTGTGTGTGTTACTTCTGAGCAGAAAACCTCTAGTGACTTGTAGAGTACAAAACCTGCACTGGAATTTATTATGATAATTATTTTTCAACGGTGGAGCATTTGGAATGCATGTTTATTACGGCCCATGTGAAATATATGGTCGCTCAGTCATCGCACCTGCGTGTTTGGCCCTCGCAGACATCCGCTGAACTCCCGTTTTCACACACATCCGACTCGACACGCGATGCTTCCCGGTGTGAACTGGGCCTTGGCTCTTGGTCTGGATGAACAATAGGTCAGTGACTCTGGGCGTCTCGGGTTTCTCTCGCCGCTGGTTGTTGAAGTGAGCGGTGTGGAGGGGTCTGGCACGCAGCCCGCCGCTCGGGCTCCTGGAGGCCTGGCAGACTGGGGTTGTAATGGGCTTATGATGGGTGCCAAAGCCAGCCAGCCACCGTGGAAGCCAATGTGGTGCCCAGATGTACAGCACATTCCCACTAAAAGCCACACGATGAAGGCTTTAATAGAGAGGGAGCCTGCTATTTAAAACATACTACAGCTTTTTGGAAATAGTCGGTCCAATAAAGTTTAATATGGAATATTATTACCTAATTTCTGACTGTGCAGAATCCGAGGATCATCGCATCGGTTTGGATGTTTTTGACGTGTGCTGTGTAACAAAGACCATGCAACGTGTCTGTGGTTTTTGCAGATCTTTTCCAAGAGCTGTTTGCTTTGTCAATCTGGGGTGTGTTTCCAAAAACAACTTCTGTCAATAACAATAGAGTTCAACTGATCAGGCCAGTTTAAACGTTCGACTCGCATACAGTAAGACATGTTTCTCAATTAGAGATCAGAGGTTACGCTTCAGATAGGTGACTGCTAAATACATAAATATGTAGCACAAGAGTGCACTTGACTAGGTCAATCTCTGCTTGTGTGTACTTGAGAAATATTGTAAAAAATAACCAGAAATAAATTTGTAACTTATTATAATTGGGAAGGTGCCTGATAAACATTTATAAAATCAAATCTAAAAATGCCATAACAAAATTTTATTTTAATATTTATCATGATATTATATGATTACCATTCCTGTATAATAGTATTTACAAGATACTTCAACATTGAAAAAAATTATATCCTAACTCAGGATTTTTGTATTGTTTTCAGTACAAATATCTAAACTTACCTAAATCAAAATACATTTACTTTAGAAGCAAAAAAAGATGTACGTTTTTAAAAAATCTATCTATCTGTCGGTCGGTCGGTCTGTGTCTGTCTCTGTCTGTCTGTCTGTCTGTCTGTCTGTCTGTCTGTCTGTCTGTCTGTCTGTCTGTCTGTCTGTCTGTCTGTCTGTCTGCCTGCCTGCCTGCCTGCCTGCCTGCCTGCCTGCCTGCCTGCCTCTCTCTCTCTCTCTCTCTCTCTCTCTCTCTCTCTCTGTCTGTCTGTCTGTCTGTCTGTCTGTCTGTCTCTCTCTCTCTCTCTCTCTCTGTCTGTCTGTCTGTCTGTCTGTCTGTCTGTCTGTCTGTCTGTCTCTCTCTCTCTCTCTCTCTCTCTCTCTCTCTCTCTCTCTCTCTCTGTCTATATAACAGGCTACTTTTTCTTGATTTCAGTTTAATTGCATGCAACTGATATAATAATTATTGCAAGTATATGTCAAAAAGTGCAGCTAGATGTCATTTTCTCTCGAATAAAAGCAATGCCTCGTAAGCAGTGATGGCAGGAGATCTGCTCTGTAGAAGCAGCTATGTTTTCAGCCCTCGCTCTCTGCATCGCTCATATCAGTGCCCAGGGCAAAGGATGGCCATTGCCTTTGGCTACAACACCCTCAGCCTTTGGCAAAGCAACAGTCCACCCCTGTTCAGAGCAGACTGACTTCAGTCAACAACAAACTTAGTCTTGGTCTGGGTCAGGCTTCGTACAGATCGGCTACAAGCTGCGTTTAACATCCTCATGTAACCCGCTGCTGAACATAATTAGGAGTTAAAGCTAAATTCACTAACAATAACTGCCCAATAATCCTCAAATATATACTTACCTAGACAGCAATTTAAGCTCTATATCCATGTGAAAAGTGTTGCCTCCATGGAAAAACATACAATCTAGATGGCAGACAATCAAGAGTAAAAACCCTCTAAATCAGGGCTACATCATGAAAACAAAATGGTGTAGAAATCATTTCCATTCAGAAATTGCAGGTACATTTTTAAGAATAAAGATATGGTAAGCAACACTGAATTAATGTGCAATTTTCAAGTTGAAAGCCTGAAATAGTATTTTCTTGTAAAAAGTACTTCAGTAATCTGTTTTGTTTATAATTATCTAATTACAATTATACATTTCATTTAGGGGCATCATGCACTTATCATTTTCGAGGGGGCAGGGGTTGGGGTGGATGTCATGTGACACAGCAGCCACAATAGCACTTGACTTATGTTTTATTTATTTTTATTCTAAATATTTCCAAACGTGTTAACTAGGAAATATCTTGATAATTCAATATGTGGCATTTGCAGAAGCATTGGTTCAAAATACTAATTTATTACAAAAACACAATATACCCATAATTTATTACGATCATTAAATATAGTTGTTCAAAACACATGATGCATCTTTCATTATGGTTCTACACATTCATACATTATTAGAGAGAAAAGGTACAGACACTGGAATCATTAATCAAAATGTGAAAATTATTTATGAAATAATCACCTAAAAACAAAAAAACTTTAGATAATAAAAGAAAAAGATAACACCACAGTAAGCCTACAGTAAAATGTCATCTAGAGTGTCCCTCACTGCACTTCTATGTTTTTATGAAACATGTCTTGAGGATTTGGCCACAAGTTCTTATCCACATCATAATGGATGATTTCATTAGCTCAAATTCTTCTGGTATGGCAAATACAGGTCTGATATTGGACATTGCAGGCATCATCATATGGCCTGGAGAAGAGTAATTGTTTGTGAGGAGGTCTATTGAAAACGTCCATCTCCATGAGGAGAAACACTCTTCAGTCGGGTCACAGTAAGGAAAGGGGAGTCTGGGGTAAATACAAGGTGATAAACTGTGGATGGGCCTGAAACCGTGATTGCTCTC
This sequence comes from Gymnocypris eckloni scoliostomus, assembly GCA_027564155.1. Taxonomy (NCBI): domain Eukaryota; kingdom Metazoa; phylum Chordata; class Actinopteri; order Cypriniformes; family Cyprinidae; genus Gymnocypris; species Gymnocypris eckloni. The sequence continues at coordinate 28,049,882 of CM050420.1, read as the reverse complement.
AGTGCTGTCGCTAGGAATTCAGGACCCATTGCACTGATTTTACTACGGGGTCCCCTCAAAATCACATTCAGTGGGGGGTGGTCTCACAATCACATTCAGTGGGGGGGTGGTCGGGCCCCCAAGAGAACATCGTTCTGGGTCCTCTCTACCGCTGGACTCTCAAACTCTCCTCCATCTCTTGGCCTGCCTCATTCAAAAATATGAATGTTTTCATCAGCTTCGGCTCTATCACGCTCTAAAAACACATTTACTGAAGGAAAAACACATACTGATAACAATCATATAGAGTTTGGTGGATTTCTCTCTCTCCCGACAACAGGCATCTTGAAACTGATCACACCTGAACATACCTCAGTTGCTTCACTTTCGAAATGTTGTTCGAAATTTTCCGTAAAACTATGCTTCAAGAGTAATGCAACCGTTACATAGCATTTTGAGCAGTTGTATCAGTTGATAGTTAGATCGTTATAATGAAATGAATAGACACTCAGTTCAGATGTAATGCGTAATACTTTGATGTTAAGTTGTGTTATCTTGAACCTGTGGTTTTAGTTCAATGAACAAAAGATATTTGGCTCATGTGTACTGTATCCAAGCATTTGGAAAAAGCATTAAGTGTTTTGTAAAAAACTGTAATCAATAAATGGTGATGGGCAAAGTAGACTAATACTACTTTATACTTTTTACTTAAGTACCAGTTACGGGTGTCATGCCATAAAATATTTTTAATACGACTGACTTTGTATTTAATGTGACTTTAATAATAACAATATTGTAAGTTACTAATTATAACACTTTTATTTTACGGAGAGTAAAGAACATTTACATTATCAAATAAGATTTTCATTCAGTCTAGACAGAGTTCAGGCACTATAGAAATAGAAAGATTAGAGTTGCAATTTTATGTATGAGTACTTAAATAATCTGTTTTAGTTACAACATTTTTTTTTGAGTGTACAATACATTTTTTTTTTAAACAATGTTCACTCAGAAATTGCTTAAATTTTACAAACAATTACAAAGAAATGGCAAATAACGCATTTAATTAAATGTACACATTTTTAAGTAGAAAACTGAAAAAAAAGTTTATAAAAACACTTTATAGTATTCATATTTTAAATATATATATATATATTTAATCTAAAATGAACTATTTTATCCAATACATGTGAGATATATGTTTATGCTTATAAGATCATCACAGTTAGCAAAATGCTTAACATCAAAATGTCTGAAATCAGTTGTGAGTACAGTCGGTCAAGAGCAAGCTGCAGAATCCCTCACATCAGGTGCTGTGTTGGTTAAAGCTGATGTGCGGTGGGTATTTTACCTGTCTGCACTGCTCGGCCTTCTTCAGCTTTTAGCATCTGTGAGTGTGCTTGTGCTGCACTGGTGGGCATCATTAAACGGACAGCATTCGTCTTTCCTCTGCCAGTCATTCTCCATCCACAGAAAACACGCCACCACCTTCACAACATACAACACATCAGAACCTCCACGCCAAAATCAACCTGACCAGCTCTGTCTCCTCTCTGCTGCACGACACACACACGCCACACACACACACACACACACACACACACACACACACACACACACACACACACACACATCACACACACACACACACACACACCACACACACACACACACACACACACACACACACTGACACACGACCTGCCGCATACACACACACACACACACACACACACACACACACACACACACACACACACACACACACACACACACACACACACACACACACACACTGACACACACACACACACACACACACACACACACACACACACACACACACACACACACACACACGCACACACACACACACACACACACACACACACACACACACACACACACACTGTGCCAACCACTGGCGGCGGCATTCTGAGCACTTGCATTATGTCAATTATTGAAGGATGTTCTCATGATATATTTATCATGTAGTGATAAGCAGTAAACACTCTGGCCTGTGTGTGTACAGCGAAGAGAGTGATATTCCATTACAGCACATTAAATAAACATGCCCTGATCAATTATTGATCTTTGACTAAATGTTAAGCGTTTAAACCTTAAGTGTATCGAGGGAACAGCTACGAGACGTCGCCTGTCTGCTGCTTTTAATTAGTGCTGCAAAATGACCAATAGTGCGAAACAGATTCTTAAACAGAAGGATGAGGGCAATCCGACGTCACTTCTGCTAAATGTGAGCCATTTGTGTTCCTCTGTAGACACAGAAAAAGCCTTTTACTATGACAAATTTGACTATGTGTCAACGTTGACAAGAATCCAATAACCTTTTCTAAATGTTTGTTTTCTTTTCATGAAGATGCTTCAGACTATATCTCTTTAAATAAGGACAATTATACCAAGACTGCATTTATTTGATCAAAAATTCTATTCCATTTAGAAATATTATTATCATTTAAAATAACTGTTTTCTGATTTAATTTATTGCATCATTAGTCCAGTCTTAAGTGTCACATGATCTTCATAAATCATTCTAATATACTGATTTGCAGCTCAATAAATATTTCTGATTATGATCAATGTTAGCTTATCAATATTTTTGTGGAAACAGTGATACTTTAGGCTTCTTTAATTAATTGAAAGTTCAAAAGAGCAGCATTTGTTTGAAATATATTTTTTTTTATCTCTACTGTCACTTTGGATCAATTTAATGCATCCTTTGCATCCTTGTTTATGAAAAAAGTCCACCAATTTGTATCACTTTATCTTATGTTTTGTTGTCAATTCTGTTACCATAAGCTTGTATAGTAGCCAACTGAATAGTGTGCATGTCAAAATATCAGTATTAAATTGTCCTTGTAACTTTATGCCATATTATAGAGTTAACCGCTGATGCCTTTGTAGAAAAACACTACACACTCTCTTATAAAGTGTGTTTAAAATCCTACTTTAATCTTCAAACTAGACACTTTCATAGAATGACCAGTTTATGAGACCAAACTTCATTAACATGAGCGCCATGCGACTAAACGCAGGCTGAGTATCGGTTAGCACGGCCCTACAGGCTGAGGCCAGCGCTTGCTAATCGTCTCTTGCCCCATTGTGTCCAAGTGGACTTGAGTGTAATACATTATGAAAATGAGAACGAGCAAGGCTACGTGTTCCTGAGGTCATTATGTGACCGTTTAGCTCTATTTAGGACTCTTCTGGCCGACCCTCAGGCCCTTGTCTTCTCCAGGCTAGCCGCTAATTAGCATGAGTAACCTCCTGTGCTTGAGCAACAAAATGGCTCTCGCCACCGTAATCGCATTCATTTGATGGCTGAAGAGCCATGGTGAGATGAAATTAGAGCGATTAATTAAGGGTTGACGCGCCGCCAAAGGTTTTCAATTTTGCGTTGTCACATCAATAACGGATATCTCCTTCTTGACCACACAGGAACGGCCTAAAGGAGACGGACGCATTGGGGAATTATCAACAATTACCACCAATTAGTCATTCCCATCTTCAGACAGGACAATGGGAGCCAACGGGAGCGTTTCGCCGCATCTTTGACGAATCTGACTTGAGATGAAAATCACTATCACTATTAATAATGCTGTTATAATGCTATTTTGGATTAATTATTGTGTATATTTTTGGGATCCTAAGACAAAACCTGCCCTTGTTAAAAAAATAAGTGCATTTAATAGTATTCAATGTGCATTTGTAATGCGCTTCAAATCTTAAAAGTATACAACTGTATTTGCAGATAAAGCATCAATACAATAAAAGGCCACTTAAAGTGTACTTAAAGGCAGGATCACTTTCATTACTGTTTCTTAACACACTTATAAAAACATGTAATATTATCAATCTAGGTTTTAAAGTACATTTTAAATCACTGTTTTAAATATAAAAATATTGTCCCATATTGTCAAAACTGAAATTTCTGATGGATTATCATCTTTTTAATGATAACAGAGGGCTAGGGGCTATGTAACTACCATATAAGTTCCAAAACAGTCACTCCACAGTAAAGTGCACACAGCCTGCATAAAGTAGATGTGCTTTTTCACGAGCCCTTGTGACTTTCGTAAAAATGTGATGTCAGAAGTACTCAGTCCCCATCCCGAGCACCGCCCACCGTCTCATCCATCCTCCAGCCACAATTAATCACCACAATGTATAAAACGTAAAATGACTGTCAGTTTGTTATTTTACACACATGCACACAGATATTATTTCATACACAATATAGTCGTGAGATGCAAGAAATCTTCAGACGCGGCCATAACAACAAAAGACCACACTTTCTTGAACCTTGTCTTATAAGAAGCGTGAGCTACAAACGCAAGCATTTCTGTCTATTCCGCTCATTTTAGCGTTTAACCACAGCTGTTGTTGATTTTTTGTCTGGCATTGGCAGCAGGTATGCGATCAAATTTCTAATTTGAGGTTGTATTATGTCGATTCTGACACCCAACATCACAACAAGATGATATTTGAAGCTCCTTATGTAGCCGAATCTGCACTCGTTTTACCTTTATTATGCTTCCAGCTTCGCTTGCGTAAGTGAACAAGCGCTGATGCGTGCGTGCGCACTATACAGATTACAGACAAGGCACAATAATTCTGAGTCAAATATGCATTTTATGATAGCAGTAACTGTAAAGGGACTATTGTAATGGGTAAATAAAATGTAAGCTAATACAGTCCTAATTAGGGCTGGTTCAACTTTTTTAAGGTTCGGTTTGTTTCACGGTTTTAGAGTCACGGTTTCGGTACAGTTCGGTATGTTTGTGGAAAAACTATACTGTCAAATACAATTATTTGTTGTTGCTGTTTGATGAATATTAAGAAAGTACTGTCACTTTAAGAGAATGCACTGATACTGTACGTTCAGCCAGCTATGTTTGCTATTGGATACTTACCAAGACGGGCATTTTGACATAATTTTTGTGTGAATTTGTCCATTCAAACACAACGCTTCAGAGAGAGCTTAATATTTGCATGCATTCTGAGGCGCAGGTTTGCGCGCTTCTGATGAGTGCACGCACAAATCACTGCGCCGAGCAAGCGTCCTCTGGCTCTTAAATGTTTAAACTGACAAGCACTTACATGAGTTTAGTTTAAACACAGATATCAATGTGTGCTGCCTGTTCAGGTCTCACCTGTGCTCGCGGTGAATCGTATTGCATCGCATTGCTAGCTGCTTAATATATATAGTATCGTTGGCTATGCATCGAGATCGCATCGCATCCTCAGTTATGGGGATGCACATCCCTAGTCTGTATAAAATCGTATTATCTCTATGCTTATTTTCTTTATTTATATACTTGAAAATAATTGGACAGTCTATGGAGCAGATTTATCTTTTACTGCTGGTTATATATCCTTTATATAACTGTGTACGTGACACTGCTTCAGACTGTATTAAAACTCTCAACCGTGACCACACCGAGGCCTGTTCCTGAAGTCGGAGGTGAACGGCGGTGTAATGTTAGCGCTGTAGCACTAGCTGTCAGGATCCTCCAGCAGCTGACAGACCTGTCTTCAACCAGCAGAGGAAAAAAGAGTCAGACTGACACACTGTTTATTCACAAATGACACTGCCAGCAACCGATCGGTGTCGCTGCTGGTTTTTTTACCCGTTTCCCCCCTCGAACGAGCCTGTGATGTTTCCTTTGTAGGTGTTACAAGACGGGGGAGAATAATTGAACGTTGACGACAGCAGAGAGCGAACGGGAGGGTGAAACGCTGATACCTGCGGCAGGTGACATGTCTACGGCGGATAGTTAGAGGAGAACAGGCTTTAAAATATGGCTGATTATTGTCACTGTGACAGGTCCGTGGAGCAATAAACACACACGTGCACAAAAACACGCTGCTCATTTGGATTTGCTTCCCACCCAAAGTCCCTGCGACTGTGCATTACGCCAGGAGCAAAGCCATAAATAAAACAAATGGGAGAGCGCTGCACTTCCGCTGGCACACGATTGGATGAAGCCTGAAAGGGAAACACAAAGGTTACCGCGGCTCATTCGGCCATTTGTCTTGTTTGTTGGATCTGCGTGGCTTGATTCGGCAAACGAGTGCTGAGGAATCCGGTGACATCAGCACTTAATCAAGACGCGCCTTGCCATTATAAATCAGTTGAACTACTGACACCTGAACTTTACTCCACACGTGCTTTTAAAGGCCATGCGCCGCTGCTTCCACTATTAGGGCGGTGCTGATCCATGGAGCTGCATCGAGGTCAGGCCGACGGAGCCCAACCGAGTGCATCACATGCGGAACGGCAGAACTATAATAAGATGAACCTAAAAACTGGAGAAATATAATCTGGATTTAGAACAACAGCTTAAATTGAGCAACGTGCTCGAGTCTCATCTGATGGAACATGCAGACACGGGTGGAGAAATCACTTTGTAGAAAATTCTTCTTTTTCCAACAACCATGTCAGGATGTGTCACCCTCCTCTACTCAGTTCCTACAAGCATGCACAAGGAGAGATATATGAGGAAAAACAATTAAGCAACAAAAAAAGTTTTCACACAAATAATATTAATAATCAATAACATTTATTAACAATATGAATAATATCAATTATTATTATTATTAAATTCTAACTATTATAATTATGTTTGTTTTACATTTGTATTTAATTTGTGCATTATTATATCAATATATTATTTTATTTGTTAACACCAATATTTTAACATAATATACATACACATATATATATAGATACACACACACACACACACACATATATATATATATATATATGTATATATGTGTAACAGGGGCGAGCGAGTAGGTGCTGTGCAAGTAAACCTCACTCCCCTAATCTCAAAGAGATACACTAGCGACTGACGCTAGTGGCCACGGCCATTTGGCCTCCTCGTTAACCCCCGTTCACACTACAAGCGACATGCAACGACAAAGCGTCACAATCCCATTCATTTCAATGGAAAGCTGGTGATTTCCGGCAACACGAGCGATAGCGACAGTTGGCGACCAGATGGGGCGTGTCCAGCGACAGCCAATAGGAAAGAAGACAGTTGAGCTCATGTGATCGTTCTCCTCTCAAACATACGCAATGGAAAAAAGAAGGCTCTGTTTCTCATTCATTTTTGTTTGTGTGTACGGATTTAATTTATATTCATATTATATTTAGTCTTTTGCCTCCAAAATGTTTGTATTTTGTGGCAAGAAACCTAATTCGCTATCAAGGTAACCAGAAGTGAGAACGCCCACTAGCAGCTTCATCGCCAGCCCCTGGTGATGTGAACGCAGCTTTAGAGCATCCGCCCCCATGCAGGAGATTGTGGGTTTAAATCCCGCTCGGAATCAGGCGAGCGGTGGACCCGTACATTGGTGCCGTGACCCGGATGGGAATGAGGTTTAGGGGGGTGAGTGTAACAGAGACCAGCGAGTAGATACTGTGCAGGTAAACCTCACTCCCCTGATCTCAAGGACGCATTAGCGACAGACGCCATTTAGCCTCCTCGTTAGCGCTTCTGTCTTCCATACGGGAGATCGTGGGTTTTCGAGATTTTTATAGAGTTTCATATATATATATATATATATATATAGATCTAAATTATTATAATTGATACCGGAGTATGTGAAAACCAGGTTTGATGTCAATTGGTGTCCTTCAGCGTCCCAGGATGTCTCAAGTTTGAACATGGAGAAGAGTGAATGACATGAGAACTGTAACAAAGAGCAAGATTTGGTTTCACAATTTGAGTTGAATTACTGAAATAAATGAACTTTTCCACTACATTCTAATTTATTGAGATGCACCTGTATACTTATACTCCATTTTAAAATACATTATTTTACTAATAAACTAATACCAAGTTGTAATCTTTAATTGGTAGCTTGATACAAAAAGCAAGAGCCCAGGAATGTTCTTTATAAATATGTGTGTTGTGGCCGTACCTCTACGCGAGTGTGTGTTTGAGTCAGTGAGCGTCTCAGATTCACATGAGTCATCACACGCCGCCTCTTTGTACATCAATGACATCTTTATTCTTTTCTCCTGGCGCTCGGCGCTCTGTGGCAGCGAGTGCAGTCGCTTTGTAAAGAAACATCTCTTGCTCCTCTTACCATTGTGTGTGGCTGACAATGGCACAGGACCTCCCAGATCCGCAGCTGCAGCCTCAACACACACACACACACACACACACACACACACACACACACACACACACACAGGCAATGTGAAGTTCGCTCCCTTTGCCACACACTTTTTCACCCTAGTTCCACTCGCTCGCCCAAACACACACACACACACTCAGGCTGCGCAGTGAAGCTCTATGAGCCTGCGCTTGGGAAAAACTTGCCCAGTGATTCAGCTGTCACTCATCCGTGAGCACAGGCCGGGCGATACTTCCAGAGAGGGTGTTCAGTCCTCACCCCGTTCAATGAGGAGCACCATTGTTCTCTGAACCCTCTTCACTGGGCCACTCTTGGGGTCTCTGGAAACCAGGCCATAGCAAACAAACAATACGCTGCTCGCCTCCTGAATGGACCACGACTCGCATGTTTATTGAGGCCAGACTTTCTTTCTTTCTATCTCCTTTCCCTCGTGAATTTAGCATCAGAAATGTAGCGAAAACACAATAAGGAGACTCGGCGCCCATTCAGCAGGGAAGGTGTCCTTCGAAGACGTCCAGGTGTATCTTTTCACTGTTTCTGCTTGTAAACAGACGCGTGACTTCGAGGCCGCCTTCCTGCGAAGAAATCCAAGCAGGCTTTGAGGCTTGGTGTTTGGGTATGGGAGCTCTTCAGAGACACTAAACACTTCCAAACAATGCAATAATTATAGTGTTTGCTAAGCCAAGCTCATACTTAGTGAAGTTCAAGACCCGAGCCATATCTAGAAAGCACTATATAATAGAGACGAGAGGATGCAGGACTCTTTTCATGCAAAATGGTAAGAAACCCCCTAGCAACCAGCCATGACACCCTAGCAACCACCCACAGCATGCCAGCATCATGTTGGAGACTTTAGCACAGGCAAACAACAATCACATTTCCTTTACAATATGATAAATACATAATTAAGCATCAGAATTGTCTTTTTGGTACATTTCACCCTGAATAAAGAATTCTCTAAAATTCAGTAATTTAAACACTCTTTAAGAAAAGATATTTTGAAAAATGTCTCAGGTTTTACAATAAAAGTCTTTGGTGCCCAGTGTGCTTTTGGACCTCATGGACTCTCACTGCACAGACAAAATGTTTAGTTTTTAAAAATATCTTCTATTTTGTTGCACATTTGGCTGACATGAAAGTGAGTAAACGATGAGAGAATTATCTTTTTGGGTGAACTGTCCCTTTAAGACTAACCTGATCTATGACAAACACACTTCAAGTCAAGTAAAATTAGTTTTCACATTACACATCATTTCAAAGGAGCTTCACAGAAAATGAAGGTGGTAATTATTATTTATAATATCTTCATGCATTATAGTTGCATTTAGTAGATTAGATCTGAGTGATCATTTAGTTTACATTACAACAATATAAGCCATCAAGCAGTTTATATTTCCATATATATACAGTGCCCTCCAAAAGTATTGGAACAGTAAAGACAAAACTGCTCTGTTGGCTGTGGAGTCAAGACATTTACAAATATGATTAAAAGATGAGCATAAGTATCGGGACAGTTGCCTCACAGGTCTTTCTAAGTGATCAGCTGTGTCCAGTTGCATTCATTATTCAGATATTAAAGCCAGGGAATGTTGTGTCAGTTATATCCATTACTTCTGTATTCTGAATCTTGCATTCGATGATGACCCACACAAACCAGGATGAAGATGAGGGAGCTGACTTTGAGAGAAAAGCAAGCAATTTGGATGCTAAAAGAAAATAAGTCAATTAGAGCTCTTGCAAAAACAAAGGACATGGAGAAATCAAGAGTTTGGAAACCACCAGCAACCAACAACTACCTGATCGGCTGAGAAAACAACAGTAGTTGATGACAGACAAACCATAAAAGCTGTGAAACAGACACGTCTGTAATTTCACCAACAACTTCCAGAAAGCTGTGGTGATGCTCTGACAATCTACGGTCCTCAGGAGACATTGACACAGAATTACAGAAGCTACACGAAGATGCAAACATCTGACCAGCACCAAACATAGAAAGACAAGATTAGAGTTTGAATAAAGCACAAAGAGCCAGAAGAGTTTAGGAACTGTGTTTATGGACTGATGAGACAAAGATGAACCTTTATCTAAGTGATGGGAAAGCAAAAGTGTGGAGATCCCAGCATACAGCCTCATCTGTAAAGCATGGTGGAGGTGTTGTCATGGCATGGGCATGCATGCTGTCTCTGGAACAGATCCTCTCAACTTTACTGATGATTTAATGTATGATGACTGTAGCAGAATTAATTTGGAAGGGTACAAAACCATCGTGTCTACCAATATTCAAGAAAATACCACCAGATTCATTGGGAAGTGCTTCATATTGCTTCAGAACAATGACCCAAAACACCCTTCCAGTTCAGTCAAGGAGTTTATAAGGGCAAAGACATGGAAAGTCTTAGATAGCCTAAGTCAACTTCCAGATTGAAATCCGATTGAACATGAATTTCACCAGCTGAAGAGGAGAGTAAAGGCAGAAACAATGGGAATTGGCTGCATTAAAGGCTGGGAAAAGCATTTCTAATGATGAGAGCAAGAGTCTGGTGATGTCTATGTGTCACAGACTCAGTGCTGTGATCGTGCTCAAGGGATCTGCAACTAAATAATAGCTTTTAATCTTTTATATCGGCCTTATGTTCAACTGTCCCAATACTTCTGCTCACATCAATGAGTGGGATGAACTCTAAAAGTGCTGTTCTTTTTATTTGGTAAAACATGTATGTGTTGAAACGGCTAATAATAAAATGCGACATTCTGTAGTTTTGTCTCATATTCATCTTTTAATCATATTTGTAAATGTCTTGACTCCACAGTCAACAGAGCAATTTTGTCTTTACTCTTCCAATACTTATGGAGGGCACTGTATACTGTAAGTATGAAGATAAAGTTGGACATATATACTTAACTATACATAAATAGCTGAGTTACATTTTGTGACAAAATAAAGCAGTTGAGATTTGCTTTATAGTATAGATTGCTTGATGTGTATGCATGCATGTGGATAATGTTGGATATAATAATAACCCAATGCTATGTGATAAAACACTTCACATTTTTGCAAAGATATAAAACAACCATGCACCTGAGATTTGCTATATAGTATATTTTACGTAATGTCAGTGTATGCAGGTAAAGTGGGATGTACTATATATCCAACTTTTAATATATCACTGATGATAATATAGTTCACATTTTTGGACAACATAACTAGCTATAATAAGCTAAAACAAACTCTTTGGTGATTTACTAGAGCAACTAAAGAAACACAGTACAAACAGATGACAGTGTAGGTTATGTGAGGTGTCCACAATCCTGTTTGTGTGACAGTATCTCGTGTTTGTCTTTCAAAAAGCTCACATTCATATGAACCCACCAGCATCTTCTCGTTCCTCTCTCTCTCTAACAGATCTGAGCACACAATGGGACAGTTCATCAAGTGCACTACAGAGGGGGCTTTCCACCAACATTACCACTCACTCTGCAACATGTCCAGTATAATACAACTATTTCTGTGGGTTTTATGAAGGTCCATTTTTTAAAGGTTTTTAAAAGACCATTTTAAGCCAAAGTACAGAAAATTCAAGAACCAAATTAAAGGAGACACAATAAGTGAAAATATAATCTGAAATTAAATGTCTAGGGAGCAGAAAAGTTGTAGAAGCAGAAGAGTTGTAGAAGGAGAAGAAGTTTTGATTAAAACAAATGTATGATTAATAGAAGAATTGTCTGCCAATGGGTTCAGAAAAATCAACTCAATTAAAAGGGAAAACACGTTTTCATACCTCATTGACAGATATTTGTTTATGTTTAAACCATAAACTTGCTTATTAGCTAACTTATGTATCTTGATTTAAGACTGTTTAGATATTTGTGCTGGAAACTAAACAAAACCCTAAATGGTCATGAATATGAATGGGTGTGAATGGACTTTTATGATTGTACTCCTGCCAATGTTGGTGTAAAACAGAAAAATAAATTTCATTATGTGCATAAAATATAATCAGCATTGCTACATTTTCGGTTTTGTAAAAACACTACAATGCACGCTTTCATTTTTTATTTTACTGTAATTCCAAACCAACCACAAGAGGACAATAACAACATCCTATGATAACATTACCATTACCATTAAAGGGGCAGTTCACTCAAAAATCATTTTGCCATTCCAAACCTGAATATTACTTTCTTTATTATGTGGAACATAAAAGAAGATATTTTGATAATGTTGGAAACCAAATAGTTTCGGTTCCCATTGACTTCCAGTATATGGACAAAAAGTACAAAGGTCAATGGGAACCACAACTCTTTAAGAAATGCATACAGGTTTGGAAAACCTGAAGGTGAGTAAATAATGTTTTTGTTGGGTATCATATTTGTATGTATTTTATTATTGAATGTAAACATTGATTCTTATTAAACGGATAGTCCAGGCAATAATAACCAAAAATCTGTCATTATTTACTCACATTCATATTATTCCAAACTTACATTACTTACTTTCTATTTTGAGGAATGTTGGAAACGTACCATTATATAGACAACATTTGTAATGGAATTAAATGGGAAACAAAACAATCTTGGTTACTATTCTTCAAAATATATTTTGTTGCTACCTGGTCTCATGGCATTTACGTACCTGGGTGTACTTTTTAGCCAGACACGAAATATGTACCAATAACTACATATTACTGAAGTTTCCACAAGAAACAAACACTAGAGGCAGTAAAACTCTGACGCCTTTTACTCCTTTTCACACAAATGTACAGAGTTTTGATTAATAAAGCATAATTTTCGCACAATTAATTGAAGAATATCATGTTACGACTTCAAAACAATATTAAAAAGCTGGGAGATTTGAAAACTGATGCTTTTGATCGTTAGCATCACACATATCCAGCCTCGTATCTATAGGTTTTCATAGACGGTAAGTTTGTCCGGTAGTTCACGGAGTACAGAGACGTACTTGAGAGGCGAGGAGATCCGGTTTGAATCCTGTATCCGGTTTTGCATTTGTCAACACTATCAGGTAGGTTTAGGGTTAGGTTGGGTTGGGTGTAGGGCATATTTCCAACACAATAGAGCATTAACTTTTAGGGACAGACCCCGGATATTTGAATTCTGAACCACCGCAATACATTTCTGTAGCAATGTAATTAAAACACAGCAATATGTATCTATATCTACATAATAAAAACGTGCCAGGGTTCATGTATTGAACCTGTGTTTTAGAGACACTTAGTGGACATTTCCCTTTAAAACTGCGGCGAAACGTGGAGTAAGATACATAAAACGGTGTCGCACAGAGGTACGTATTTTTATGAGACCAGGTTGCATTTTTTGGTGTTCTGCAGAAGAAAGAAAACGTTTATAACAACTTTAGGATATAATAATGAGTAAATAATTAGTTTTTTGTTTGGGTGTTATATTTTGATATTTTTGTGAATTATATTACTGAAAGTAAAACATGATCCTTATTAGAATACACTTCTGTCATTATTTACTCACACTGATGTTGTTCCAAACCTGTACACTTTCATAAATAAAGGTACAAAAGCTGTCACTGGGGCGGTACCTTTTCAAAAGGTACATGTTTGTACCTAAAGGGTCCATTTTGGTACCTTAAAAGGTACATATTAGTACTTAAAGTGTACATATTTGAACCTAATAGGTACAAAAGTGTTCCTTTTGAAAAGGTACCGCCACAGTGACAGCTTTTGTACCTTTATTTCTGAGAGTGTACGACTTTTCTTTGTTCTGAAGAACATACAAGAAGGCAATCTGATGAATGTTGAAAACCAAATAGTTTCGGTTCCCATCGACGTCCATTATATCTAAAAATACAATGGAAATCAACAGGAACCAAAGCTCTTCGGTTACCAACATTCTTCATAATATTTATTGGTGTTTCACAGAAGTAAGTCATAGATGTTTGGAATGATTTGAGGGTGAGTAAATAATAATAAAAGTTGTATTTAAATACAACATACTATATGCAATATATATTTAAAATCATATGAGTTATATATTTTAACACAGAACATTTATATGAATATAAATTATAACTAACTCTGCATAATCATGAAGTTATCTTGCAATCAGATATGAATTATGATTTTGTATTTTTCTACATTGGAAGATCATTTCTTATAGCTTAGAAGCATACATGTTTGATCATTACATATCAACGGGTTCTTTTGCATCTCAAGTAAATGTATCTTGATTTAAGGCGTGGCAAACCACCATTAATTTCTGATGCTGATTATATATACATCAATACTGTTTTCTATGTTTAATAGTGATTTTTCCAGTTATGCAATCCATAAAGGACTTTTACTTTTTCCACATGGTAAATAAAATATTTACACTGTTCACACTGTCATACACCAAACTGGTGTGACTGCAGAAAGAGAAAACAGTCGGCCAATCAAGTCCAATCACTAAAATGAAGCAATTATCTATCATGTGACCCATCATAATATCTGTCAGCATTCTCATCAGGCTCTTTCAAATGAAGGGATATCTAGATTCAAAGCAGTGTGGACACTCAATAACAAGTTCAACACAGTCCCTGATTACAACTAAAACAGTGAGACGGATATTCTATTGTCAGTCAATTACTGATTAGAGGAAACACGAAACGCATGGCAATTAGGACTGATTATATTGGACAAATTGGCTTTGTAGTTTGGTAACAATTCCATGCTCATCAAGTGTGAAATGAATGTTGATTACCCACTAACGGCTGACGTCTGTGACTGGACTAATGAAATTACAAGGGAATTTGGTTCAGGTTTGACTTCCTCACATTCCTTGTGTACAGTATCACAATTAATGTTATTATTCATCAAGGATGCATTAAACTGATCAAAAGTGACATTTATAATGCTATAAAAGATGTATATTTCTAATCAATTATGTTCTTTTGAACTTGCTATTCACCAAAGTATACTGAAAAATAAAACGGATCACAGTTTCCACAAAAAAAACAAAGCAGCACAACTGTGTTCAACATTGATAATAATCAGAAATATTTCTTGAGCAGTAAATCAGTATATTAGAAGGATTTATGACGATCATGTGACACTGAAGACTGGAGTAATGATGCTGAAAATACAGCTGCGCATCACATAAATAAATTATTTTTTTAAATATATTTCCATAGAAAACAGCTATTTTAAATTGTAATAATATGTCCCATCTTTACTGATTTTACTGTATTTTTGATCAAATAAAGGCAGCCTTGGTGAGCAATAAGAGACTTCTTTCAAAAACATGAATAAATATCTTACAGAAACTGAAAAGTCAGATTATTACATGATCTTATGAGAAGACAGTTTTATGAAAACACACATCTATTGAAACTAAACTGGAAAATGGCTCATTGTGATCATCTAATGCCAGACAGATGAATCCATGAAAACACAACGTCTCCATCTGCATGTCAATGACATCAAAGAGTCAGAAAGATAATGACAATTATTATTTGAATGAATGGTTGTTTTAAATGCAAAAAGCCTTGACTAGCACTATAGTTGGACCTCAAGGGGAATCAATAAATACATGTATGATGTTGAACAGAGACCAGATACTGGTTGAGACGTTCTCACATAAACTGTGATGAAGAGATAAATAGGACTGGTTTGGTTTGCCTCACTGTTCACCACCACGGCTCTTTTTGTCTCGAGAACAATTCCAGCTCGAAAATCAGGGAAATGAATGTTGAGCGACGAGAAAGAGAGACCTGTCCCCCTGAGAGACTCTGGGGTCTTTGTGATGATCAAAGTGGTCCTGTGACGGAGCTCCTCTGGGAAAACTGAAGTGATGCTTGGAGGTAAATGGCCACTGGCTCCGTGATGAAAGAGGACAACTGTGGAAATGTAAATGAAGACGGAGGCATCTGAACATTCACAGCCATGACCTGCGGAGGAGACCCAAGAACAGAAGCAGAAAAACACGGAGCAGCTCTCAGACAGACTCACAGCTGCACTGATGCTGTCAATGTTCACGAGCTTCACACAAACTACATTTACTTCTACAACACAACATCTGTCCCTGTGAAAAACGAATGGTTTCAATCAAGATTTGAGATTCAAACACAGGAATAGGAACAGTGTTGTTATTGTTAACTGAAACTACTCAAATTAAATTCTGTTAACTGAAATAGTTGAAATAAAATTATATATAAAGACCTATTTAAATTAGACTAATACAAATAGAAATGTTGCCAATAGAAAAGTTAAAGTTGAAGCACCAAAATTACTAAAACAAAAATTAAGCTAAATAAAAATATTAAATCTAATAAAATGCATCAAAAACCAACAACAACAAATCACATACAATAGAAATATAAATATAAAAACTACTACTAAAATTACTAAAACTTAACTAAATGAAAGCTTAACAAAAATATAAAAACTTCATAAATGAATTACAAAATCCTGATTATAAAATTACTAAAAATGCAACTAAAATAAATTACACCTGTATAGAAATGTCAACATTTCCGAATATTTCAAAAAAAAAAAATGTGTGAAAACAAATTAAAACAAACTAAAATAAATGCAAGCTAAACAGCCACATAAATTAAAATAATACAAATTAAAAATCACATAAGGTTACTCAAACTTACAGTAATATTAAAATTAAAATAAATACAAATAAAAGCTCATTCCAAATATGAATAAATGATTATTATATAAATAAAACTAAAATATGAATATTATATGAATAAAACTAAAGCACTGCTCTGGAACTTCATTTAAGGAGTACCTTTGACTCAGATGTTTCTCTTAAACGTCCTGCAGGGGAACAAAACAGACCCAGATGATTCAATACTTAAGATCTACAAGCCAGAAGTAAGAGTACAGAGCTGTACAACTGAAGTGGATTCACGGTTGATGAGCTATGTTTGGGTTCACATTGAGATCTCTTTTGATCTTGGTATCTTGGCAAATCTGAGCACAGTTTGAGACATTACTGAGGTTCAGGTGAAAGTTTTCATTCAGGAAAAAAGTACGAGACGTAAAGAAGAGTCTCTATTTGCTGTACAGGAGACACTATTGAGATATTAAAGAGTTTGACGAAGGCTGATGTCAGATAATCGCTCCCGGCTCTGCTCACATCTCTTCTGCCGTGAGATATTTGTATAAAAATAAACCTCGATCTGTACATCCGTCTCCAGAGGAACCGCGCCGTTGTGTTGATTTGAATGAAACATGTAGAGTCTTTGTAGCAATTCCCATCATGCCCCTGTGTTACTGTTTCATGTGTTAACTACATAGTTATCAAATTTTATAATGTTTAAATTAGACTAATACGAGAATAGAAATGTTCTGGGACCTGAATTGAAATCAAGCTGAAAGATGTACACTTGTAGTATTACAGTCAACAGATGCTGGGAGAACACAAACATTGTACCACGGTAATACTGTTAGCCTTTGTACATGCAACATGAAAATAAAATGGTATATATAAAACTACTTTGCAAATACTAATAGTTATATAAATGTGTATATAAAAATATAAAGTGTCATGCTACTTTGGATTGTAAATCAATTTACAAATATATATATATAATTACAATAATAATATATTCAACTATACATATAAATTGATAGATTTTTATATGTATGCATACATATATCTAGATCACACAATCTCAAACTCAAAATGATCACAAGAACTGTGAGCAAAAATCCCAGAACCACAGGGGACCTAGTGAATGACCTGCAGAGAGCTGGGACCAAAGTAACAAAGGCTACCATCAGTAACACACTGCGCAAATAAAGGACTCAAATCCTGCAGTGCCAGCACTGCTCTGGAACTTCATTTAAGCAGTACCTTTGACTCTGAAGTTTGCTAGAGAGCATTTGGATGATCCAGAAGAGGATTGGGAGAATGTCAATATGGTCAGATGAAACCAAAATAGAACTTTTGGTAAAAACTCAACTTGTCGTGTTTGATGAGGAGAAAGAATGCTGAGTTGCATCCAAAGAACACCATACCTACTGTAAAGCATGGGGTGGAAACATCATGCTTTGAGCACAGTTTTTCTGCAAAGGGACCAGGACGACTGATCTGTGTAAAGGAAAGAATGAATGGGGCCATGTATCGTGAGATTTTGAGTGAAACCTCCTTCCATCAGCAAGGGCATTGAAGATGAAACGTGGCTGGGTCTTTCAGCATGACAATGATCCCAAAGGCTCTGCTCACATCTCTTCTGCCGTGAGATATTTGTAAGAAGCATAAAGATCCTGGTGTGGCCTAGCCAGTCTCCAGATCTCAACCCCATAGAAAATCTTTGGAGGGAGTTGAAAGTCCCAAAACATCACTGCTCTAGAGGAGATCTGCATGGAGGAATGGGCCAAAACCAGCAACAGTGTGTGAAAACCTTGTGAAGACTTACAGAAAACCTTTAACCTCTGTCATTGCCAACAAAGGGTATATAACAAAGTATTGAGATGAAATTTTGTTATTGACCAAATACTTATTTTCCACCATAATTTGCAAATAAATTCTTTAAAAATCCTACAATGTGATTTTCTGGATTTTTTTTCTTATTTTGTCTCTCATAGTTGAGGTATACCTATGATGAAAATTACAGGCCTCTCTCATCTTTTTAAGTGGGAGAACTTGCACAATTGGTGGCTGACTAAATACTTTTTTGCCCCACTGTATATATGTATGCATATATATATATATAAATACCCATGTAGTATATATATATATATATACACACACACACATATATATATATATACACACACACATATATATATATATATACACATACACATATATATATATATATATTATTTTACAGTATATATTTATATATAGAATTACACACACATATTATACTATATACATAAATTGATAGAACGAATACATAACTATACATATACATGACTATACAGATAAATGTAATAAAAATGTATAATAATTAATATAAAGTAAATTACATATAAATTGATAGATTTGTATTATATTTAATTGTAAACCTATAACAATAAAAATAATATATTCAACAGTATATGTTACACAAATATATCGATTTTGAATTGTATATATATTTATAATTATTTATTTAATATAATTTATATAATAATAAAGAAATCCAAAAAAATATTGTTTTTGTCCAATATACATAAATTGATAGATGTATCGATTATTATTATAAATTGATAGATTTATCAATATATTTAATTTTAAACCTATTTAAATACAAAATAACAATTCAACTATATAAATTACAATTGTAATGAATTAATCTCTAATCATTTACTCTGAAATGTACACATACAGCATCAGTGTTTCTTTTGGGCTTTTAGCAAGATGAAAAGCAAAGGTCTGATCACATCAGCACAAGCAGACTTATTCATAATGAGCTTAATATCTGATGTTCAGATGTTCACAGGCATATTAATACATGAAAGAAAAGCACTGAACTCTATAAACCTGACATCAAATTTTAAAGGGACGTACACGGCTTTCCTTTCATCCACAGCTCTTTCTTGCAGTGCTTACGGTTAAAACCACTGCTCAAGGGGGTTTAAACGCAGCAATATACGCAGAATCACCTCTCAAATATGATCTCCAGTCTGATATCTGTTCACATAAACGTTCAGCAGGGTTAGTATGTAAAGTACGTTAGTGCATTTAGTGCAATACTCAACTCAACGGTGAAAAGTGTCTGAGAGATTTCTCACCGATGTCAGTCCTCTGGGTGTATTTGAGTAACAGATACTCCAGAACAGCTTGAAATGCCTCAATATCACAGAATGACCTTCAGAAACTGATTCATAGGTCAGACATAAGGATATACTCATTGAAAAACAAACCATATCCCCTATTAATAGATCATTTGGTGATAACAGAGAGAAAACCAATAAATAACTCTCATGTCTCTATTAAAGACAAGCTAATGTTGAGACAATGCATCAGTGTTTTGTCATTCAGCACAGACACTAAAAGCCTATTATGCCATACTTTAAGGGTTGCTCACACAGATTGTGTATTAAACATGTATCTCAAATAAACACATGTATCTCAAACTCATTTGAACTTGATGTGGAGTCTTAAAAACGTGAGATAAGATGCATGTCCAGCACATGTTTACACAGCACAGATGGAGGTAAATAACCTGCGCAAATGAATGAAACATGCATTTAAAGTACATGCACATTTAATGGAAACGAAGCATGGAAGATGCTTTTAAAAGCAGAAACAAAGTACTCTGTGTAGAGTATGCATATGCGATTATATCACACTCTGCATTTGTTGTTTGTTGTCTAATAAACCTGGCATTGCATATTATGAATATTGTTAGCTTTTTGACAAAGGTCTTTTGTTGTTCGCTTTTGGTAAAATGTCTGGTAAATGCATACATGTAAATGTGTGAGTAAAAGAGCACTTTACTAAACTATTTGTATCTGAAAGCATGAAGCACATTATTTTCCCAAAATAAGATGAATCATTCAAAATTCATGTTAATTCTTATTTAGGCTACATTTTATTAGCATTTAATATTTAGTTTGTTTCTTTAGTTTGTTTCTGTGAACTGTGAGGACTTTCCATAGACTTCTATTACTTTTATACTGACCAAACCATATTTTCTATCACCTAAACCTAAACCTACCTCTTCTAGAATACCTGTTTGCATTCTTACACTTTCAGACAAGTACACACACACACACACACACACACACATGTTGGTTTTATGGTTTACAACTCTCCATAGGCGTAATGGTTTTATACTGTACAAACTGTATGTGCTATTGCCCTACACCCACACTACACCTAAACTTAGCCCTCACAGGAGGCGGTGCATTTCTACTTTCCCTCAAAAACTCACTCTGTATGATTTATAAGCATTTTAAATTATGGGGACACTGAAAATGTCCTCATAAATCACCTTCTCCTTGTAATACACACACATACACACACACACACACACACACACACACACACACACACACACACACACACACACACACACACACACACACACACACACACACACACACACACACACACACACACACACACACACACACAGCGCATTAAACCAGGCAATGCTCTTGCATCATTATGACTTTTCTTAGAGATCACACACTGCCAAATTGTTTTGACTTGATACTCAAACACACTAAGATACACTAACCCTGTATTATTCTCATTAGTAATTCAGTCCAAAGAGGCAGAATTCCCCGGTTACCCCTCAGACTCGCCTGAAACTGGGCCAAGTCAAGGTTAGCTGTTAAGCCAGGGAAACTCAAGCAGTGTAGCCCGAGAGCCTTTACTATAAGTAGAGCCATAGGCAGCGAGGTTTTGATCTGGTGAGATATATTCTAGATGCATTAACACAGAGCCGTTGAGAGAGAGGCTTACGATGAGATCTTTAACTCAAGCGGTCTGAGCTAAAAGATGTGCGATATCCTTCTCCATACACAACACGCGGCTGCTCTTGCCAAGTCTGTAGGTCAGCGCTCTCTCATTCGCTTTTTGCACTCCTCTCTGTCCTTTTTTCGACGGTGTGGGTTCTGATACGTGTGAAGCTTCAGTCGAGCATGAAAGTCATGTTCTGTGAGATGGAAGGCGGCCTCGGGCTTTGGCACCGGGGCTCTAGAACTGCGAAAGCCTCCACACCCTCAGTGGGACGATCACAGCACCGACCCGCTGCTGACACGCTCACATGACGGCCCAGAACCACTGCTGAAAAAATGCTAATGTGTTAAAAAAGTCATCAGGGTAACTTATTTGTGAGAAGTTGCATCTGATTTATCCTGCTTTTCCACACAAATTGAGCAGCTCATTTTTGATATTTACTCTTTTAGACCTTTGCATTCATTTCACATTTCACTTTAACAAGCCTAAGTTACCACATGATGTGTTTCAGAGAGCTGAGAGCACTTTACAAACTAGTAGTAGCCTATCTGAAAGTGAAGCCAAATTAGCCATGAAATATTTAATAAAAAGTATCGTTAGAAGTTCTGATGTCAAAAATCTTCATTCTGTGTCAAATAAAACTAATTTCAGAAACTTCCCCGTCTCAAATGTTTAATTTGATCAATATTGTTTTCTGATGAAAGACAAATAATAATAGGGATAGAAGGCAAAATATTAAAGGTCATGGGTGAATATTTATGGAGGAATCCACGATTTCGTGGAGGGTGTCACAATGACAGCATTCACCTAAGATTTGGAGCCAAATTACAGGACGGTATCTTGATCATTTCCCTACACCGACCTAAACATAACCTTATCCATGAGTAAGCCCTAAAATCAGAGGAAAAGATAGATGAATGACACTGATGTACAAGCACCAAACACTGATTGTAAGCCTACACGTCACAAAAATGATAAACTTGTTCTTCAAATCTGATTGGTTAATAACAATGTTGTTCCAGGGTCAACAAGGTTCAAGGTTTGTTTATTCGTCACATACTAAATTATACAGGGTATAATCAGAAGTGAAATGTAAATCAAGTCAGGTCCGCTCAGTGGACAGTGCAAAAGAATAAAAAATTAAAGTTACATAAAAGTAACACAACACAGGAGCATATATATAAATATAAGTAAAAAAAGAGAAATAAAGAGTAAAATGTGCAATAGAATAAAAAAGTGCTACACAAATAAGATGTGCAAAAACAGTAAATAGGGACTTAATAAATAGTAATATGAACACGGATGTGCAAGAGGGATGTGCAAACGGGTTGTACCGGGTATATACATGTAGCAGCAATACGGATGATGGGAATAGTGAATGTTTTACAGTTAGTAAATGAGTCTTGTAAATGTTTATGAAACTGAGTTTGTGTTAAGGAGCCTGATGGCCAACACAGATGTTGATCCAGGAACATGTGGACTTGGTAAAATCAGGTTCTGTGCAGCATCATTGTGACTAAATTTCACAAAATCTGTCTCTAAACCAGATAAGTATATGAAACGACCAAAAGCTCTGTTAATCCTAAAGCAGTCAAAACTGTATCTATATATTTGTCCTGTATATATCCTCTTAAAGAGTAAATGTATTACTTGTTTTATTACTAACCACAAATTAACATAGTTTAACCACGGTATTTGTAGTAAAACTGTTTATACAAAAACCCGGTTACTGCACTTTTTAGTAAGCACTACTACTTTTCTTAAGAGATTGATATTTGTGTATACTTTCTCATTTTTTTTTTACTGTACTGACTTAATGGTTTGAAACCTGCCAAGGAAATACCAGATATTACCAAGAGTTAAGAACCCAGATCTCTCTTTATCATCTCATACTCACCTGTCCTCAGTCTCCTTGCTCTCCGAATGGCCAATAAACCCCTGTTTTGCACTCGTACCTTGTGTCTCATCCTTGCACCGTGACACATAAACATGTATTTACTTGTTTGATCAAAATTATTGCTAGGGGCAATTTAGTACCCTAGCATCCCTACTACATTCTACAGCCTTAATTTAGAAATCCCAATGTCTTTGGAACTGAACCATAAAGGGCTTTAAGAATGAGGATGCCAAGAGAAAGACCTCAAATCGGTAAGGATATTAAAGCTATCTAATTTATTTTAGACTCTGGTTCATGACAAACTTTTCTCCTGTTTATTTAGTAGGCCCCATGTGTTTCAATCCCAGTAAAATAAGGAGCCGATTGTTGAAATTTACCCATTTTCAATAGATTAAAAAGAACAAATAATATTGAAAGTAGAAATGTATTTTGCTTCGCTCTATCAACACAATTGCATTGAAAATATCTTCATGCCAAAAATGTTATTTTCCCGAAAGATTTCATGCCTTGTTCCTAAGTGGATTTCTTAAGAAACACATCCTTAAATACATTTTAAGAAAGATGTTCTTAAGTAGTGAAATAGTCTGTGTATGGGCGTTCTTATATACTGAATACTTTAGAAAATTATAGATGAGGTCCCTATTTTAGTGTTTTATGTAGAATTATTACTGAATTCTGAATTCAGAAAAAGCAGAAAGTAAATGATTACTAGTGTCACATCAGAGCACTCACACAAATCTCTAGTGGTAGTAATATGTGCTATAATATCTACAATAATACATACAAAGCAGCTCATATACAATATTTACTTTTACACCTCTGCTTTCATTTAGCATTACACTTTAACTTGCCTGAGTTACTGCATCCTCTGATGCACACATTCACACAATACATGATACTAAAACTACAACAGACATTTTTGTGAGAATAAAATAGCAAGTGAAAGCCCTCTCCTCCACCCACAACCTGTGGGAAGGCCAATCCGGGGCTATTGTTGGCCGTCGTCCTATCATTAGCACTAACCTTGAGTCCTGGCTGCGAGCTGTAATCTGAACAGAGCCATGCGGGAGTCAGAGGCTGCCTGCAGTGAATTATTAATGAACAGCATCAGGTCGCTCTCCCTTCCTGCTCTTCAGGAAACCGGGTGCTGCTCGCAGGCATTCAGAGTCAAACACACACACACACACACACACACACACACACACACACACACACACACACACACACACACACACACACACACACACACACACTCACACACACACTCACACACTCATACACACTCATACTCACGCACACGCACGCACGCACGCACGCACGCACGCACGCACACACACACACACACACACACACACACACACACACACACACACACACACACACACACACACACACACACACCTTTCAAGGTAAAACGGATCATCCAAGTCTGGCCTAGCACAGCTTAGCTAGCCAAATTACAATCAATACTCGGATATGATTCATTCGACCCTCCTTCTCGTGATGCATTGAACAATATGAGAGAAAAATAAATGGCACAAAAGTAGAACAGGCTAATACGTGTTCGTTAAGATGAGCTCCATCAGCTCAGACACTTGGGACGATCTGTCAAAAATTGACTAATGAGAATGATATTGTGAGGTGGAGCAGTTATAATGAGAAATAACAAGGAAGAGGCTAAATTGTAGCCAGAGAGCTGGAATTGTGTGAAATTAAGATAAATGTGGAGGACTATTAAAGCAGATGTTTTGGAACTAGTGCAAATGTCTAGCCAACATGTAATTATACAGTGCTTTGACATGCACTCTTATGCTTTGAAGAGCTTATGCTTTGACTGAAGTAGGTCTGATTCACCTGTTGAATGAAAAAAAAAATCTTAATACAACTTTAGAAAGGGAAAAACAGTATGCATGCTCAAAAGAGTTCCCACTTTTTCAGGGGCCTTGGTTCCCAAAGTATTTTTCTCATTCATTTTCTCTAAAGGGATTTAAAATTAATAAAATTATTTAATAAAGGTTTTTTAAGCAACTTAAAAAAAGAGACACACACACACGCACACATGCATGCATGCACACACGCACACACACACACAGCCTTGCACGCACACACACACACACACACACACACACACACACACACACACACATGTTGGTTTTATGGTTTACGGGGACTGTCCATAGGCGTAATGGTTTGTATACTGTACAAGCTGTATGTGCTATTGCCCTACACCTACCCTACACCTAAACTTAGCCCTCACAGGAGACGGTGCATTTCTACTTTCCCCCCAAAAAACGCACTGTATGATTTATAAGCATTTTAAATTATGGGGACACTGACAATGTCCTCATAAATCACCTTCTCCTTGTAATACCTGTCATACCCATGTCATTATACAAATTTGTGTCCTCATAAACCACATAAACATGCACACACACACACACACACACACACACACACACACACACTCACTCACACCTGTTCGGGTCTGTCTCTTCTGCTCACCAAGGTTGCATTTACAGTACTGCAATATAGTACAAACAGTACTATTTTAAAATATTTAAAATATAAATATTTCTGAGATAAGTATTTATATTATACAAAGTAATAATTATACAAAGTATATAAATTATACAAAGTATTTCTACACGACTGTGTTCCCAAACAGCCGGCATCCACCTCATTACCAAGGAAGTGATCATTTTGTTCTCTGACTCATCGGATGGAAACGGTGCTTTATTTGCATATGTTTTATGCGATATTCCAGTTTTAGCATAGGTTAAATTCAAATCTTTGGATGGAAACATAAGGCGCGTTTCCATTACAGATTTGCGCAAAACTTTGGCGAAATGTTATCAATGTCGATAAAAAAGTATTTTGAAATTACGGCCAATGTTTCCATTAACCAATGTTTTGCAACTAAATCGTAACCTTCTGCCTCTCGCGATAAGTCATGGCAGTGGATTTTGGTGAGATTTTATGGATTTTGGTGTATATTTACAGAAGCAGCGAGGAGAGACGCTTCATAACATGTGTGGCATGGCTGGAATGAGCACAAGCATCGACTAAAGTGGCCGCAGTCAGCTTCAGTGGCCGTATACCGCAGACATGTACACCCTGGCACACCCGTGGCTACGCCCCTGATATATATGAACATAATAAAAATGTGCCTGGATGCACGTATTGAACCTGTGTTTTAGTGACACTCAGTCGACGTCTCGCTAAAAAGTGCACAGAGGTACGAATTTTTATGAGACCAGGTTGTCTAATATGCTGATTTGCTTCTCAAGAAACATTTCTGATTATTGAAAACAGTTGTGCTGCTTCATATTTTTGTAGAATTTTTTCTTCAGCACTCTTTGATGAATAGAAAGTTCAAAAGAACAGTATTTATTTAACATTATACATGTCTTCAATGCCACTTTTGATCAATGTAATGCATCCTTGCTTATGTAAAAATATATGATTTTGATGATATATATACATTTTGTTGGATTCTTGCGACAGCAGATGTCAGTATTAGCAGCAGTTGCCGTAAGGATCTGTAAGGGCCGTGCGTGCCACATTTTCATCTACGGATACTAGCCATACTTTTCAAATGTCTGCAGTATCACAGATCGCCTGCCACAAATACCCGCATTAATGTTTGACAAATGTTTCTGTTTGCTATCAGAAGGCCGCTCTGGTGCTGCACGGGTAATACTGACAGACATTATGAGCAGCAGGAGCACCTGCTGATTTAAATGCAGGAAATGCTCAGGGCTCAATTACCGTCTCCTCCAGACAGCAGGTGGCATAATTGAACGAGACACCAGAAAGGTGTGTGTGTGTGTGTGTGCTGAGGAATGAGATTAGTACAACACAGTTTAACACACACATGGCTTGTAAGACATTTCATAGCCATGCAAGCCAGTGCTTGTTCCTGCTGTATTGCTGTGCATTTAGCAAATAAACTTTGACTTGACTTTAAGAATTGAGAAATTAAATAAAAAGCATGTTTAATTATGAAATGTATGCAAAACAGACCTTTAGACAGAAAATCTGTATCCACATCGCATCGGCCATTCAAATACCAGATTGGTCAAAGCTTCATATATAATGTACAACATACAGTGTAAGTGCATTTATTGAGATATGTAATACATCTCTCTCTCTCTCTCTCTCTCTCTCTCTCTCTCTCTCTCTATATATATATATATAATATATATAATATGAAAACATGTTAGTTAATTATTAATAATAACTACAATAAAGTGTATGCATGTATGAATGTATTGCTATGTACACACAAGTTTGTGCACATATTAATGTGTACACACACACACACACACACACACACACACACACACACACACACACACACACACACACACGTCTGTGTAAGATGAAAATAAAATGTGCTAAACTCAGAACTGATCAGTGAAGTGAGAACTGTAGTTTTCAAGCCTCAAAGATACAAAAGCACCATAAAAGCATCACAACATTAGTCAGTATGACTGGTGCCAAATCTTCTGATGCCATGTGACAGTTTTAATGTTTAACTGAAGATTAGAAAAGTATGACAGAAACTTCATTTGAGTGAACAATTCTTCAGTTCAAGCATCAGATCAGGTAGAAATAGCATCTTACATTAACTACCGCACAGTCTCATTTTAACAGTGTATAAAGAGATTCAATAAATGTACTTCAATGAGTCACATTTGAAGAAAAGTCATTTTCAGTTCAAGTATTCCAGAGTGTGTGTGTGTGTGTGTGTGTGTGTGTGTGTGTGTGTGGATAAGTCTTGCATGAGCTGCTTTAAGCTCAGTCACTGGACCCGTCCGATCATCTGAGTCGGCCTGTGCCCTCTGAGACTGTGCACATCCTACCAGCCTTCTCCAGCTCCTGACCAGCACACACACACACACACACACACACACACACACACACACACACACACACACACACACACACACACACACACACACACACACACACACACACACACACACACACACACACACACACTTATATACAGTGCTGTGAAAAGGTTTTTGCCCCCTTCCTGTTTTTATTTTTGTGCATATTTGTCACACTTAAAAAGATTCAGATCATCAAGCTAATTCTAATATTACACAAAGATAACCCGAGTAAATACAAAATGCCGTTTTGAAATAATGATTTCATTTATTAAGGGAAAAAAGCTGTTCAAATCTACCTGGCTCTGCAAAAAGTAATTGCCCCCTAAATCGAATAACTGGTTGTGCCACCCTTTACAGCAACAACTGCAATCAAGCATTTGCAATACCTGGCAATGAGTCTTTCACATCGCTGTGGAAGAATTTTGTCCCACTCTTCTTTGCAGAATTGTTTTAATTCAGCCACATTGGAGGGTTTTTGAGCATGAATGGACTGTTTAAGGTCATGCCACAGCATCTCAGTCGGATTTAAGTCTGGACTTTGACTTGGCCACTCCTAAACCGTAATTTAGTTTTTCTTGAGCCAGTCAGAAGTGAACTTGCTGGTGTGTTTGGGATCATTGTCCTGCTGCATAACCCAAGTGCGCTTGAGCTTGAGGTCACAAACTGATGGCCGGACATTTTCCTTCAGGATTTTCTGATAGAGTGCAGAATTCATGGTTTCATTGATAATGGCAAGTCATCCAGGTCTTGAAGCCCCAGACCATCACACTACCACCACCATGTTTGACTGTTGGTATGATGATCTTTTTATGAAATGCTGTGTTGGTTTTACACCAGATGTAACGGGACACACACCTTCCAAGAAGTTCAACTTTTGTCCCATCAGACCACAGAATATTTGCCCAAAAGTCTCGGAGATAATCAAGATATCTTTGGCAAATGTGAAACAAGCCTTTGTGTTATTTTTGGTCAGCAGCGGCTTTTGCCTTGAAACTCTCCCATGGATGCCGTTTTTTCCCAGTCTCTTTCTTATTGCTGTATCATGAACACTGACCTTAATTGAAGCAAGTGAGGCCTGCAGTGGGTTCTTTTATGACCTCCTGAATGAGACGCCGTTGCACTCTTGGAGTAATTTTGGTAGACCGTTTGCTCCTGGGAAGGTTCACCACTGTTACAGAGAATTCATTTGCATTCGCAAGTTTGTGGATAATGGTCTGACCATAAATAAGAGTCCCACAGCCTTAGAAATGGCTTTATAACCCTTTCCAGGCTGATACATGTAAAAAAATTGTCATCTGTTCTTTAATTTCTTTAGATCGCTGCATTTGTGTCCTTTGTAACTTATATCACTTTGTCACAATACTGGTTTTATTTAAATAACTGTAACAAGATTAAAATGAAAACTGTGTCATCATATACTCATCCTCAAATAGTGCCAAACCTGTATGAATTGATTTGTTCTGCTGAACACAAAGGAAGATATTTTGAATAATTTTTGTAACCAGGCAGTTTTGTGGCACCATTGACTTCCATATTAGGGTAAAGAAAATCTATGGTTGTAAAAATGGCTCTTTAAAATGTTTGGTTTGTAGTGATCTGAATCTTTCTGAAGTGTGAGTGTTGATGAACTTGATGATCGAAAACCTTTTCATGGCACTGTATATGTGTTACGGCAGTGCTTCTCAAATACCGGACTGGGTCTGCATCCGGAACACATACTGATGCAATTCAATGTGGCCTCCATTTCAAGTCGCTTTGGATAATTATATGTCTACTTTGATAAATGCATGTTAAAGTTGTAAATCATTTGTTTAGTTTTTAAATGTCTGTTTGGACACGTTAGAACAATGACATGTGCTATCATGGTGATGACAAAAGATATGATTGATAATGGTCTTTAACAGCAAATATGTTGTATTTTATTATTTAATTGATATTTTGTTATCACTTAGATTATGCCCATTTGACTTATATCTGCTGTATCTGATCTAAATTGCCCGTTCATTGATCTTATTTTGACTTGAAGTACACAATATCAAAAGGTTTACACAAAAAATAGATTTTCCAAAAGTATTATACTTGCTCTGAAATCAAACAACAAAGTCAACATGAAACTGAAATGCTTCCCAATTTACTTCCTTATTACATGAATATATTTTGACACTAAACACTGAAAACAATGACCTTCAGAAAACTTGCTTTCGATGTCATGTTCGGAGTTCCTGTAATCCTGATAAAGTAGCGTGCTTTAACCATTACTTTGATCACAGTACATCAAAACACGTATCTCAGTGGCCTTGCACTGTAACAGAACCCCTGCTCAGAATTAATGTGCATTCTAAGAACATGTTGTACAGGAAACACTTTTCTGTCTGCAAACATAAACAAAACCCTACCCTCACACAAAACTACTGGCATTTTTGAATTTCAAAAAACACCATTTAGAATGTTTTTCACAGGAAGTGTCCCCATTGATTGTAGTATCCATGTCATTATACACATTTGTGTCCTTTTAACTTATATATATCACAATACTGGATATTTGTCCCAAATAACTGTAACAAGTCTAAGGCCCCATTTACACTAGTGCATTTTCATTTTAAAACGCATAACTTTTGCTATGGTTACTCCTATCGTTTACACTACTCCGGCATTTTCGACCTCAAAAACGGAGACTTTTGAAAACACTGCAGACCCTGTTTTAGTTGGAAAACTCCAGGGTTGAGTTTCAGTGTATACATATCTATGTTGTACCTGCATGAATGGCCACGTGACATGCGTGTTTGGTTGTGTAGTGTTAACAAACATCAACCAGTGTTGATGAACTTGATGATCTGTTCCTGTGGCTCAGTGGTAGAGCATTGTGTTAGCAGCGCAAAACGTTCTGGGTTCAATTCCCAGGGAACACATACTGATGAAAAAATGTGTGGCCTGAATAAGTAAGTCGCTTTGGATAAAAGTGTCTACTAAATGCATAAATGTAAATGTAAAATGCCTTTTTAAAATATAAACGCACCAGTGTAAACACTAAGTGACACGTTAGAACAGACTCTAGACATGTGCTATCATGTGTCCAAGACAAAAGATATGATTAAATGGTCTTTAAGGGAATCTGTTGTATTCACTGTATTTAATTGATATATTTGTATGTATTTATGTTTTGGAATATTTTGATTGGTCTGCTGTGTTTCTGATCTAAATTGCCCGTTAGGGATCTTAATAAAGTTTGACTTGAAGTAACAGAGGAGGAGGTTTACACAAACTGAGGCTCGCTTCTGCTCTGAAATCAAACATTAAAGTCAACATGAAACTGCATTCGCTTCCCAATTTACTTCCTTATTGTGATGCATTTCTAAATGACACTAAACACTGAAAACAATGACCTGCTAGCTTGCTTTCAGGCGTCTTGAACAGAGTGTAAAATGTGTTACACTTATGTGTTAACGTGCTTTAACCAAAGAATGTAAAAGTACATCAATAACACGTTTCTCAGCACTGTAAATAGAACAACAAACTACATCTGAATTAATAAGGTACTAAGAACATGTTGTTCAGGCATTTTTCTTTTGAACAAATAATGAATAAACAATAAAGATTTTTTATGGTGCATGATATTAACAACATACAGCCTTTTTTACTCAAATCATATACTTTCCTTTAGATACATATGAGCTAAAATACAAGGCAATTCCTAAAACAATTATAACAACAACAATAACAATAATGTAAAAAAATCAAATTCCATTTGGTCAGTCATTTTTAACAGAGATGAATACTTTCATTATATTATTAATAATGTTATAAAACATTTCTATTTCAAAATACATGTTATTTTGAACTTTCTGTTAATACAAAATCCTGAATTTTGCAAACAGGAATAAATTA
The DNA here is from genome assembly GCA_027564155.1 of Gymnocypris eckloni scoliostomus. NCBI lineage: Eukaryota > Metazoa > Chordata > Actinopteri > Cypriniformes > Cyprinidae > Gymnocypris > Gymnocypris eckloni. Next base: position 28,017,671 of record CM050420.1, on the reverse strand, counting down.
CATCATGAAATATGCTACAATAGAAAATTATTAGATTCATAATTTCAACATATTACTGTTTTTGATCAAATAATTGCAGACTTGACTTCTAAAAATTACTTAAAATACTTTGAATTGTCCTATGAAGGACATAAAATGAACCTGTAGCATATAGAAAATTATTATCAAAAGGGACTTAAAAAAGGCTACTGCTCGATGTTAATTATGAGCTATATTTCATAAAGACTATGGACCAACAGCCCATGAGGTCTAGATCATGTCAGCTGAGAGGAAATATCATTTCAGTAATTATAGTTTAACAAAAGATTATAAAGACAAACGTTTTTATTCTCTGATGTTTCTGAACTGTCCAATATTTCATGTTAGCGTCTCACTGAACACAAAATGAGTTATTAGAGAAGAACTAGGCCTTTTACTGACACTGGATTCTTGCTGCAAACATGCTAGAGTCAATGCCCCCCCACTGTTGAATCGCTTCCATTGTGTATCAGGCCGTGTAAACTGCAGCAAAGCCTGTGCTGTCAGTGTGTACAATACAAAAAATGCTGCATACACAACAATAGGAACAATAGCGCAGGACGGCGTATGTGTTTGCTCAGCATATTAATATGATGCTGCTTTAGAAGAAGAGCACACAGTGCTTTAATCACATGTACACTTAAACAAAAGGAACATATCAGGCGGAGGAACGAGCGAGGCTTTAATTGGGTGTTTATGCGGTTCAGACTCTGGGTAGTCGCAGAATTAGTCATGAAAGACGACACTGTAATAATCATGGTAAGAAATTACACTCCTCTGAGGTTAAGAGACCAATGAATAAACTAACCGCTTAAAGCACAAAAACAGCTATTAACGGACTATTTCACACACAAAAGAAATATTTACTCACCACCGTATTGCTACAAATGCTGTATGACTTACTTTATTCTGTGAAGCACAAAATAAGATATTTTGAGAAATTAAAAATGAATGGAAGTCTTCAAAATATATTTGTTTTCTCAGAAGAAATGAAGTCATGTAGGTTTAGAAAAAAAAGAGGTTGAATAAACGATGACAGTTCATTTTGAAAGGTCTCCAAAAATAATCAGGCCCTTATAAAAAAACTAATATGATATAATATAATACATTTATAAAAAAGTATATTATTAAGTATATATATATAATTACAATATCTTTTTCCAATATTTTTGAACTACCAATATAGAAAAGGGACATGAGGGGAAATATATTGACACAAAGCTCATTTTTGATGGTCACTTATAAAAATGTAATATATCATATTTTTGAGCTATCGGTGTAGAAAAGGGACATGAGGGTGAATCAATGATGACAGAGAATTATTCAAAAATGTATCAGCCACATAAAAAATATAATATATAACGTATTCCATTTAAAAATAATAATAACAAATATATATATATATTTAATATAATATTTTGGACTGTCAGTGTATCTTTACACAGAGGGAATGATGAAATTACAGCGAATCTGAATGACTCAAATGCATGGCGAGTATTTACGGCATGAATCTGTAGAGCTAGATCGTATGTGAGGATTCGCCGTGGGAGCGGGTGCTATCACCGTGGCCCATTTTTCACTGGATCATCAAAAAAAAGTATCAGAACCTTTGTCGACAAAAGACAAGCTTGCACCGTCATCAGATTTGTTGCTATGCGAATGAGTCTTTGTTCACACGGGCTCCATTTTGCTTATCCTTTCCAAACATCCCGGATACACAAGAGAGAGAGAGAAAGAGAGAAAGAAAGTGTTTGCTGATTTGACAAGCTCCTACATACGCAGAGAGGTTGTTCAAATTAAGCTCCAGCTGTTTATCATTCCTCAAGCGGCGGATCATCAGAAAGCGTTTACCTTCAATCTATGGCATTACCATAGCGTGTTTACATGTGATGTCCGTAGGGAGATACTGTTTCCGTACTGTATGCATCAGAATAGCATCGCTCTGTGATGTAACAGTCTCTTGTTTATTGTAGTTGGACAGTCGACGGAGGTGCAAATGAAAACACACGGCCCTGAGCTACTTCGAAAATCATTGCAACCTTTTAAATCAACCCCTCAATTTAGCAAATGAAGGCTCTCAGCCAAAGCGGGCCCTGTAAATGTATTCACTGGTAATGTGCCAATGCAGCTCAGGGAATTAACTTAATCATCTCCTTCATTTACAAAGCCAAGAGGGCAATTACTGCCGTATAGACGGCTGGTTGAAGCAATAAAGCAACGGATCATTCTGCTATCGCTCATTTTAAACTGTGTGGCAATTTGCAAAGCATTAATTACATTTTGGTAATTGAGCAATTAGTCCAATCAGTCTGTTGTAGGGATAAGCCTGTGCGTTAGTCACTGTGTTTTCAGTGTGACAACTACAGCTATATATTATATAGCAAAACACTGCGTATCGTAGAAAACTATTATTTAGCTTGACTAGAGTGGCGTAATCTACGTCAGATAACCCATCCCTAAACACTTATACTGCATGGACAAAACAAACTTTGACTCTGAATATCTTTTCCAGGCTTAGCGGGCAGTTTTAATCAGAATACATTGCAGTATGGATCAGATTGTATGATTTTTAATCAAAGCTCTGTCTATGTGAGAACAGGTCTATATTACCTGGAGAGAGCCGTCCGGCAGCGTTCCCATTCATCTCAATGACAGCCGTTCGGCTGCTGCAGGACGCCCTGAAGAATGCAAAGAAGAAAAAAAGTCACACACGGAAAATATTTCAAGTCAATAACAAACTTTTACTAATCTCCAAAAAGAGTCAGGCAATTATAATTTAACATATAAGCATTATCAGACTCGTAGCCGTGCAATATAGCTCTATATTGGCTCAGCCGTGAGGTAATGACAGCATGCTGATATACAGCCATATTGCACGACTACGAGTCTGATATTGCTTATATACAACAGTTGGATGGCACAAGTTTGACAGTTTAACAGCTGAACCCAAGCCTATGTTGTTAATTTGAAAAAATCACTTTAGAACTAATAATGAAGGAACGTTGAGTTGCTTCAATGAGCTTTTAAAACATTTACTATGTTAAAAGCTCACTGTATTGTGTAGAGTATTATGACAGAGAGATGGACTGAGCGAGTGTGATTACCTGCATCAGATACAGAATTTATTTTTCAGCTTAATCTCATATTCACAATAAAACATTAGTTTGAATGTCTGCTGAGGAAAGCAACATCTTTGTCATACTATCCTTTTATCTGTTAAGGTGGTTTCAGAAGACAGCGCTGCTCAGCGCATTAGATGGCTGCATCTTAGAAGATGTTGTTGAAAGTACAAATAACTTGCGTGTTCAGTGTCTTTCAATATAGAAGTCTTTTCTGTTGACATGTAAAAATCACTGACAATATTATTAAATATTAATTTTAATAATATTTTTCATACAGAACAGTTTTTAGCCTTTAAATTGTAAAATTATCTTAACTTAAATGGTTATACCATTAACTTATGGTACATGCCTCTGCAAAAAAAAAAACATAAATGAGTAAGATGGCTGATCAGTTCTAATGCTGGTTTAATAAACTTCCCTAACATCAACTAAAGTAAATGAACTGTAAAACAGTCTCTTACGGCTTGTGTGTGTGTGTGTGTGTGTGTGTGTGTGTGTGTGTGTGTGTGTGTGTGTGTGTGTGTGTGTGTGTGTGTGTGTGTGTGTGTGTGTGTGTGTGTGTGTGTGTGTGTGTGCATGTTTATGTGGTTTATGAGGACACAAATTTGTATAATGACATGGGTATGACACAGGTATTACTAGGAGAAGGTGATTTATGAGGACAATTTCAGTGTCCCCATAATTCAAAAGGCTTATCAATCATACAGAAATCGTTTTTTTTTTGAGAAATTAAAAATGCTCAGTTTCCTGTAAGGGGTAGGTTTGGGTGTAGGGTTGGTGTAGGGCAATATAAAATATGGTTTGTACAGTATAACAATCATTATACCTATGGAGAGTCCCGTAAACCATAAAAACCTACGTGTGTGTGTGTCACAGCACAGCGTCTCTAACAGCCCTGCTCTAATGAGCACTGATAGGCAATAAAGTATGACTTCGACGTCATCAAAGTAAAGCTTTAGGCCTAATCATCATGATTTGTTTACTATTATCGGGAGATATTCATCCCTGTCCCGGTCCTCACCACGCCAAACCAGTGAATGTATTGGATTTTACGTTGGACTCTGCTGTCTCTCAGGTACGCACTCTGGGTCGCGGGACGTTGCTGTCTGGTCATGTACAACAAACTAACCTCCCTTGCTTTGGTTCGCCTGGTTTTGGTGGCGGCGTCTTGCCCGCGTTGAGTGCCGTGACGAGCGGGGAGGTGGTGGAGGCCCAGCGTCTGGGCACCAGCATCATGGACCGGCGTCACATCGGCCCAGTGGATTCCAGGACGGATCCAGCTACCCTTCAGGTACGCACTTTTGGTGGCGGTATGTCACTGTCTGGCTATGCTCAACACACTAACCTCCCTCGCTCTGTCTCGCTGGATGCTGGTGTTGGTGCGGGGAGCGTCGCGGCAGAGGAGGCCGAGTTGCCGGGTGTTTCCACGGCCGCAGTTGCCCGCGCATGTCCATGTGGGATTGTTGGCGTCTGAGGCAGGCCTGGGTTCCCGTGCGGCGAGCGGGAGTGACACGGACTTTCAGCCGAGATCGTGCATTACAAGACCTGAAGGGAATTTAGCTCCGATGGAGTCACCAAATAGTTCAATTTCTGTGAACTCTGGTTTAGGTACTTCACAGGTGTTTGCAAAGTCTATGCAAAATGTAAAAAGTAAAGTTGTAAATCAAGGTATTTTAAAAAATAAGAAATGGGGATTCTTTCAAACAGTAAATCAATCAAGAACAATTTGGGATCCTAAAGTCAAGCCAAAGGGTCTCTTAGGTGGGCATTTGAATATACGAAGTATCATATCAAAAAGTGATCAAATTCATCATCTTTTACTAGACTCTAACTTAGATTTTCTTTGTTTATCTGAGACGTGGCTTCATGAAAATTCTCCATCTGCAGCATTAGAAGTACCTGGTTTTAAATTTTATAGGAGAGATAGAGTTGGTTCTAAGGGAGGTGGAGTTATGATTTATGTGAAAACTGGCATCCAGTGTAATGAAATCGCATGGGCGAATCGTATAGATTTGGAATGTATTGGTCTGAACCTTATATTATCACCACAGATGTCTTTTGTATTAATTGTAATTTATCGTCCACCATCTTCTAATATTCGTTTTTATGAAAATTTGAAACAATTACTAAAGCAGTGTGATTTCAGCAAAGAAGTTATTATAATGGGAGACTTTAATATTAATTGGGACGATAAAACCATCAGAAAGAATCTCAAACAGATAACTGATCACTTCGATCTGAAGCAAATGATTAATGGGCCTACAAGAATCACTAATTCAACAAGGTCTCAAATTGATTTAATTTTTAGTAATCGAGCAGAGAGAATTTTAAACACTTTTAATATGTTAACAGGCCTTTCTGATCACAATTTGATTTTAGTGGCCAGAAAATTATCTAGCAAGAGATTCAATTCATTCATAAGGAAATATGACTCTTATGGCATTCCAAAACGTAAACTAGATGACTTCAGAAAGGCAGTCCATCAGATTGAATGGGATGATTTATTAAACGGAAAAGATCAGGACGAAGACAGTCAAACATTCTCCAAAAATTAGAGAGTACTATTAAAGATTTCAGTTGTAAACTTAATCCTAAAAATAAAAACATACTGTCCCTTGGATGAATTCAGATATCTTGGAACTAATGAAAAACGGATCTTGCTTTAAAACTGCAAACAGATCAAAGTTTAGTCATGATAGACAACATTTCGCTATGTTACGGAACAAGGTGGTAAAGACCTTGAGAAAAGCAAAGGCTGATTTTTCCTGAGAATAATTAATGAGGCTAGAGGTAATTCAAAACAATCTGGAATAAGTTGAACTACTTAAAAGGTGAAAAAAGATAGGTCATCACTTGAATTGATGGTTAACGGGAAGCTGACTAACAATCCAGCTGATGTAGCAAGCACTTAATTATTACTTTGTTGACTCGGTAGTCACAATTTCGCAATGTTTTTCCCTAAGTATTCAGAAGTTTATACAGTGAAGACAGTGGAACAAGCCCTTACTCTAAGGGCAGTCTCTGAATTAGACGTCACAAGAACAATTACATCTCTTAAACCATCCAGAGCAAAGGATATTTTTGGTATGGATGTGATAATGTTTAAAGAGCTTAGTGAGTCGTTAGTTAATCCCATCACTAAAATTATCAATCTTTCAGTTTCTCAGGGATGTTCCCATGTGCTTGGAAGTCATCTGTTATTGTGCCTATATTCAAAAGTGGTGACCCTCACTCTGCTAGTAATTACAGACCTATTAGTATTTTACCTATAGTCTCAAAGGTTGCAGAGAAATTGATGGCTGCACAAATCACTAATTATTTAAATAATAGTTCTTTGCTTTACATCCAATGCAATTTGGCTTCAGAGCAAACTACTCAACTGAGATGGCAAATTGCTATTTCACTGAAAAGTCAAGTCTCTATTAGATAAAGGAGGGGTCGGGGCTGTGTTTCTTGACCTCAGGAAGGCCTTTGACACTCTAAACCATAGAATTTCTTGTCTAACTATTAAGTTTTAATTTTTCTCCACATACTTAAGATGGATCGAATCATACTGTGTCAGGTCGCACACAGTACGTATACAGAATTACAATGGACCCTGTAAGTATCAATGGTGTTAGGGACAATGGACCTTTAAGACAATAGTACATCAATGATCTTCCATGTGTTCAATCTAACATTCAAAATGGGAATCAACATGTCATTTTATATACACGGAAGAGTGTGTCTAAGTTGCAAAATGAACTTCAGAATCCTTGGTTCATGAACGACAGAACATGCTAATTACAGTTAAACATCTCAAAACAGTGTGTATGTTTATCACCAAAACTGAATTTTATGTAGGCAGATGTATTTTATCAGGGTACATTGTATCAATATAAGACACTTGGTGTTCTGATTAATTCCAAACTTTTTTTAGGTTAAAAGGTAGTATCGTCAGTTAGTTTATCAAATTTAGATTTCTTTGAATATGTCATCTGACAAGACTTTATATGCATCCAATGAGTTTTCATATTATCATTGTTTAACTAGTCCAATTATTACTAATTTGAAACCACTAGATAATCATAAAGAATATAGAAGCTCTGATAAGAAATCAGTTTGTTTATCATTGCTAATTAAAGAAATACAATTTGTAAGCTGGGATAATTGTAAATAGTCATATCTGTCTGCTGTTTTTTTACTATGAATAGCTTAATTTCACACTACGTTTGTGTGGATATTAGAACAACTGCTCACCGATCTACGTGTGAAAGAGGATTGTATTATTCTGTCTCAAAAGAAGTAACTTCAGTGGTATTTTTCAGTCAAAGCTGCGGAATGGAACTGTCATCAACAATTAGACGATTACATACTTTTTGGCTCTTTTTTCAGTCTCATCTTATTTATAACAACTCAGTGTCAACATTAGTATTGTATTCTGACAATGTTCTTTTTAATTGCCGCTATGTTGCTCTGTCATGTTATCTTTGTATTTTATTTTCGCTTTTTATAGTTTTTTGTTTTAGAATATATATATATATATATTGTATTTTAATGTAGAATATTTCTTATACTCATATTTTGTTTTTTAATATTGAAATTTTTTATTAATTTCTTTTTTCATTTTTTTTTTCATATGATGTGTATATTTATCATTTTATTGTTTTCTTGACCTTTTAACATTCTGTAAAGAAAGGGTCTAAGATGAAAAATAGTTTTAGCTTATTCTTTTTCAGTTTGTTTATTAACGCATTGCTAAACTAAAGTAAGTAAAAGGATGAGTGAATCAGTTAATCTGGTCATTAAGGATACACACAGCTGGTTTTCACTGTAGTGGAGATGATGTCTGCATGTCATCGACTTAGTTCACAGAGGCAGGCATCTCACGAGGGTTACAGGATCCAAACCGTGGTCTCATCAGAGAATTAACTCACTAACGGTGTCAAAGCCAGAGGCTGTCAATGAACCAAAATCAGTGTCAACAACCGCAGGAGGTACAGTCTGACTGACAGGAGATTTGATATGCCAGCTGATTATGTCACGATTAAACAGCATGCTTGCTCTGTTCCAAAACCAGTCAGATGACCCTAACTCAGTGGTTCTCAATTCCAGTCCTCGCGCCCCCCCGCTCTGCATATTTCGTATGGTACTCTTATCGCTTTAGATGTTTGTATTCAACTGTGAAGTGTTCTGAAGGACATCACAGGTATTGATGATTCCAGTTAAAGCTGAAGATATTCCATTCAAAGTGCATTGAAGTGCAAGACTGAATTAAAATGAGATATTTTGAGGTATAAGATGTCACAGTCCGTGTGTGAAGATGGTCACAAATCCATGAATGAATGTTCAGAAATGAAGTGAATCAGCCTTTCTGCTCAGGGAGTAGTGAGCAATGGACCCTGTGTGGGAGCAATGGATGTAGGGAGAAGCAATGGACCCTGTGTAGAGACCCTGTAGAATTACAATGGACCCTGTGTAGACACTGTCAATGTGTGTAAGCAATGGACAGTGTAGCAATGGGCTGTGTAGAGCAATGGACACCAGTGAGGGAGCAATGGACCCTGTGTAAAAAGCAATGGATTTAGATTGGAAGCAATGGACCCTGTGAAAGCAATGGACCCATGAGACAATGGAGTAGGAGCAATGGACCCTGAAAGAGACAATGGATGTGTACAATATAGTTCTAGTTACTTTTTCTTATTTGTAAGTCTTTTGGATAAAAGCGTCTGCTAAATGACTAAAAAGTAAAGTAAAGTAAAAAGTAAGTCAGTTAAGGCTGGAATACACTACACGACTTTTAAATTCTGAACAGATTTTTAAAACACTAGGCATCATACACTTACCGGATTAATATATGGTGACAAAGGAAAACTCGGCATCATACACTACGTGACTTTAAATTTGTTTGCAGAAACGTGCCTTGTTGCTAGGAGAAAACATTTGCGTTCTAAAATCAGCTGAACTGGATAGAATCAAAGTCTGAAGCTAAAATGAGTCTGTGACCATCATACACTCCGTGATTTTCTGTGGAATCTGTCAGCTGTAATCTGCAGACTGGCTCTGACTTTCCTCAACTAGTGTCAACTTGTTCAGGCTGTAAAATCAGGGGAAATCAGGGCAAAAATCACGTAGTGTATTCCAGGCTTTAGTTGTTTTGTTTTTAAGTAGAACTTCACACAACAAACCTCCAGCAGCCAATCACCTTGTGATCATCTGTAGAAAACATTGTAAGTTTTTTATAGATAATTTGTATTCAATTTGATGAATTTATTGTTCATAATGCTATGAAAGGACATTATAGCATAATTGACACTAAAGGAGATATTATTGTGTTGTTAAAGATAACTATAGCTTCAGTATACTTCTCCTTTATGTAGTTTCACTCTGTTTCAGAGGGAAGACAAGAAGCTCAGTCTTTGCCAGGTTGAGCTGTAGATGGTGTTCTTTTATCCATGCCGAGATGTCCGCCTTTATGCGCATCTTAGCATTTTCCATCCAGCGTTTTTTTATGCGATATTCCAAAAGGCGCATAAAAATAGGTGGATGGAAACGCAGCTAATGTAGACAGCAAAATGCTCACTTGGGTTTTGAACAGAGCTCTCAAAATTTGGCCAACAGGCTGCAAACATATCTCGCTGTATGTGTGCTTTTGAGTCACTATAGCAAACTCTCAAGAGCATGATAGAGTTTCCTTCAAATGTTGGTTGTTAAACTTTCTTTGTGGGCCGCAGGGAGTGATGATGTCAAAAACAACATTGAGGCTTATAGAGAGAAACCACAATATAATTACAGAGAGAGGCCCATAGGAAAGAACAATCACAATGAGATCTAATTAATATTTTAACGGCTTCTCCTACCTGTATACAGCCTTGAGATTAAACAGATAAAAATGGAGACTTGTCCCCTGCTTCTCATAAGTTTATCTTACTTCAGAAGAGATCTCAATAATGTCTCAAACTGACAAAAATCAGAGACTCAATTTGAAGCAGGGTTATTATAGTTACCTAAAACTAAAATAAACAAACAAACATATTTTCATTATTGAAAATAAATGTTAAATTAAATAATATATATAAATATATATATTTCAGCTAGCTAAGGCAACATTTCTTATTTTATTTCAGTTTAACTTCATGTACCATAAACAGCAAACTAAAACAAAACTGAAAAACTAAAACAAAAGAACTATGGGGCAAAAACTCACTACAAGAATACACTACAAAATACTAAAAAATAAGTAAAACAAATAAATCAATTTAAAATAAATAAATATTATTAATATTTTGAATTTTTCTGCGTGAGGCAAATGGTGGTCACACCAGATACTGACTGGTTTTCGGACCCCCCCCCCCAATACTGTAAAACTGCACATTTTAGAGTGGTCTTTTATTGTGGCCAGACTAAGGCACACCTGTGCAATAATCATGCTGTCTAATCAGCATCTTGATATGCCACACCTGTGAGGTGGATGGATTATCTTGGCAAAGGAGAAGTGTTCACTAACACAGATTTAGACAGATTTGTGAATAATATTTGATAGAAATAGGCCTTTTGTGTACATAGAAAAAGTCTTAGATATTTGAGTTCAGCTCATGAAAAATCGGGGCAAAAACAAAAGTGTTGCGTTTATAATTTTGTTCAGTGTATATATATATATATATATATAATAATAAAACTATCAATTTATTATGTGAGTGATTAAATATTTTTAAATATACTTTAAAAAAAACACATTTAAAAAAAAACTAAAGATTAAAAAAACTAAAGTTTTTTAACATCAGGAGAAACATCTGAGACTAATTTGTTGCTTCAAATATAAATGAGCTCTCCTGAGCTATGAAAGAGAAACCTAGGAGCAATACATTTTAAGAGAGAGAAAGAGAGAGAGAGAAAGAGAGAGCAGTGGTGCCAGTATTTGCACAGATTGTAAACTTTGATACAGTCCCATGGTGAGAGACAGAGGAGGAAAAGAAAGAGCGACAGATGGGCGATCTCTCAGTAACTCAGCGTTGACCTTTTCCTCTGATAACACATTACAACAGAACAACCACGCGCACACGCTCGCTCAGGAGATGTGAGCAAAGGTCAGCATCAATCATGGATGGCGCAAGCGTGTGCGCGTTACGCAGCTTAGCTCTGACACGCTGTCATGTAGCCACACGTGAGGCCGTGTCAGGGGCTTCTGGGTTAGTTTGTCTTTTTCCACACGATTTCCATACGGACTATCAGCGACTGTCATGCTGGGAGTCACGCGAGGACGCCACGATTTTGGAGAAAGAGCATCCAGGCTGCGGGTGGAAAGGTGACATTCAAAAATACAAGCCAAACTGTCCATGTTTCCATGTAAAGAGACAGACACGCGTTTGAGAGACACGTAACGTTATGGACGAATGGTGTAGGATGAGAGGGTTTCGCAGAAGAATGTCAAAGAGCGAAAAGTGACGAGACGCGGGAAGGAAAAGAGCGAGAGGAGGAGAGTGTGTCAGTGTCAGGCCCTTGATGCGTCTGCCTGCTCTGTTCCTCTTTAATAACTTGTCAAATCAATAGCTCCCCATCTGCTGCCCATCATGTCCGCGTGTGTGCGGGAAAGACAGGAAGAACGACAGGTCTACAGGAAGCTGAGCTTTACACACTGTGACATTTCCAGCGCTCACACATCAGCCGTCACCTCCGGTAAAGGAACGGTCCCGGCAGACGGAGCGGTGGAAATATCAGCGCTCTTGTAACTGTGCTGCTGCATCTGCAAACACAGAAAGATTATTTACAGGCGGGACATTCTCATGTGGAATTGGTCAGCCTCTGTGTTTTCAGTTTAGGCAACAACTGAGCAGAGGCATGGATTACACTGTTTTAGGGGTGACCACGAATAGTCGCTTCGATGCTTCGATAGGAGGAGCCTGATTCGACTCCCAATCTCACAGTCGAATATTCGCGGGGTGTTATGCAGTCCCGGCGCCTGGCCCGCCCTGTGAGTCACTAGTGCCCGCCCTGGATGAGCCTGCTAAGTAAAGATAACGCTGTACTATTCAAACATCAGTTATTATTTATTTACCCTTGCACTGCGAAAAAGCGGAGATCTGTCTGAGATCGGAGCGGAGAAAGCTGAGCTATAGTCTATGAATAGCAGCCTTACATAGTTCCAATTTTTGCTGTCAATGTGTGTGAGGGAAGAGTACTGGATGTGAGAGATGGCATCATCAGTAGATCTATTTGGGCGATAGGCAAACTGAAGAGGGTCCAAAGTAACAGGGATGGAGGAGCAAATATGGTTCTATACAAGTCTCTCAAAAACCTTTATGACTATTGATGTGAGGGCAACTGGACATTAGTCATTCAGGCAAGAGGGTTTATTGTTCTTAGGCACAGGGAGGGTGACAGATTTTTTGAAGGAGGTGGGAACCACAGAGGTAGCAAGGACTCATTAACGATGGATGTAAACAAACCAACCAACCAGCAAGCCGATCACGCAGGACCTCAGAACACAGAATCCCATCAGGTCCAGCTGCTTTCCTGACGTTCACTCTCTTTAGTTCCCTCCGAACCTCGTCCTCCGACGCAGTTATTACATGATCATCGCTGCTCTGTCTGCTGCTTCCTGATGTGCTGATCAGCAGAGTCGGGCTGCCGCCATTGCATTCTAGAAGGTGTTTAACTCGCCAGCCAGCAACAGATCTGCTCTCACCTCTGCAGATGATTTATTTCCAAAGGAACAGATGGTCCTCAGACCCTGCCACATGCCCCGAGAGTCATTAAGCTGAAAATTAGACTTAATTCTCTCCCTGTATCGGAGTTTAGCGGCTCTTACTGCACGTCAGAGAGCATAGCACGATGCTTTGTACTCACTCATGTTTCCTGAAAAAAGACCGGCGTTGTATGCGGTGCAGTGCGTTGGTTAACCGCAACACAGATTGTTCTGTCCACCCACAGTTTCTGATTTGAGAATGTCCTTATAGTTACTGTTTCAGTAGCTTGCTCGGTTAGCGTGTTGACAAAGCTTAATGCTACATCTGTGAACTCGCTGACATCAGACGAACTCGCCCGGAACATGTCCCAGTCGACGTCATCAAGAGCCGCCTGTAGCATAGCTTCTGAGTGGGAGGACCAGCGCGTCACTACTCTCTCCACCGGGGTTCCTGAACGAGCCTTTGTATATATTCCGGTATAAGAAAAATAGCGGAATGGTCCGATTTGCCAAAAGCCGGTAGTGAGCGGGCATTGTAGGCATTTTTAAACTGAGTGTAGCAATGATCCAATGTATTCGGCCCTCTAGTTGGACAGGATACATGTTGATAAAAGTTCGACATGACTTGCCTGAGGTTGGCTTTGTTAAAGTCCCCCGCGATGATGAAGGCAGCGTCAGGGTGTTTGTTAATGTAGCCGCTGAGCACATCATGAAGCTTAGACAAAGCCAAGCCAGTGTCTGCCTGTGGTGGAATGTAAATAGCAGTAACAATGATCGATGAAAACTCCCGTGGCAGATAGAATGGGCAGCAGATAATGGATAGACAAGCAGGAGTGCGACAGAATGGAGATATTCCTGGGGTCACACCATTTCTTGTTGATCATGAAACACACTTCTCCACCTTTGGTTTTAAAGGCCTCGGCTGTTCTGCCAATCCGTAGAACAGAAAAGTTATCAGATGGCGTTACAGCAGTGGACCGAGGTTGTGAGCCATGTTTCAGTCAAACAAAGGGTGTTACAGTCCCTTATGTCCCGTTGGAAACTTATCCTGGCTCTAAGATCGTCCATCTTATTCTCCAAGGATTGGACATTGGTGAGCAGGATACTCGGGAGAGGTGGACGGTGAGTCCTTTTTCTCAGTCTGTTGTGGATCCCAGCGCGTTTCCCACGGTGCTTCTTGATCCGTCGCCTCGGGGGGTTATTCAAGTGGCCATTGTTCATCTCCGTGCTCTGAGAATCTCCAGCTGCCATGTTGGATAAAGTGTCCTGAAACTGTTTAATTTGATATGAGGCACCCTCGAAATCACGTTCAGTGGGGATCGTAAATTGTAAATAACGTTTTTGGTAATGGGTTTTTGTAAGATGGAAGGAAGAGGGAGGTCACTTTGGGGAGGTCTCCTTCATTTCGGCGATCTGCACAATACTTGAATGTTAATCCAGTGGCCAGGCGATCGTACAGCCTGTGCATTCTGTCACTTTTTGTCCCCCACTAGCGACGCCCCTGGCAGTATCCAATGTCCAAAAGTGTTATTTTTTTTGTAAGTGATCAGTGCAGACGTTATGTATGTAAGAAGAGATAGCAAAACTACGTAAAAACAATTAAATTAGAGCACACTCTGAGTGGAGGTGCCTGAACAGCGTCCGAACACATCTTGGTTCAATCATCTCATAACATTGAAGTAAATATTACATTTATCAGTATATATTGTAATACATTTTTAAGAATTTATTGTGATATCTGATTGTATTAGTCTGTTTAGAGTGGTAGTCAATGTAAAAAAGAGAAAATGGGAGAAGCAGATGAACAAAAACAGCATAACAACATCAAGTTAAAGAGTTTGAATTTTCACATTCAGCTGAACTGCTCACGTATGTTTTAAACACTTTGACTACATTAACGCATTTCTTTAACTTCTCAGCTAATGTCAGTGGTATCACCTATTCAGATGTGGCCGAAATTACAGCAACAGTGGTTACATACACATATATTTGACGGTAGCCATTGACTTCCACAGTATGGAAAAAATACTATTATGACTAAATTACTATTACAGGTTTGGGGTGTCCATCAATGCGTTTTTGCAACAGTCAAACACATCTGTTCAACTTTGGGTAAAACGCAGTGCTCATCACTGTCACTTTTTAGTCAGCTGTCCAATCACAGTGGAGAGGAGCAGGGCAAATACCACACCAACCAACCGTCACATCCTGCTTGTATTATGACTGAACAACAATAGAGGTGAAGTTAATATTGCATATCTCCAAGTATTCATGTTTGTACTGTATGGGATTCCCTACTACATATTTTGATATGAAAAATAATGCTTGTAACATTTCATTTCATTGCAATGTTACTTCTGCCAATATTCCATTTCATAGCAACCAAAGCATCTCAACTGAAAGAAAGTCTTCACAGCTAGACGTTTCCAGCTGGCTAAAGTGCTTTGGTGGACACATGGCCCAAATAACAATATTTTGAGTGACCTGTCCCTTTAATAATAAGCAAAATAAATATTGTTGAGCACACTTACATATTCCACTAGTTTCCCATCACATAAAAAAGTTAACTGTGTTTGCTTACATATTGATCAGACAGCCTATTCCTGTCTTATTCGACTTTATTTACATTTATGCATTTAGCAGATGCAACTTACAAAAGTGGAATAAGTTGTCAAAAAGCCAACAATTTACTTAACATACAAATGTCAGGATTATAAAACAACTGGATTAAAATAAAAATTAGAGAACAGAAGGAATGCAGAGAAGTCTATAGTCTGAATAAGCCACAATGTGTGCCAGAGTCAAAAGCCTGGCTACGTGATACTAAAGCTGGTCAGCGCAGTGTTTTTCTGTCCCTGTTGAAAGATCCAGCAAGTTGAGCTCCAGAGGAGGAGGAGGAGGAGGGATGGCCTGGGGCGCCGCCCCCAGCAGAGAGAGCCTGTGCTGGGCATCCTGCTCTGAGCCCCATGAGCTCTGAAGAAGAAAAGCCAGGGAACATAACAATACCATTTTTTACCCTTTCCCTTCTTTTTTTAATGGCTAGGGTACAAAGGCACGCTTTGGTGTCAAACCTCTCTTTATTTATTTATATTTTGTTAGAAAATTTGGAAGCAAACATGGCCTCACAGGAGCCAGGGCTACCTTATTGTTGCTGCTTTTCCACCATCGGTGGTTTTCATTAGCACTAAATGAAGGGCTTCATTACCAGTGTGTCCTTACTCAAACTGCCCCACCAAAAGGGCACGCGAGCAAATTTCAAAACTAAATTAACTCCACGATGAAGGTCAAGAGCAACAGATCTGTACAGAAGTACTTCTAATGATCACGTAGTATTGAAGACATATGTTTTCCTTCAGCATGTGTTGGACTTTGGTGGGATGGCCTGGTTTTACACGAACACTTTGGCCTCTAAAGTCCAGCAGATAATGATGTTACTGATGAAACAAATAGATCAAATCCCATAATGAAGCCAAATAAAACTAAGGTATCCAAAAGGAAACTAACAAGCACACTTGTTTGTAGTGGCTGTTCTTCTTCTGGAAGACGTTATATTGGTCTAAAAATGGCTTCTTGGCTCCTATTTTGCATTTGTTAGTTTTCCTAACAAAGTACCTTTGGGTGAAGAACTTTTAATATGCAGGGTCAGTGGGTGACAGATGGATACAATGCCTTTGCAGCAGATGCTGTTGACAAAATAATTATATTTCACATATATTTTACTGCAGAAGCCATTTTACTTTCCTGATGTTGCTAGACACTAGTGATTTAAACTGAATTAAATTATCTAAAAATACAAAATCTGACTTTAAATGTAACACATATACATAGATATATACATATAAAAACTAATAAAGAAAAACTCACAAGAGCCTGTATGACCTAGAAGATGAAATATGGAAAGAGGATCTTCAGGATGGAGACGGACTGATATTTCCTGCTTTTATTCCTGGTTAATAAAATAGATGTGAAACGTATCCTAAATATGTTCATTTTTATACATGTATTTAAATTATATTAGTTTATATTTCAGATTTTCTTAAGCTATACTCACACACACACACACACACACACACACACACACACACACACACATTAATATACAGGTGCATCTCAATAAATTAGAATGTCGTGGAAAAGTTCATTTATTTCAGTAATACAACTCAAATTGTGAAACTCGTTTATTAAATAAATTCAATGGGAAGGGACCCAGAATTGACTTCGTAGTTTTGAAAGAATCTGATTTCTGCCACTATGGCCTGTGTTTGTATGTATATCCTTAGGTTATGTGCTGCCTTTTATCAAGGATTGCTGGATGCTTAGCAGTTTCTGGCATTGCAGACTGATTTAAGCAACCTCCTACTCATAGTACGCCATCTTGGACTACTGGGTCCAGTTTGTACGTAGAACTACTTCTTCTGACATTATTACTTCTTTGCAATGACTTGAACTCCTCAGGAAATGTCTGTCCCTGGCTGTATCGGATTAGACTCAATTCAGCATGTTCAATATCTTCAAGTGAAAGAGGTTTTTTAGTCAGTATCTTTTTCAGCTTGAGCATTTGAGTTCGCAAATTAGCCTGCTGTTTGTTTGGATCATTTTCAGTTTGAGCTACTGCAGCTCGAATTTCTCGTTTCTTGTTTGATAGGTGCTGCAGTATTTCCTTCAGCCGCAACATCCAAGCGATTGCTCTCTTCAGTCTGTACCATTCTGAGTAATACTCAATCAGTTTATCCAGAGGTTTCGCTTTTCCTGTAGCAATGACACAATTTACTACAGCCGATTTCTTCAATTCAATCTCCGCTTCACCTGCTTGGTCTGGTCACACTGGCCATTCACTCTTGTGTTTGAAGAGGAATTCTGGACCTTTTATGCAACTTTCTTTTTTCAGGAATTTTTCTACCTTGATCCCTCTGGAGGCCATATCTGCTGGGTTTAATGCAGTGCCAACATATTTCCACTGTGAGGGCTCCGAAGCTTCTCTGATTGAAGAAACCCTATTGGCAACAAACGTTTTAAACCGTGAGGCTTCATTCTCAATGCAGTGAAGTGCTGTGAGTCTATCCGTCCAGAATACAGAGTCTTCAAGTTGCAACTGAAGCTCTTGTTTTAACATTCTGTCCATATTTGCTGCAACGACTGCTGCAGTCAACTCCATTCTATGGATAGTTATCTGTTTCAGTGGCGCAACTCTTGATTTACCCATTATGAACGAACAGTGTTTTTCTCCATGCTCATTTGTCAGTAACAGGTAGGAGACTGTCCCATAGCCATTTTCACTCGGCGAAATGATGCAACTGAGCAGACATGGTAAGTCCAAAGTGGTCTGGATTGAAGCATCTATTTACGCAGAAATTTGACAGTTGTTCTATGTCTTTTTGCCACATGAACCATTGTTGTGCTTGTTTTTCTGGAATATTCTGATCCCAGCCCCACTTGTCTTTGCACAGCTGTCTTAGAAGGAGCTTTGCTGGAAGGATACAGGGTGCTACAAGACCAAGAGGATCGTATATGGAGTTCACCACTGAAAGTATTCCTCTTCTTTTTACATTTATGGCGAATCTAAATGTATCTGTTTCTGTGCACCACCGTATACCAAGAGCTCTTTCGACTGGCAGACTGCTTTTGTTGAAATCTAACTCTTTTGACTGAAATGTAATGGCGATCTATGTCTTTCTGTTCTCCGCCATTTCAACAGGGACTGGCACAAAGGATTTGATGCATAAAACCAAAAACTTGCAGTGTAACGGTTTACTTTTCGTTTGTCAGGATACAACAAAATTCAAAATTCAAACTTAAGAACTATTTACACTATTTCAAGCTTCAAATTAAATATGGTTTCAAAGAACGGTCAAAAGACTGTCTAACACAAGCCCTTTCCTTCTTCTTCAAGCTTCAAAAACTGTATCACCTCAACGCCCACGTATTGCGTATGAAATTGACCCAAGAAACTTCACATACACAAAATAAATATCACAAAATATGCAACTGTATATCAAAAAACAATCACTCTCAAAATAAATAATATAGAAAAATATTATAATGTTCTTAATGTTCTTTATGGCTAACAATGATCAAACCGAGAAAGATGATAATGCTAAGAAATGTCAGGCGGGGCATTACAAGACTTTGCGATGAGTGTGTGTGTGGCTTAAGTAGTCCCATAGATGAGCATCAGGTTAACTAGCAATCAGAGTCCTGGCACAGGATGATGGGAAATGGAGTTCGGAGAGAGAAGTCAATACTCGAGTGATGTGACCTCTGGTGACGATCAGGGGAACCACAGAGGCCGGATTCGTTACATCATCACAATTAAAAGAACCAAAGACTTAAACTACTTCAGTCTGTGTGCATTGAATTTATTTAATACACGAGTTTCACAATTTGAGTTGAATTACTGAAATAAATTAACTTTTCCACGACATTCTAATTTATTGAGATGCACCTGTACATTATATAGTAATATACAAAACAAATCATATACGTAATTGATTTAAATAATCTCTCTCTATGTGCTTGAGGAAGTCAGAAATATACAAAAGTAAATTTATATATATTAATATATATATATATACATATATATATACATATATATATATATTTATTATTATATATATAGAAAAATAAATTCAAATACTTTTTTTATTATATTTCAATATGTTTAAATGATGTACATTTTCTATTTCTAAATTTATTAAGGTTTTTAAATTTTATTAAAGAGGTCAATATGAAAGAAAAAACACCTTTCTACGTGTACAGCGTTAGGCTAAACAAGACTTGTCACAGCACTTTCATGTTGCTGCTCGTTTGTTGGTTTTGATTGCTTCTAATGTCCTCGTTTGTAAGTCGCTTTGGATAAAAGTGTCTGGCAAATTACTAAACGTAAATGTAATGAAATATGTTGAGCTATTGTCTGAGAACATTTCTGGACCATTTTAATTCTTTTTTAAAGAACATTCCAGAACATCACTGTTTAACATCAAATAGGAAATGTTGCTATTTTTAAACTGACTGACAGATAAAGTCTCACACTAACAGCGAACAAACACTCTCAGGCTGCAGTACAGCAGGTGTTGTCTGTGGCCCTGCTCCATAATGTATGTGACATCGGGGGGGCTGGGCAGTCATGTGTGTGAGCGGAGCACAGGAACGGCTCACTGTCGGACACACATGTCACGGCCGCCTCAACCTCGCCTCTCAACGGAGCAGCCCAACACACGCCTGACAAATCTGTACAAGCAGTCATCTGCTCACTCAGCTGCACTCACACACACACACACACACACACACACACACACACACACACACACACACACACACACACACACACACACACACACACACACACACACACACACACACACACACACACACACACACACACACACACACACACACACAAAAAGCACAAAACGCTGCTTCACAACGAGAAAAGTCACAGCGATCAATAGCAGACTGCAGAAGATATGCCAAGTTCTGTGTTAACTCCATGCTTTATTACTTTGATTGAAGATGTTTTGTTTAATATACAGTAAAACAATGTGCCAGTATGGACAATGTCATGGGTTCAAGACCCACCCAGGGAATGTGTGAATAGATGAAATGTACCTTAGATTCAGTGTAAAGGTGATTGTCCGAATTTCTCATCCCAATTTTTCGCTCGTTAAAAAATAAATACGACGTCACATTGTGTCAATAACTTTACACACTTCCTCCGAAACATTTGTCCGTCATGAAAAAAAAATCGTATCAGGTTCAATTTTCTGTGTTTTCACATCCGTAGCAAGCACTTTGATAGGAACGAATAACAAATACGAAAAAAATTGTAGAACAAAAACGCATACGAAAATTGCGAACTCAGTGTGCAAGGACCTTAAGTATTATTGATAAAAGTGTCTGCCAAATGAATGGATGTAAATATGTATTTTTTTTACATTAACGATGGATGGATGGATGGATGGATGGATGGATGGATGGATGGATGGATGGATGGATGGATGGATGGATGGATGGATGGATGGATGGATGGATGGATGGATGGATGGATAGATAGATAGATTGATCCGACCTTCACCTCACGTTGCAGCATGATAATGCACGGACCCATGTTGCAAGGATTGTATCGTTCCATATATCTATCGTTCCATCTATCTATCTATCTATCTATCTATCTATCTATCTATCTATCTATCTATCTATCTATCTATCTATCTATCTATCTATCTATCTATCTATCTATCTATCTATCTATCTATCTATCTATCCATGTTAAACAAATATGATCTAATTGGCTGTCATTGTGCCACATCACAGCTTTCAGTGGACAGATTGCTCATCGCTGACCTGGTCAGTTCACACAGATGTTGGGTAACGGCTTCCTTCAAATCCCTAACCAGAAGTTTGAGGCAGTAAAGTTTGAACATAATCGAGATGCTTAGCAAAACATCTAATGATATCATGCATTTCAGGCCATTTTATGATATATTGAACCATAATATATATCACAACACAGACGCCAAAAAGAGGCCTGTAGGCGTGACATGACACTGAACTTCAACTAAAACCCAGATTATGAAAAGTAAGAGTTTAAGAGCATTATTGTGTTTGGATCTGCCGAGCAGAGATCAGCGTGGCAGAGGAAGAGGGAGAGAACGAGTCAGGCCGGCTCATTTGCATTCGATGATGCTCCTAATATATGCAGGTCACTGACCCTCAGTGTGTGGGGTTAGAGCACAGTGTGTGTGTGAGTGTCTACGAGTGTGTGTCGGGCTTGTTAAGGAGCTGCAGCGCACACGCTTGCCAACTGTCTACATCCCACCACACACAAACACACACTCGCTAGCCTCTCAGGATTAGCAATAATGAGTGTGCCAAGTGTATTTATTCTATTTCAAGATTCAATACTGTAAAACACGTTTCCATTCTCAGACAGGGCCAATTAAACGCGCATTACCAAGTTAACTGTGTAGCTGTTGTGAGATCCACATCATAAGCTGGCAGGAAGTATGTGTAATATGTATATTTTTATATCGGTATATTCTTGAAACATAATAGCTCTGATACAAATCCTAGTGAGCTGCCTACCAAGACAGTATTTTAAGGGATCATAGGTGCTCCAACGGACACCTAATGCTGGGTACACACCACAAGATAATCGGGCTGATTTTGGGCCGATTTCTCCCCTTCCGACAATCCTAGGTAATGCCCTGATTATCTTGGTGGTTCTAAAGATTATCGTATCAGATTTTCCTGTGGTGTGAGGTGTGTTTAGAGTGACTGAATCCGCTCAGAAGAACGTCTGGAGGTGCCCCGATCGCGAATCATAAATATACAACAATCAGAATGATCAGAAATCCTGCTGTGTGGGGAACACCGAGGACAAACGTGCGTTTGATCTGCAGATTATCACGTGAAACGAAACAATATCCAATCAGAAAGAGAGCTCACAGAAGACGGAAGCATAACAAACGCAGTCATGGCGCAGCACTAAAGGATTTAAAATAATTTTATAAACAAACCATAAATACATTTAAAATAAAAAATAATTTATTTTAATTTTTTCAAATTTAATTTATTGTCATTTATAGATATCCCCTGGCTTAATGTTTTCTTTTTGGTTATTTTTCAAGATCTTTGTATATAGTTTATATCACAGCTATATCTAGTTTTGTTGTTATTATCTGTTTTGAGCTGTAACTGTTTATTTATTTTTTGTTCAATAATAATAAAAAAGACACTATCATCACAATTTCTTACTGCCATTATCAAAGACTGGGACTTTGCCATTACTTTAAAGCCTTGATACTATTCTTTGCATAATTTATAATTATTTATACTTGTTTAAGGAAATGTAATTTTCTTATTGATGTTCCTTTTTTATTTTGTTTATTTACTTTGTATTGTTTTTTGTTTATTATTGTATTTGATGTAATTTATATGTTATTGCCCTTTTAATAAAAAAAAAGCTTGTTTATTCTGAAGTCTCGAGAGATTCTGTGAGATTTCCCGCGTTCACCGTCCGGACTCTTGGCTGAAAATCTGTTGGTGTGTGGTGTGCTGTCTTTGTCACATCGTGGCACACCACACACTATAGGAGCAAAACGGTTAAATCTAGGATTTTTTTGTCCTCATGTTTGTGGTCTCTCACATTTTGAAGATCTTATAAGATTAAAAAAATATTTTAGTGTTTACCCAGCATAAGATAAAGTAAGAATTGGTTAGAATTAAATACAGCACATACTTCACTGAATGCATCCTTCACTAAAACACAGAAATCAATCTTAAATGAAAATGAGAATTGTTGCTTTGGCAAGTAGCTGAATAAATTAGAATACATTTTTGTATATTTTATTGTATTTCAGTTGATGTTTATTTTATTTGAATTAATGTTTGAATTAATGAATTGTATTATTTATTTATGTATTTATTTATTTTGTTACTATAATTACAAATTGAACGGAATCAAATGTGAGTAAAATCTCATGATATTTGCTTGGAGTTTCCAAATCAGTCAAATCAGAAGGGTGCACCTTAGAAGGGTGCTGCCTATCTACACAACTTACAGCAAGGTAGCTCACTGGGTCCTATAATCAATACATAAAAAAAAATCATATAATTAAAAGAGTGCAGCTAACAGTTTCTCTACACAGAATTCTGCCATTTCTAAATATAATAGTGTGCTTCAAATGCACAGATGTAAAAATGGTATCTTTGCAGCTTGGCAGACTTGCAAATCACACAAGCTGATGGTCGGCACTCCGTCTCCACTCGAGTGGAACCGCAACAAGCAGCTCTGGGACTGACCTTTAGAATTTTAACAATATCTGCACAAACTCACCTGCACAGTTGAGTGATATCCAGACATGGTCCATCAGTGACACGGGGACAAAAATATGCCACGCTTCATGCTGCTCGTCAAGTAATGCGGCTCCAGGGACCGAGCTTAATATTTGGGGAAGAGGAATCCTTGTTCTGAGATGTTGGAATTTGTCCGGTTGAACTGCCGAGGTGAGAGCAAGGGAAAAAAACTGAATTTATGAATACATAGTATGTCTATAACTGTGATTTTTAATACTGCTACACTTATATTTGAAATCAATAACGAGGAGCTCATCAGCTCGGTTACTCAAATAAACGCATGTTTTTCCACATGTATTGCAGTGTAATTGGTGCAGAGGACGAGATGCAGATGTCAGTGGTGTGTTGGAGAGGAAGAGCTTTGAGTCTCTGCTGTTCCATAAAGAGCAGGCAGACAGTGAGCGGTAATCCAGCCGAGGAGCAGGTCTGGAGGCCTAATCCCCCTCGGAACAGCCCTGCCTGGGGCATACAGACACATAATCCTGCCCCCAGAGACCTCTCTCTCCACAGATCTACATCTGTCTGTCTGTCTGTCGTTCTGTCTGTCCATCTATTGTTATATCTCATCTGCCTGTCTGTTGTTCTATCTACACTGAACAAAATTATAAACACAACACTTTTGTTTTTTCCCCCCTTTTTCATGAGCTGAACTCAAACATCAAAGACCTCTTCTATGTACACAAAAGGCCTATTTCTCTCAAATATTATTCACAAATCTGTCTAAATCTGTGTTAGTGAGCACTTCTCCTTTGCCGAGATAATCCATCCACCTCACAGGTGTGGCATATCAAGATGCTGATTAGACAGCATGATTATTACACAGGTGTGCCTTAGTCTGGACACAATAAAAGGCCACTCTAAAATGTGCAGTTTTATCACACAGCACAATGCCACAAATGTTGTAAGTTTTGAGAGAGCGTGCAATTGGCATGCTGACTGCAGAATGTCCACCAGAGCTGTTGCCTGTGAATTGAATTTTCATTTCTCTACAATAAGCCATCTCCAAAGGCGTTTCAGAGAATTTGGCAGTACATCCAACCGGCCTCACAACCGCAGACCACGTATAACCACACCAGCCCAGGACCTCCAGATCCAGCATCTTCACCTCCAAGATCGTCTGAGACCAGCCACCCGGACATCTGCTGCAACAATCGGTTTGCAAAACCAAAGAATTTCTGCACAAACTGTCAGAAACCGTCTCAGGGAAGCTCATCTGCATGCTCGTCGTCCTCATCAGTGTCTCGACCGGACTGCAGTTCGTCGTCGTAACCGTCTTGAGTGGGCAAATGCTCACATTCAATGGTGTCTGGAACTTTATAAAGGTGTTTTCTTCACGGATGAATCCTGGTTTTCACTGTACAGGGCAGATGGCAGACAGCGTGTATGGGGTCGTGTGGGTGAGCGGTTGGCTGATGTCAATGTTGTGGTTTGAGTGGCCCATTGTGGCGGTGGGGTTATGGTATGGGCAGGCGTATGTTATGAACAACGAACACAGGTGCATTTTATTGATGGCATTTTGAATGCACAGAGATACCGTGACGAGATCCTGAGGCCCATTGTAATGCCATTCATCCACGACCATCACCTCATGTTGCAGCATGATAATGCATGGCCCCATGTTGCAAGGATCTGTACACAATTCCTGGAAGCTGAAAACATCCCAGTTCTTGCATGGCCAGCATACTCACCAGACATGTCACCCATTGAGCATGTTTGGGATGCTCTGGATCGGTGTATACGACAGCGTGTTCCAGTTCCTGACAATATCCAGCAACTTCCCACAGCCATTGAAGAGGAGTGACCAACATCCCACAGGCCACAATCAACAACCTGATCAACTCTATGTGAAGGAGATGTGTTGCACTGCATGAGGAAAATAGTGGTCACATCAGATACTGACTGGTTTTTGGACCCACCCGGACCCCCCAATACAGTAAAACTGCACATTTTAGAGTGGTCTTTTATTGTGTCCAGACTAAGTCACACCTGTGCAATAATCATGCTGTCTAATCAGCATCTTGATATGCCACAGCTGTGAGGTGGATGGATTATCTCGGCAAAGGAGAAGATTTCACTAACACAGATTTAGACAGATTTGTGAACAATATTTGACAGAAATATGCCTTTTGTGTACATTTTTGAGTTCAGCTCATGAGAAATGGGGGCAAAAACTAAAGTGTTGCGTTTATAATTTTGTTCAGTGTAAATAGATAGAACTGACAGAACAACAGACAGACAATTTTTCACTCAATTTCCACATAATATAATATTTGAGTGCTTTATGTTACTAAAAAAAATATATTTGTGTATATTATATTATGTATATTGTTTTTTATATTTACATGACCTTTTCAGGTCTAGACATTAGGCCACCTCATATAATCCAGGTTTTCCATATCAGTGAGAAAACTGATTCTTAAATAAAAATGCTAATTTAAATATATTGTTTTCTAGCTTATTTTGATGCTTGTTTTGTCTAATCTGAAGTCATCTTGAGGCCCCGTCATTGAGAACCGCTGATTTAAGATTCTAAGATCTTAATAGTCATTTTTCTGTTCTATGAGCAATTTATGATTAAAATTTAAGGAGAATATGTCATCTAGGAGAAGCAGACCTCCTTTGAGATTTTCCTTTCCTGTGGGTGAAATATTTGATGTATTGCAAAAAGGCATGAAATCATACTAGTCATATAAACTATATGATTCGCTATATAAACTAGTCACAGGCCGTAAACAGTCAAGCACAACAATGCATTAAAAAATGCATGCAAAGTTAGCATGTATGATTTTTGAAGGCCCAAATTTGTCCAAAACATGTCCATGTTTTGCCATTTTTAAATGCATTCCTATTGAACACTGAAGTTGCCAGGTGCATGAATGAAGTAAAGGCCACTGTATGACACACTCTCCAGCAAAAGCTCTTCCTAAAGTTACACGCCAGTTATGTAGACCCCTGAAAAATATTCACAGAGCGGCTTATTTCCAGCTGTCTGTGTTTATCAAAGCAACGGACATTCTAATAGAAGCTCAATTTGTTTTGCATGCCAATCGCGAGCTTCTGTAAAACCATGACCAAATAACACAATAACATGTCCAGAGCCTTCGGTAAACGAACACAGCCGCGTGTTTATATGCACACACCCCCTCCGAGCACTCGCTGGCACACATATGTGGGCTCTCTGAATGTTGGCAGCGTGTTAGTCTTGCAGCGGAGTGGATAAGATGTGCTGTCAGGTCTTGTCTGCAGGCAGTGTGAGTGTATTCCCTGCCACAGAGACTAAATAGGAGTTTAATTCTGTTAACAGCCAGTTCACCGCAAACTCTGCGGGGCCCGGGCCCCGGTCCACCAGGCGGTAGGAGCCCATGGAGGAGCGATAACTGCTGGGAGCCAAATAAAAAATCGATGAAGATCTTCGCGGCTACGGTGGAGTTTAACGGCGATTTCTGCTTTACTCTCTCCAGACCTGAGCTGAGGAAAGCGCCATTGATTTTCCCTCTCTCTGCATCTTAGCCTTGTTCTCTTTCAATAAATATCAGTGATCATGTCTCGGGTGGAGTTTAAGCGGCGATTTCTGAATTTCGTACCTCTCCAGACCTGAGCTTAGGAAAGCAGATTGATTCCTCATCTCTCTGCATCTTAGCGCTTGTTCTCTGTGCAATAAATATCAGTGAGTATGGACATGTGCCCATGTCGACCCCAGCAATAGAGCTGAGGACCTGACGTCCTATGGAGAGAGAGAGAGAGAGAGAGAGAGAGAGAGAGAGTTGAAGAGAGAGAGAGCCATTAGTTCAGAGAGAGAGAGAGAGAGAACTGAGAGAGAGAGAGAGCTGAGAGAGATGAGACATGTGAGAGAGAGAGATCAGAGAGAGAGAGAGAGAGAGAGAGAGAGAGAGAGAGAGAGAGAGAGAGAGAGAGAGAGAGAGAGAGAGAGAGAGAGAGAGAGAGAGAGAGAGAGAGAGAGAGAGAGAGAGAGAGAGAGAGAGAGAGAGAGAGAGAGAGAGAGAGAGAGAGAGAGAGAGAGAGAGAGAGAGAGAGAGAGAGAGAGAGAGAGAGAGAGAGAGAGAGAGAGAGAGAGAGAGAGAGAGAGAGAGAGAGAGAGGAGGAAGAGAGAGGGAGGATGGATGTAGAAGAGTCAGAACAGCATTGCACACAAACTCACAGACTGAGCGAATAAAGACTAAAATCTTCTTTCAACACCATCAGCTTCATTTAGCTTCAGTTGTGTCTCCCTCTTCAGGGCACAGAATACAATGAATCTCGGTTTAAAGAGCCTCAAAGTCTAATCTGCAGTTCTTGATTAGTTAAACACTAAAATCTGGGAACAATCTGGCTAAGACAAAGTAAAAAATACTAATGTTGCATTGCTGAAAATAAAATTGCACCCAAATGTCTGTGCATAGAATTATAATCATTTATGGATTATCAATGACATATTTATTACTATATAGCAGGGTTATTATTGTTAAATAAAACTATATATATATATATATACAAAAACTTTAACTGAAATAAAATTAAAGTTATTTTAAAAACATTTATTTAAGCAAGTTGCTAAATTTTTCTTTTAATCAATAAAATGTTTTTCTTTTTTAAATGTCTAATAATAATAATAAAATCTAAAAAGAAAACTAGAACTAAAAATAACAAAAATAAAACTATATAAAACAAAACTATAAAAAATGAATTCAATATTTCAATGATAACAATAATAAAAAAACGCCTCTTTGTAGCAAATGTTTTGCATGAGACAACGGTCATTTCACACAAACATCTCACCTAATAACTCAGCGATTGACCAATCAGATGCAAATATTCCAGAGACACATGGAATAAACAGAATTATTTACAATTCTAAACAGTTTGTCTGTATGTGCTAATTGGAGACATTTAACTCCATATGAAAACGCCCTACAGCAGCTCGTATCCTGTGACTCGGGTCCCCAGCGCCACTCGCAAGACTGACAAAGCTTCCATCTGTCAGCGAGGACCAGAGGTCCCGGAAAGGGCCAGACCTGCACTGAGGGCCGATCCAGCCAACAGCTGGGGCCCGGGGACAGAAGACACACTGAAGAAACAGCAGTCAGGAGTCAGGACAGACAGTCTGTCACACAAAGCCTCATATCCTGATCTATTATCATGAAAGACTAGTCTTAAAAGTGGCACTTATTTAATTAGAATGGTAATCAAATAATTTTTTATAAAATAAAATACATTTAAATGGTAAAAAAAAAGATATTCTGTGTATGATTACTGCCTCTAAAATACTGTGCTTCATAAGAAGTTATCAACTTTTCATTCTAATTATAATTATATTAATTCACAAAGATTGATTATCTAAAAGCTATTTTAATGTACAGTATACACTGCCTTGAGTATATCTTTGCAGGTCATTCCCTGTTTAGTGTACAAATTGATGTACATTACAAACTGTTTTCATTTTAATTTGAGTCTCCAAAGACCATTTAAATACAGTAAATATATAATATTCCATGCACAGACACTCGTATGGTATTGTGTCCTGAGGGGAAACATGCAGCTAATTGATCTGTTTTTGAGCATGTTGGAGCACTGAACTGTTCATTTTCTCATCATCAGTGTGTCACGGGGATCTTCTCGTGTATATGGCTCTTGTGTCCTCTCCATTGAACACAGTCACGGACCCAAAGTGTAGAGTGTTGATGCAAACTGATGACTGACACGAGGATGCAAGTTACAAAAACACAACAAAAAACACATTAGTCACGGTAACAAATCACTAAATCCTGCATAGATATCCACATCTGCATAGATATGCTCACAGCACTTCAGTCAGTGCTCGTTCCTAATGAGGAGCAAGAGTTGATTCTCTCTGGATGTGATCAAATGAAGATGGACAGGCTGAGAGGAGATGCTCACCGCTCTGTCCTGCAGCAGATCTGGAGAAAGAGATGGAAGAGGAAACGATTGACCTTGTGGCTTTAACATCTGTCTCAGAGATGTGACATTACACAACCACATTAGCGAATACTAAAGCACCCTGATAATCAATCAATCAACTGTTGCTCTAAAACAAGGGTTTAAACTGTGATGTTATAGAAAACATACATATATACGTAAAGACTTCATGGACATCATCAACTACAAGAATTGAGTATGCAATGTTTGATAAGAACTCACCAGGACTTTTAAAGGAACTAAAAGGTGATGTTTGATCGAAATTAATAAACACAATACACATCAAATATGGTTAAAATATTGAATAGATACTTTTACAATTTAAAATAACGTATTTCTATTGTAATATATTTTAAAATGTAAGTTATTCATGTGATCAAATGTCTTCAGTGTCACACGATTCTTCAGAAATCCTTCTAATATGCTGATTTTCTGCTCAAGAAACATTTCCTATCGCTGTTGAAAGCATTTCCTTTTGTTTATGTGGAAACTGTGACTAATTGGGTTACAGCATCCTCATCAGCAGATAGCAACATTTACACAACTAACTTTTCCATTTGTGTAAAATGAATCTTTGTCATGTAGCATCCATGCAAGCATAAACAAATGACTTCTACAATGCAAATGAAACTGAAAGAGAGTATGCACTGCTTGCACTGTGAACACCTATCGCCATGTGATTAGAGTTTATCGCTGTAACGAGGCCTGAGATGAGGACTGATGCACGTGCATGTGTGCACAGACTAAAACAAAGAGTGAAAGAGCAAAAAGAAGGTCGTCTCTGAAATGTCTTTGTGGAACCGTGCACTGGACTATCGGTGCATGGAGAAATGCAACTGACAATGAGTAGAAAACATCGGCCTTCTTCTCCGTTTTAATTAGTATGTATGTGTGATTGTATTTTATTTGCAGATGAGGGGTGAGGTGATGGCAGCGTCGCTCCGGTGACCCACCTTACCGCACACACACACACACACACACACACACACGCTCGCTCGCTCTCAGACACCACTCTGACACTCACAGATCAGCGTAATGAGCTATAGTCACCACAAAAGGTCAGAGGTCAAAGCTATTATATCGCATCTCCCCATTAAAACACGGCAACGTGGCCCGGGCAGCCGTCCTCACCCCTGCTCTCCACAACCACAATTAAGAGCAGGAATCACTGACCTGAAACACAGCAATTAATATAAAGAAGTACAGTTAGTTTAATAGCTGCAGCACAAACACACAGTAAAGACGCATACTTTGAATATGCACTAAACTGGCACAAATGTTCATGAGATCAGTGATGTCTAATGATTTGCACTGGTTTATAGTCCTGATTGGGATGTTATTAAACCTCTAAACATGAGTGAGTGCATCGTCCTGCAGCGTTTGTGATTCAGACATGATTTCTCAAATCCTTGTGATTTTCAAAGGAAGCTTCTTTCTGGCATGGAATCATATTTAAAGATGGTCACTGTGAACTTTTATCGCACAATTCTGTTTTTCACACAATTGCATGTTTACATCTCACAATTCTGACTTTTTATAAAAAAAAAGAATTTGGAGAGAGAAAAAACAATTGCAATATATTACCTTTTGTATATAAATTGTGTATAAATTTATACATCATTTTTTTTTTTATTAGAACTGAATTTTAAATTCAAATCCTTTTTCTCGCAACAGCATATTTATATCTCAAAATTTTGATTGACAACTTTGTTTCAGCTTACAATTCTGGAAAAATGTGCAACTGCAACGTATTTGCCTCAGCATTCTCAATTAATATCTCACAATTCAGGCTTAAAATTACGAGATCTCGCAATTAATAATTCACAATTTGGAGAAATTTGGAGAAAAAAGTCAGAATAGCGAGATAAAAAAAATCACAATTACCTTTCATTCCAAGGCGAAAATAGGTTATTGTCAAGGCTACTGTAATACTATCAATTATGAAAGTTATTCATTATGAGATGTGAACTCAGAATTCTAAAGTCACTTTTATCATCTATTGAAGAAAAAAGCTTTCATATTTTCATATTTTTGGGTCCATTAAAAAAAAAAAAAAAACGGATACACGATGCAGGAGTGACCCTACCCAATAACTACGACCTGTTTCTTCAGAACATCGACCATTAAATTCTAAATTAATGAAAAAGTTTGTTTTGTCATTGAGGATGTTCATGGATATTTAACTACAGAAACACCCGTTAAGTCCTTGTGCACAGCAACACGCGTTTAACTCCAATTAATCTGACATCGCATCGCTCGTGGAAGCCTCTGTGAGAGAATCGGTCTAATTGCACGTAATACAGGACGATATAACAAACGCATTTGATTATGGCTGACCTGTTTCTAACACACACGGCCTAGGAGTTAATTAATATCAGTACATCTAAAAATCGTAGGGTAAGACTCTCCTCCTCATTACCACCACGGCACATGACACACGTCCTTGATGAATCATAGGAAGTGTTTTCATAAAGGGCAGGATGCTTTGAGTAATGCAGTCATCCGGCAGCGCCCGCACCGTGCTCATATTAATACAATAGCCATAAAGATCTTTGTCGAGGTGTTTCTTTGAGTGTCAAGGGGCCGGAGATGATGACAAACGGTTGGAGATGTAATCAACCGCGCCGTTGGCTGAATGAACATGAAGGGAGACAGTGGAAGATAAATGCACTTTACGCAAGGGCAGAGTCGCTATTAACAGCCATCTTGTGTCTGTGTGCTGCTGGAGAACAGTGCCCTCTGATGGAAACACCACCATCAGCTCTGACCACATACAGTATGTATAGAGTCAGAGAGACTCGTTATGCAGAAGCACAGCGTGAAAAGTCATATTTAACTATTTATTGATCTATTTATGCTCTTTAGCACATTGCGTTTGCTACTGGCTAGAAGTAAATGTGAGTGGTGCAAAACTCACTGCCACTATTTTGGAGCATCCCAGACACCTCACATAGAGTGCATCCTAATTTGCATACCTATGCACTATTCTAGGCTATTTTTAGTATAAATACTGCGAGTAGTTTGTTCACACTTACTCAAATGATGCACTAAGTGTGGAATGTTAGACACTTCAAACATAGAAGTACTGTAGTAGGTCAATTTTTTTATGAATTATATGAATTGGGACAAACTACTAGGCTCAAATACAGTTTTTCACCTACTGTATAGTATGAAAGTTGTCATTGGACACAGGGAAAATAATTTTATAAAATGTATACACTAGACAGTAGAGTGCATAGGGCATATTTGGGACACAACTCCAGTATTTGCCATGGTGTTCGGTGTGTTGCTAGGGTGTTGCTATGTGGTTGCTAAGGTGAAGTGAACAATTGCATGAATATTGCTTAGTGCCTCAAGTCAAAAGAGCCCACATACAAGTCTATACGATAACTTTTAGCTGTGCAAAAACAATAAATCTGATTGATATGCAAAGAAACAGCACACTTACAGTAGTTTGCATTGCTAGGTGGCTACTAGGGATGTAATATATTTAAAAAGTAGATTTTAATAGAATAATAAATCCACCTCAAAAGAGGTAAAAAGTTAAGTAAATTACTAAAGCGTCCTCCCCAAATCTCTACGATATGTTAGAGGCTATTTTTAATGCAAGTCTATGCAAATCTTTCACACATTTTTTAAAGCCTATAAAGAAGATCTAGGTCTCATCAGGCTTCAGCGTACTTAAAATATATACAGTGTATGAGTGTTTTACATAATGCCTAGTGGAGCTTCTTCTTTTTGGATCTTGACCTGTATCCGCATTGATTGGATAGAAATATAATATAATCCCTATATAATAGAAAACAAAACCTACATGCTATTGATCAACTAGCCTTTAAACATAATTAATATGTCTTGAAATATACATTAGCGTGTGTAATTATTTGCGAGTGCTGGTAAGAGCCGTATCCGTGCGTGGGCTCTCTGCTGTGTGTGTGTCTGTCTACTGTATATGTCACAGAGTTCACTGACACAAAGGATCGATGGCTGGAGGAGATCTGGAGCCAATTATTTTCAGCTTAATGGTCCCTCAGGTATCAGCAAGAGGAACAACAAAACGACTGCAGGAGAGACCGAGTCCTGACAACCCCAGCGCTCTGTCACCAGCGTAACGCAGTGCTCTGCCATCAATTCCCAGGAGCCTCTGAGGGGAGGGGGGCGACCTGATTGGCTGGCTGGCCTGAGGGGGAAACTGCCAAATGAGAGATGAGGCTTTACAGCGTTCCAGTATATTGAGAGGTTTTAGAGAGTTTTTAGAGTTTCTGTGAAATTGTCAGAACGTGGAGCGGTTTATAAAAGAGAATATTGAACATTTCTGTGAGAGCTGCACTTGAGACGCATTTAGCAGATCTTGCTAAAACCAATCCATGCAATGCATTACACAGTTTTCAACATTGATAATAAGAAATGTTTTTTGAGCTGCAAATCAGCAAACTTTCTGGGATTCTGGGATGCAACGTGGATTCTGTGCCTCTCCTCTCTTCCTCCAGACTCTGGGACCCTGATTTCCAAAGGAAATGCAAAATTTACTTTCATCAGAGAACATAACTTTGGACCACTCAGCAGCAGTCCAGTCCTTTTTGTCTTTAGCCCAGGCGAGACGCTTCTGACGCTGTCTGTTGTTCAAGAGTGGCTTGACACGAGGAATGCGACAGCTGAAACCCATGTCTTGCATACGTCTGTGCGTAGTGGTTCTTGAAGCACTGACTCCAGCTGCAGTCCACTCTTTGTGAGTCTCCCCACATTTTGAATGGGTTTTGTTTCACAATCCTCTCCAGGGTGCGGTTATCCCTATTGCTTGTACACTTTTCCTTCCCTTCGCCTCTCTATTAATGTGCTTGGACACAGAGCTCTGTGAACAGCCAGCCTCTTTTGCAATGACCTTTTGTGTCTTGACCTCCTTGTGCAAGGTGTCAATGGTCGTCTTTTGGACAACTGTCAAGTCAGCAGTCTTCCCCATGATTGTGCAGGCCTACAGAACTAAACTGAGAGACCATTTAAAGGCCTTTGCAGGTATTTTGAGTTAATTATCTGATTAGAGTGTGGCACCAGGTGTCTTCAATATTGAACCTTTTCACAATATTCAAATTTTCTGAGATACTGAATTTGGGGTTTTCATTAGTTGTCACTTATAATCATCAAAATTAAAATAAATAAACACTTGAAATATATCAGTCTGTGTGGAATGAATGTATACATTATACAAGTTTCACTTTTGAATGGAATTAGTGAAATAAATCAACTTTTGATGATATTCTAATTATATGACCAGCACCTGTATATATATATATATATATATATATATAGAGAGAGAGAGAGAGAGAGAGAGAGAGAGAGAGAGAGACTTGGTTTGCATCAGAGTATAGACAGATAGATAACTCATATATGTTGTTCTGCTGAAAATCTTCCCCTGATGAGTTAATCACTTCCAGGGTTAATGATACGCTGAAGTGATACTGAATTCTGATTGTTTGCACAATTACATCTCAAAACATATTCAGTAATGGCAATTTTATTTTATTTAGCTTCTCTTTTAAACACATTTGGAAATGTAGAAATTCTTTACCTACACGTAACAAACCAGAATAGTGGTGGTTTCTTTCAGATGTCTTGCTTTTGCTCAGAGATTCCCTTTAAACTGTCTCTCCAGCATGATAGCAGATAACCTGAAACAACACAGATGGACAAAGAATGAATAGACATCTATAGAAGCTATTACAAGCTAAATGAGAGTTCAAACACCTCAAACAGCATTTATACAATACAATGAAAATTTGAAACTTCAATGCCATTATGTCTCAACACTATGTGGAGCAGGCACAGAGCCACCTCAGAGCAGTCTTAACTTTTGTGTGTAAAGATGCCTCTGTAGAATAACCAGCAGGCATCATGTGCAGGTAAACGCAGCGACCGTGTGATAGTTTTAGGTCTGTGTGCTGCGTGCTGGGTGGTGCTGCACGGTGAAAAATAAATGTGGAGGCTTGTGTTGGAATGATGTGAAAGCTTTGCACGCTTTAGTTTGCAGTCAGCAGTAAAGCTAGCTTTTTCCTGTCTCTCTCAGGAGGCATTTCAACAATGGCATCGTAAAAGTACAGCACAATATCCATTCATGCTTCCAGATCAGCCTCATACAAAATGTTTCAAGCCCTAGAGGTTTAATTCTTCTGGGAAAGGACAGAGGATCAGGTGAAAGCCTGGAAAGAGAAGCATAGAGAGCGAGAAAGGGAAGAGGAGACCGGTGTCGTCTTCCTCCTCAGACACCACTCCAGCGGGACCCGTGGCTCTTTAAAGCATTCCCAGAAGGCATCTGATCTACATTGAACTCTGGGGTGCCTCTGGCTACACTTTCCCAGCAGCTTATACATCATAAAGTATTTAGGTGCACTTAACACTCACAGGTAAGTAACCAAACACTCAGAGCTCAACTTGGAGGCAGATGAAACGTTCGGGGTTTGAGCCCTGTCAAGATCTCGTTCCGAAGGGGAAAAAAGAGCTCAACAGAAATGCCGTGAATGTTCATCACAGACACAGCCATTTGATCGTTTATATATGAAGGATGTAATATTTCAAGCATTCTGCAAGATGTTCCCACAGCATTCCCTGTGGGATGCTAGAAAGACATTCAGTAGATGTTTATATGAATTGGCTCCTTTCAGGGCATTTATAAGATGTTTGTGCCAGTGTTGTAGCACTCCAGTCTAGACTAAACCAAACTCGGACCCGTGTCTGTGTCCAAGACCATATTGTCAGGAGCATTTGGATTCAGTCTGGAGACTCTGAGCTGGTCTTGAGCAGTCATCAAAATACAGTCTTGGACTCAGACTTGAGTACTGCAACATTGGTGAACAGTGAACCGTTTTTATAACCATTTGAGACAGAGACCAAGCGTGAAGAACATTCTAATAATCTAAAGAACCTTTTCCACAATAAAGAACGTTTTGTGCAATGAAACGGTTCCATGGATGTTAACAGTGAAAAAAAGAGCGTACTTGGTATTTCGTGTCTTCAAGTACAAATATCTAAACATTCTCAAATCAATATACATTTTTGAGATGCAGAATTATAAGAAGTTTATGAGATAAGAAGTCTTGTTTTCAAAATTAAGTGAGTTTTGGCTGAAAACAAGAACAAAGGCATATGAAAAATTGGGGTCAGAAAAATAAACTTAACTTAAAAAGAAAATGTTTTTAATATCTCACTGACTAAATATCATGACTGTAAAGCGCTTTGGGTGTACAACAATACACAAAAAGCGCTATATAAATGCATCATCATCATCATTCATTCATTCATCATGTGCCGTTTTACATCTCAAGTAAACATATATTGATTTAATGTTTAGATATTTGTACCATCAAGAAAATGTAACATTCAAGAAAACTTTCCATTCCACAAAAGATCCTTTATAGTGGAAAAAGGGTTCTATAGAGTTTTAAAATGAAATAACTTTGTTTTTTTTTTTTTAAGAAAGTGGTTTCCTAATGAAATCACTGAGAAAATCACTGTTCAGATCCTAAGTACATGTTACTGAACTTTTCAGTTGCATAAAAGGTTCTACAGAAGGAAAATGTTTTTAGATTATTAAAACGTTCCTTTAAGAACTGATCACTGAAAGTTTATTTATGGTTTTCATTTCTGTGAAAAGCCCCTTTCTGAACTTTTAATTTTAAGAGTGTAAAGAGTGTAATTTATTGACCCTTATTGCCTAAATATGACACTGAAAATAAAACATGGCAACAACATATGATGCATTTCATAGATGTCTCAGTGTGTTTACCAGGAATGTCTTTCTTTATCTGTGAAGATTTATGTGACATTTTATAATTTCTGTGCAAATACACTGAAGAACCTTCCATCACCAGAGCTCACACACAGCACTAATGCCCCTCTGAACTCATTCACCGCCTCTTTCTCGCACCATCACCGCCACAATTGGCTGGAAACAGTGATGGATGAAACGAGAGAGAGGAGCAGGCAGCGAGGGCAGCTCGGTCAGAGAGCAGTGACCGCGCTTCCCAGCGGGTTTGCATGGATGTACATATGCATACGAGTTTACGTCCAGCGTGTGCATGTACGAATCTGAACAAAGAGCTTCCTCAGCACCGGTTTCCAGGAGAAAAATGAACTCTTTCCCTGTTATAAATGTGTCTGTGTATAGTGGAGCATCTTTACTGTGTGTGCGTGTCGGTCAGAGAGCGATGACCACGGCCGCCTGCGCTCTCACAGGGGGGTTCATTACGGCGAGTGACAGGGCCTCCTCTAAAACGCCGTCTGAGGAATACACATCTCTGCGTGGGACAAAATAAACACCCGGCTTCGAGTGGAGGCACCATAAATTATTTATATCACCAGCAGAACAGCAGAGACGCTCTTAATATCGCTACCTGCTCGTCTGGACGCGTAAAAGATGATTTATGTCTTATGGCCACATTAAATTTCACTGCAATTGGGCATTGTGCCTTCTGGGGTCTGGGGAGACACAAAATGGTGGTTATAAACTGCTGCAGTTGTTCTCTGGAAACACAGAACCGAGTGGAAAGTGGCCCAGAGGAGTCTTCTGGCTTTTGTTTATTTCTGCACAACATGCCTTGGTCAAGTTCTTCCAGTTCTGTCAGTTCTTAGTGATCTGTAGGTGATATAGAGATAACATTTTATTTTTGCTTAAATGCAACCGTGCAAATCCTTTAATGGCTGAAAAAATTTAGATAAACACCAACCAAACCAAACAAGCTTTCTTACACGAATCTGCTGGTCATTCCAGTTCTGTGCATGAAAAACCTGTGGAAACTTACGAATAGAGCTGGATCAGAACCGAATGTATCAGGACGGCAGAACAGAAGATTTCGTCATGTAAAAACATGCATACGCATATGCATGAAGAGAAAGACACCAAACATCATGCTAAAACACTCAAACTATCTTAATATTTCATGTGCCCATTAAAAATGTCTGATTTTGTGTTCAGCATGCTTTGAACCCTAGAGGCCTGTTCAGTGGATGAGATGCAGCATTAATCCGTGTTTATTTCCATTTTGAGCGAGGGATGATGTTTATTGAGCGGCACAGTGATGCATCCGGAATGCACTTGGTCTTGTTTGAGCCTACGATACACAAATAATCCAATATGAATCTACATGCACACAGCGACAGTGAGATATGTGTCATCAGTAACAGGTCGTTCAACTTGATTAACCCATTAATGGCCAGATTTTCCTGAAGATGTCTCACACTGAATCTCACAAATCTGTTCATCTCACATGTGTCTTTACAAAACTTGGATTGAACCACTTAATTGATATGCATTCATTTTACAATGCCTTTATGATCTGGTTATCTGGACTTTCAATTAAAATTGACATTGATTTGTGTTTTGAACATGGGTTTGGAACAGCACGAGAGGGAGTAAATGTCATTTCTTGGTGAACTATCCCTTTAAGTGTATTTTCCTCTTGAAAAGAATTTAATGGCACAGCAATTTTAGTGACAAATGCACACACTTTTGTATGAAAGAACTCATGGAAACAATAATAAAGGATTTTGCCCACCAGACACTAAAAATTGCCATTTCAGGAGCAAATACCCAAAAATGGCCGTGAGAATTGAACACATAGCATATCATCCAGAAAGATGTCAAAAGCCCTTCCTAAAGCTGTCTAGTTGTATATTGGCTGTTGTAAAAACATCTACAGTGCAAGTTTGGTATTGCATGCATGTTTAAATTGATTATTATGAATATGTCTCATATACACAAAGAGATCATTTTATAGCATCATTCTTTCAGAAAAAAGATCAGTGAACAATTACAAGGATTTAACATCATTTTAGACCATAAAAGCCCTTCAAACTAATAAGAATCTCTCTGTGCCTTTTCTAATTTCCTGACATTTGTACTCATTACTCATTTTTAATGGAATATAATGGCCGCGGTTGGTGGCGTAGGGACTCCATTCTACCTCTCACGCCGACACAAACAAAACTCTGAGAATAAAAAGGCTTTCCACTGAGATCAATGCTAGCAGAGGAGAGGAGAGACAGGTCTATTTCTTTTCCTCACTCGCTCGCTCTATCTCTTTCTTCTCCTCCTGTTTAAGGGAGCTCCCCAGCCGCCCCCGGTGACAAATGGGGTGCTTGAGAAGTGGCCGTTTGGTGTCTGGCATCAGCACAGTCACGGAAGAGCCTTCGAGTCTTCAGGGTGGGGAAGACAGGCCCTCGACCGCAGCCAGCGGAGAGGGGGGTCCTCAGGGGGCCTGCAGGCGAAACGGACCCCCATAAATCAGTCTGTTTGAGCTGTGCTCACCATCCATCTCAGCCCTAACGTCCCAGAGGAGAGAGAAACAGAGAGAGAGATAGAGAGAGAGGCAGGCCGGAGAGGAACAGGGAGGTGTTCGAGTGAGCAACCTAAATTCTCAACTTACATGTCTACATGTGAGCGACTCAGATACACTTACCGAGGAAAACAAGGAGGATTTCCACAAATTTCACAACAGAAATCTAAAACGAAATTAATAAAATGATTAATAAATCAAGGCAGTGATATTCTGCGTTAATATTCATTTCATTAATTATAGTTTTAACATGCTTTTTGGCATAACTAATATTTTTACCTTCAAAGTATTTCAAACCAAAACCATGCAAATAATGCAAAGCAACATAAATGTGAAAATAAGAGATAATAACAAGTTTATAATAACTGTAAACATGTTGTTTAGACTATTTGAATGTTTATTTACTTAATACAAAATGTCTTAATCAGTCAATAAGTTCTTATTAAACAAAATATTGCCTGTGTACATTTGACATAACTACAGACATCAGATGGAATAGATTTATAGATACACACAAACCTCAATAATTGTGACAATCAAAACATAACAGCATAAATAACTTCATTTCTAATGTTGCAAAGAATGCTTGTGTCTTCATTATTTAATTTCAAAATAGTTTGTTCAGACTTTCACATT
>CM050420.1:27924618-27974618 GCA_027564155.1 Gymnocypris eckloni scoliostomus | reverse complement strand
ACACACACACACACACACACACACACACACACACACACACACACACACACACACACACACACACACACACCAGTGTGGAGGATACAGAGACCAAAAAGCTGTTTGGACTGACGGTTCGTAACCATGCCTCATAGCTGATGCCGAGTCCTTCTCCCTTTGTCCACCAGAAATAACACTATTTGCTATGCATACAGTGCATTTCGGAGGATAAACGAGAGTGTTTTACAGAGCGCCAGGCTGGAAACTCTGCTTAAAAAGAAAAGAAAACAGGGGTTAACTGGCATCCCCAACCTGGTTTAGCTGATTTTATTGGTTTTAGAGAGGATAGAAAGCTGACCAGCTCAACCAGGTTCAACTAAATTCAGAAGTGAAGAACTGACTCCTGTTCAATTCAAGAGTGTGAATTTGAACTAAACTGGCCACACCCACTGGAAGGAATTCAAATTGGAATTTTAATTTTAAAGGAAGAGGAATTTACTGACTTGCAATTTAAAAAGTCAGCACGTGACGCAATCTATCCATCAGGCTTTTAAACCTGAAACTTCAAGTTATTTTTTTAACTAATATTTCAAACAAGTTTTTCATATCAACACTCAAGGTTTGTCTCAACTAACTTTGTTTTTCTTTTCTTTACAGTACATTGCAATGCAGTTTAACTCTACTTCCAGCACTTTGCAATTCAATTCAAATTCAGGAATTGAATCAATTTAAAAGGCACTCAATTCATTAGAGTGCATCTTAGGCCTGCGCTGTCATACTGACACGGTTACGCTAGCATCAACATACAGGGTTGCAGTATGGGGTCTCAAAGCCCTATGTGAAAACAAATAAATGCATTTAAAATTGTCTTTCAACTAACTGTCTTTGTCGGTTTTGGTATCCATGAGCACATCCATGTCAGCGAGGGCGCAGGGGTGATAACAGGTAAAGCAATTACCCCACACCCATACGATTTTTCCCTATGAAAATGACTGGCAAATTCCGCTCCCCCTTCAGCAGTCTGTTTGCGAAGTGTGCTATTAGGGATTTTCTATGGACTCATTTGGAGCAACAAATAAGCAAATATGAATATGTGGCTTCATTTTTCTATCCAATTAGAGCAGATATCGGGCGTTTACTACATTTCGAAGAGTCCTAGGTTCCATTTCGGTTTCCATAACTGCTCTTCAGAGAGAGAGCAATGGCACCATTTTGGGTGATTTGTTGCACAGATTGGCTATGTCTTTGTGCAGGACGGGCTTTGACTCATTGAGTCAGGGGTGATGGGAATGGGGCACCCTGTGGTTTTAGCAAGTCTGCTGAATTGCTAATGAAAGAGGAGGGGTGAAACTGACGAGGGAAACCAGGGCCGAGACAAGCACCTCATCTGAATCATTTAGGCTGGGCCCAATTATAGATCTGATCCGTTAGTGAGAAGGGAAACGGGCCATTTTTAAAGGCAACAAATCAATGAGAGCTGACAGTAATCTGTTTGACAGAAAGACCTGTTATCTGTTTGAGGGTCATTACCTCTCGGTTGCCCGATGCATTACAGCGATGAAACGAGAAATGGAAACACAAAACAGTGGGAGGCTGCATGCCATCTGCATTGCGGCCGAGGACTGCTTGTTTGTTAGCCCTAGAGCGAGCGGGCATCTCAATTTTACACCCCTTGAAGAATTTCCTTCTCGTAAACTGCTGAGGTTAGCGCCCTAGTCCACCTTGACCTGCTTCTCAACCCGATATTATGTTATTGCACTTCACTCACCCCCTTGTTTGAGTCTCCTGCTAATACACAGCCATTGATAATCATTTGCAGGAGTTTTCAAGAGCTGTCAAAGTTCACAAAGCAGCCTGACTGCTTGGAGGGAGAGCGAGGTGGAAGGATATCGATTCCCGTTTAATCACACACACACACACACTAGAATTCATAACGCAGCCGGTTACGGATCTCCGAGCTGCCAAAATCAGCAATTGTCTGTAAACACTATTAGCATAGATTCGGGCATCGCATTTCCTCCCGAATCGACTGAATACTGCGGTCCATGTACAGTATAAAAGCCCATCTGTAGTGGCCTGAATCCTGGATCAGGGGATGGTGGAGGGTCTTCTCAGAACCCGGCCCAAGGGAGAACGGGAGGGGGAGGCCTGGCTCGACCAGCCCTTGGCTGCTTGTGTTCGGCAGCAGTATTCCCCCTCCGCTCCTGGTCGCCATCTGCCACAGCACTGGTGTGAGGAGTGTCAGGAGCGATGTGGGCTCGGCCGGCTTCGTGCGAGGCAGCTGGAGTGATGGCGGCCCGTGTATCGGCAGGGGAGTACATCGATTTCCTGTCGGCACGTTTTTACATCTCATAACACGGACCTCGTTCGCTCCTATTTGCATCGGAAGCCTTTCGTGTACTGTGTCGATGCGCGGTCGGAGGGTATCAGTTCTGATGCTAAAGCCAGCTTAAGCAATGGCACGGTGTGAGAAGAAGATCTCGATACCCACGGGACCTAATTAGGAAGGCTTAAAAAGCATCTATATAACTATTAAATATTGATTTACATTGGTGAACTTTGACTTCTTTTGGTATATTTGACCATTCTAGACCTTAT
This sequence comes from Gymnocypris eckloni scoliostomus, assembly GCA_027564155.1. Taxonomy (NCBI): domain Eukaryota; kingdom Metazoa; phylum Chordata; class Actinopteri; order Cypriniformes; family Cyprinidae; genus Gymnocypris; species Gymnocypris eckloni. The sequence continues at coordinate 27,972,041 of CM050420.1, read as the reverse complement.
TATTTTGTAAATTAACAAATATATCAAGGAAAATGTGCATGTTTAAGACAACAGCGAATCTACCAAGCATAACATTAAGGCCATGGCAGACCTGCAAACTGTGTGAAGAGAGTGTTGAGAAAAGTAGTTCTACACACACAAAAAAACGATTCAGTTAATCGATTCAGAATTGTCATCTTCTGAAAAAGAGACGTTAATTTAATTCTTCATGAGACTAACACTAATGCTAATGCTAACACTTTGCAATGAGGTTCCATTTGTTATCATTAGTTCACATGAACAATGAAAAAGACTTCCAAAGCATTTATTAATCTTAGTAGATTATTTTAGCATTTACTAATACATTGTTAAAATAAAAAGTTATTAAAAGTCATTAGCTGACATGAACTACAAATAAACATTTGTATTTTTCTTAACTAATGTTAACAAAGATTAATAATACATACTGTAACAAATGTATTGCTCATTGTCAGTTCATATTAATGCATTAACTAATAGCGCCGACCAACCAGACCAGCAGTTAGATGTGAGATTTGAGTGTCTGCATCAGAAATACAGTACAAAAATAAAACTGCAAAAGGACATGTATCACTAACATGAAACTTGTGATTAATTCAGTTTTACCTCATCTATGATTTCATGCAAAGTAAAGCGCTTGATGACAAGGAAACCCACCGTTTTTGTTTAGCCTGGCGCTCTTTTGAAGCACAATAGTGCATTCTTGCATCGTTTGCTGTAAAAGAGAATCCCATTTGCCCTTTGTCAGCACAAAACACTTGGATATGAAGGTTTCACTACTGAGTAAGCAGCGAATCTCAGCGCAGCCCCCTGAGACGCAGGAAATGCACAAAGGTCCCTTCCTCTCGCCGCTCCTTCATCAGCACCCCAGTTGCCACACAATCACTTTAAGATTCATCAATTGCTACAACACACATTCTATCAGCTGCAGTTCTGGCACTGCCACATCAACATGCTGTACAGCGCCACATACATTCACATCAGTAAGAAGATATTTTGAAGAAGGTGGAAAACCAAACCGTTGCTGTCCACATTGACTTTGACAATATAGGGAACACTGTGGACCAGCAACTGTTTGGTTTTCCACCTTCTTCAATATAGCGTTTATGTTTAGCAAAAGAAGGAAACTCAGGTTTAAAATAACTTTTGAGAGAGTAAATGAAGGTATTCAAAATAAAACAATAGTCTAGTTTAATTATTGGGTGCTTTATTCCTTTAATGTTAATAAAACACAAAACACAAAAAGACAAATCTAAAATGTAACATTTAAAAAAAAAAAATCAAACGTTGTACAGTTTCTTTAATAGGAGTCAATCTATCTAGTGGTTTTTATTTTTATATTTGTTCATTCAGTTTCCTTAAATTCTTCTACTAAATACATATAGCCTACCTGAAAATAAAACACTGTTTATGTTATTTGTAATGTGTATCTTTGTTATTTTTTTTATATATATATAACAAAGCCACAGTCATATCACCCTGCATCCCAAGACCGGTTGCCCACTGAAGCTAAGCAGGGTTGAGCTGGTCAGTACCTGGATGGGAGACCTCCGGTGAAAACTAGGCTGCTGCTGGAAGAGGTGTTAGTGAGACCAGCAGGGGATGCGCACCCTGTGATCTGTGTGGGTCTTCATGCCCCAGTATAGTGACGGGGACACTGTACTGTCAAAAAGTACTGTCTTTCGGATGAGATGTTAAACCGAGGTCCTGACACTCTGTGGTCATTAAAAATAACATGGCACTTCTCGTAAAGAGTAGGACTAATTCCCACCACTGGCCCTTGTCAATCATGGCCTCCCAATAATCCACATCCACTTGATTGTCTCTATGACTCTCTCTCCTCTCCACCTGTAGCTGGTGTGTGGTGAGAGCATACACTTGATTGGCTCTATGACTCTCTCTCCTCTCCACCTGTAGCTGGTGTGTGGTGAGTGCATACACTTGATTGTCTCTATGACTCTCTCTCCTCTCCACCTGTAGCTGGTGTGTGGTGAGCGCATACACTTGATTGGCTCTATGACTCTCTCTCCTCTCCACCTGTAGCTGGTGTGTGGTGAGCGCATACACTTGATTGGCTCTATGACTCTCTCTCCTCTCCACCTGTAGCTGGTGTGTGGTGAGCGCATACACTTGATTGGCTCTATGACTCTCTCCTCTCCACCTGTAGCTGGTGTGTGGCGAGCGCATACACTTGATTGGCTCTATGACTCTCTCTCCTCTCCACCTGTAGCTGGTGTGTGGTGAGCGCATACACTTTATTGGCTCTATGACTCTCTCTCCTCTCCACCTGTAGCTGGTGTGTGGTGAGAGCATACACTTGATTGGCTCTATGACTCTCTCTCCTCTCCACCTGTAGCTGGTGTGTGGTGGAGCAGCATTTGATTGGCTCTATGACTCTCTCTCCTCTCCACCTGTAGCTGGTGTGTGGTGAGAGCATACACTTGATTGGCTCTATGACTCTCTCTCTCCACCTGTAGCTGGTGTGCGGTGAGCGCATACACTTGATTGTCTCTATGACTCTCCCTCCTCTCCACCTGTAGCTGGTGTGTGGTGAGAGCATACACTTGATTGTCTCTATGACTCTCCCTCCTCTCCACCTGTAGCTGGTGTGCGGTGAGCGCATACACTTGATTGTCTCTATGACTCTCCCTCCTCTCCACCTGTAGCTGGTGTGCGGTGAGCGCATACACTTGATTGTCTCTATGACTCTCCCTCCTCTCCACCTGTAGCTGGTGTGCGGTGAGCGCATACACTTGATTGTCTCTATGACTCTCCCTCCTCTCCACCTGTAGCTGGTGTGTGGTGAGCGCACTGGCGCCGTTGTCCTGCGGCAGCCATCGCATCATCCAAGTCGATGCTGCACACAGTTGGTGGTTGAGGAGAGACCTCCCACATGATTGTAAAGTGCTTTGGGTGTACAACAATACACAATAAAGCACTATATAAATGCCTCATGTATTCATTAATAAAATAATGACAACGATTTTAATCTTCACCCACTTAGGCCTAAATATCTGCCATCCTTTTTTATTTTTGTTACCTTGAAAGGCTTTGTCTTTATAATAGGGAAATGAGTTTGGCTGTAATGCTCAAACAACTTGCAAAATAGAAAAACCAACATGACAAAGAATCGTGATAAGATCGTGAATCGTGATACCCCGAGCCGAGGGGGAACAACATAATCCCCCCCCCCCCAATTGTGCCCTCATAGCGCCATTTCGTCCTTGCCCCCCTGGAGGCCTGTGCTTGCCACAAATGATATGTGTGTTGAGTTTTATGATATTCTAAACATCTTAAGTGCCTCAAAATCACCAGAAAAGAATATTGTGGTTTGACACGTTGCCATGGCAACAGAATTTTTGATATCAATATTCCCTTGACAGTTTCACATCGGCCGTGTTTTGTCATTATTCTGATGAAGTTTGAAGCAAATTGGGTAAAAGTAAGATGCTGAATTCAAAGCATTTTGAAAATGATGCGATCGGCTTCATACACCGAACAAACCACTGAAGTGTGATCAAAATCAGACAATGTATGTGGACTTTATTAGACACTTCCTGTATCTCAATTCTCGCCATAACTTCATCGCCTCGCCACGGACAAACCGTTCGAGATACCAAAAATATCTCAAAAAATATCAAAAATCTCCAATGTCTTGAGATCACGTTCACCGAGTTTGGTGCTTGTCTGTTGAAAATGGGAGGAGTATTTCAAATTCCAGAGCATCTGCTTTTTAAACAGCCCTAAATAGACGACTTCCTGTTGGGTGGAGCCCATGACATGCAGCGCAAAAGTTGTTCGGCTCAATGAGATCTATATGTGTACCGAGTTTGTACCTATACATCGAGTTTTCTGATGGTGTTCCAGGGGGCGCCGTAGAGCCTCTGTAATGGCGCTTTTTCACTGCATGGTACGGCACGGTACGGTTCAGTACGGTTCACTTTTGGGGGGTTTTCCACTGGGTACTGTACCTGGTACCCGTTTACGATAATGTCACGGCAGTAGAGGCGTACTAGAGTACTAAACTGCAGTGGAAATGCAAACCGACCCGAACTGAGCCGTACCGTACCGTACCAAGCCGTGCCGAACCGTACCGTACCATACCATGCAGTGGAAAAGCGCCATAACATGCCCAGGTCCCAGCCTCTGTGGCGTCCTAATGGCCGCAGATTCCAAGTTGTGTGCAAATTTTCAAGAGTTTTTGACCATGTTAAGCCCCCCAAAAATGCCCGGACTTTCAAAAAAAAAAAATGATTCCTAACAAAATCAATAGGGCCCTGCACCTTTCTGGCTTGGGCCCTAAATACCAGGCACACACCTAAACTAGTTAATCAAGGTCTGTGGGTTTACCCGACACTGAAATAAAGCCAACATGTCCTGAGGGTGGAGATGTGGCTAAAAACAAATCTAACACACCTGAATCAGCCAAAGTTCTGTCAAAATCAATGAATCCTGTGCATTTATTTTTGGCTTGTCTTTAAAAAATTTGTGTGTTCATAAACATAATAAAGCAACATAAATATGTACATGTATTCCTTCACTATATCATGTTATCAAGAGTTATTTACAAGTGAATAAAAACAAGTGATTACGCAAAGAGCTAGTTTAGAGCTTGAATATAAAATAAATCAAACAAAAGTACAAGCATATTTACTTAATTACCAGGGCATTCATAAGCAATGGTTTATTAAAATACTTCCACCAAAACAGTTATGAAAGCGAAAATCTAATGTAGCAGTATATATATAAAATACAATCTATTTCATAAATGTTGTAGTCAGTGACTGATAATACAAGAAAACCTGAGGTGACTTTAATTAAAATACCAATCATAGAGGTCATGAGCTTCTTTATATTCCTTGTGTCGTGCTACATGGTCACAGGCAGTACAAATAGCCAGAATAAACTCTTGCGTCTGTAATATTAAATGAGGACTTGCTGTGAGATATTTCCTCCAGTTGAAGTACTTGTGATATGCATCTTCATCCTTGTCCAGATGAAGCAGATATTCGGCTAGTGACTTTGCATCTGGGAAGTCATTCACATGAATGAAAGACTCAGCGGGAGCAAAGTTTTCATAGTTTCTTCTCGGAGGACCCAACACCACAGGGACAGTACCTGCTGCGAGCGGCCCGTTCATCTTCTCCATGATGTAGTCCGTGTGGATGGAGTTCTCAAAGGAAAGGTAAAATTTGCAGCTAGCCAGGGTTGGATAGTATTCATTATAATCCAGGAACCTTGAATAAGCCTTTCCGAACAAAGTCACTTGTATGTATTTGCTGAATTCTCTGTAAAAAACATTTCTTGAGTTGACACCAGTTGAGGGATCGTTGTTACTTACAATCCAACACACCAGTTTGTCCTTTTTGGGAATCACAAAATCCTCATTAGGCTTCTTCCTGGTGGTCAAGCGCATCCGTACAGGAATATCAGCATCATGTCTGTAGCTGAGAGTGAGATTGAACAGGTTTTCCAGACCTGGTATCCTTTTGGTGTTGGTTGGTGATTCCAAATGCAACCAAATCCACCTCTGGAACGGAGGACGAGGAGACGGAGGAAGGTTGGACAGATCCCAGCTGATGCCTCTGTGATACACGATGACATTATCTGCATCGTTGTAGAGAGCTCTATCATCCGTCAGATGACAATTATCAATATTGTAAAACTTTTTGCAGTCACTGAAATCAAACCTATAATTTTCAGGCCAAGTCCATAACAGAAGTATAGGTTTCTCCTCTGCTTTTTCCGTTACAGAGTTGTTACTCTTGGCAGAGTTGATTTGTGAATGTTGGTTTGGTCTAAAAACTGGACGTGGACAGTTGTTTGAAGGTGGGAACCAGAAAAACACAACACCCAGAGAGATGACACCTGCCATCGTCACTCCGACAACTAGACGCAACAGCGATGGGCCATTTGTGTTTGACATTTTTGACCTAGAGAGAATAATTGAAGAAGGTTTATTAACTTTTACAAAAAAAGAATTTAAAGAAATGCTTCAATTAGGGCTGGGCGATTTTCCATATTTTATTAATTAATTCGAGTTTAATGGTTTGCCACGATTACATTTTGTAAAAATCGATTAATCACAATTTTGAATAGAAATATTACCAAATGTTAGAATTAGACACTTTGACAATATACCGGTGATAACAGTTCAGAGAAAAGAACGATCCAACGGCACGTCGGCGCACGTGATTAACCGCTCACACGTGACGCGCTCTGTGAAGGACGATAAATAGTATGGAAAGCCAAATGGTTCAGAATTCGCCTGGTCTTCACCGCACAGTGATTATTAAAATTGTTTCATAACGCCGCGCGTTAAATAAGCGCCGTTAGGCGACAAGTTAACGGCAGACGCCACCACGTCCGCTAAAATAACGCCAGGCGCCCGACCGGCGTTAAGTTAACGCCACACGCCACTTAAGATGCAGATTTATTGTTATCTACATGGACAGGCTGAAAGCTGCTCTCATAGTTATTACAGAATCTACTGGCAAGTCTGAGCATCCAGTTTGCTACAGTGCCAAGATGGCAAGGAGAGCTTTTGTTTTGCAGTGTAAACACACTTATAACTTCGTTTAATTGATTTACATTGCATGCATTTTCAGTATTGCATTCATTTAAAGTTCTAAAATTGTTTAAAGACATATGTCCCAATTCAAAAATCATCTGTGTGCTATAACAGATATTTTTCTGAACATTGTACTATTAGTTTGTTATTATAATTTCATGGTTTAAATTGTGTAATTAACTTGATTTATAAAGGGCTAATTACTATATTTTCTTTAAAGTATTTACATATAGATAAATAGACAGACAGATATATGAGGACCCAATAAAAAAACCCCAGAAAAACAGAATTATGGCTCACAGACTGGCATAAAGTTGGCTTGACGTTGACGTTCGATATTCGCAAATTTAGGGACCGTCTCTAAAGTTACTGAAAAATAAATTATTTACATTTTATTTTAATAAATATAAAAAATGTAAAAGGTGCGCATTATAGTTGATACCTAGATGTACATTGTACAGTTGTTTTTATGAATGTAAGTAATTCTGCTCATTTGGTATTGAAGTTGAAGAAATGTATACCAATATCGCATGTAACATTAGAGACGGTCCCTAAATATGCGAATATCGAACCCGTTTCCAACGTCTGGAGGCACACCCAACATTTTGGATATGCCTTAGTCTGTGAGCCAATATATTTCTTGTCCTGGAGTCTCTACTGACACTGATGAGTTGATTCAGGTGTGTTTATTAGTTTAGAAAAGACCGTATAAAGTGCTAATTTTAAAAACAGAGCCTGGTGCTATAAAAGGGATATTTTTCTGAGCACTTTACTATTAGTTTATTATCATATGTCATGGGTTAATACATATATTTTCTTTCAATTACATTTTGTGCTGTGCAAAAGGTATTTGTTAAGATACACCTTTTTATTTATTTTTATTTTATTGAACAAAATTCATGTGCATTTACACTTCATATCCTAGTATAGCCCAGTGTTTAAAACAATTGTTTCCATCTTCGCTGTAGCAAACTGGATACTCAGACTTGCCGTGATTCCTCATAGCCATGAGAGGTGTGTCAATGTAGATAAAAGAACTACTACTGTATGTCTGATATTTCATGTTTGCATCATGGTGACAGGCTGAAAGCTGCTGATGTTATTACAGAACATTTACTGTTAATAGTCTGGTCAGCTAACGTTACCTGAAGTCATTTTGAATTTGAATTAGCCTGCCTACTTGACTTGAGATTTTTTAAAGCATTTTCCTCTCATATTTCATATTTCTGAACACATAATATGTATAAGACAAGTTTTTACTAAATGTAGATATGTAGATGTAGTCTAGTTCATGCATCTTTTCTGCAAAGATATTTTTAACAAGTGATTTGTTTAACATTTACATCATGTTGACGACTTCATGTGTGGTGCACTTCGAATAGAATATTCTTTAACTAGAGGGTTTATAAAGAACAAGTTACTTGAATCATGTTGTAGTTACATTTTCAAGTTGACTAGTTAAAAATCGTTAAAGAAATCGAGAATCAGACAAAAGTTCTGAAAAAAAACCGTCAAAATCATCCATTAAACTGCAATAGCTTCAATAAAACTATTGTAGAATCAGTTCACACATTATAGTGAGGCAAAAGCTACAGAAGTGAAAGTTAGTCATTATCTTGAAATAGATTTTAAAATGTAAACTTTAATCATTTTATTCTAATAAAAATCTATTCAAATTAGATTTTGGAAACAAAGTACTTAAGTCAGTTTCTCACCTGATTAAAAGAGAAAAGAAATCCGTAATTTGGTGTTCCACATATAGCCAATGTTTAGTGATTAACAGACAGAAACACGGAAGAGTTTATATAAAGCATGATTTCCATGAAACGATGGGTTGTCTTGATGTTTGTGACACCTGGAGGAAGTGCCTATGCTTGGGAAGAGATATGACACAGACCAATCACAATTCAGTATGCAAATATCACTATGACACCACATCTCCCAAAAGATAGTCGTCTAACCCAGTGTTTCCCAACCCTGTCCTGGAGGCACACCAACAGTGCACATTTTGGATATCTCCCTTATCTGACCAATATATTTCTTGTCCTGGAGTCTCTACTGACGAGCTGATGAGTTGATTCAGGTGTGTTTGATTAGTAAAAGTTGGAAAATGTGTGGTGTTGGTGAGCCTCCAGGAACAGGGTTGGAAACACTGGTCTAACCAAACACACCCAAACCAGTTTATCGACATTCACCTAGAACAGTGCTTCCCAAACCTGTCCTGGAGGACCCCCTGCCCTGCACATTTTGTCTCCCTCTACTTCTCTTCTTTTTTATTTTTAACGGGGGTTGGCATCCAGCTTATTGGTGCATTACCGCCCCCTTCTGTTTCTTCTTCTTTTTTTTCTTTTTTTTTAACGGCGGTTGGCATCCAGCTTATTGGTGCATTCCCTTCTGTTCCGGAGTGTGGATCAGCGTTTATAAAAAAAATATTTAAATAAAAATTAACTAAATAACTTAATTATTACTAATTACCCTTCCTTCTTTACCCTCATATCCTATAATAAAGCCCAGTTTCCTTTAAAAATACTATTAATTCTCTCACCTGTGCTCTATCACTCATACCTAGGGTTGTTTTTAAAGTGAGTTTCTTCACCCCTACCTCCTTCAGATTATTTTCCATTATCTCTCTCTCCCTCTGGTATCTCCTACAATGTAGAATTACATGTTCCACTGATTCCTCTTCCTGACATTCCTCACACAGGCCCGTCTGATGTTTCCTATCATTTTAACGCTTTATTTAGAGCACAATGTCCCAGCCTTAATCTTGTTAATACAATTTCCTCTTTTCTGTTTCCATTTCCTACCTTATTTACTTTGACACTCTTTTGAATTTGGTATAGATGTCTCCCTTTCCCCTCGTTATCCCACATTTCTTGCCATTCGTGGTTAACTTTTTCCAAGATTATGCACTTCACTTCCGCTTTACTGATTCTTATTTGCATTTCTACCTTTTCCTTTTTTAAGGCCTTCTTTGCGACCTTATCCACTTTTTCATTCCCCTTCACTCCTTTGTGCGCTGGGACCCATAAAAATGTAACTTGTCCTCCATGGTTTGTTATTCTTGTAACTGAATAGAGAATTTCATATAGTATATCTTGTCGACTTTTTGAGTGGAAAGATATTAAACTTACTAGGACTGCCGCTGAGTCAGAACATATTACGACTTTGACTATCTCCGTTTTTTCCACCCAGCGTAATGCAACTAAAATTGCCACCATTTCCACTGTATATACTGCTAAATTGTTAGATGTTCTTCTATTGACTTCAATTCCTCTTGCTGGAACCACCACACCAATTCCTGTTATTCCTGTCTCTGTGTTTTTAGTACCATCTGTATAGATTTGAGTATAGTTTTTATATACTTCTGTTATATGATCATTAAACACCCCGACCAAATCAACACTGTCTTCTTTGCTTTTAATCTCTAATAAATGCCAATCTACCTCTGGACATTTCATCTTCCATGGAGCCTTGTCTGAATGTACTATTGTAGAACTAATTTTCATCTCACTTACCCCAAGTTCTTTTGCTGTTTTGTTCCCTATATGACCAAAGTTGTCCTTTCTACTCCTCACTTTCCTCCAACTTTCCTTCAGCACTTCTTTTGTTGGGTGCAAATAATTGTGCCCCTGCAGATTAACCCAGTAATTTGCTATCAGGTGCTTCCTCCTTACTTCCAGTGGCATTTCTCCTACCTCTACCTGTATAGCTGAGACAGGCGACGTCTTAAAAGCTCCACTACACACGCGCAATGCCTGAGTCTGAATTACATCCAATTTTTTTAGATGAGATCTAGCTGCTGATGTATACACTATACTGCCATAGTCCATCACAGATCTAATCAAGGCCACATAAATTCTTTTCAATGATTGGCAACTTGCACCCCATTCTCTACCTGTTAAGCATCTCATTACATGTATTACTTTTTTGCTTTTTTCCTCTACTCTCCTAAAATGTTTTTTGTCTCCTTATTTAGACACACACAATTTAGTTTTTGCAGTCTCTACTAACGAGCTGATGGTGCTCCAGGACAGGTTTGGGAAGCACTGACCTAGAAAACTAAGTGGTTAAAACACTGTATCATAAATCAATAATACTGCTTTAAATATGAGTCAAATTGAAGACTATGATCAAGACAATTATTGCATAAATAAAATAAACAGAGAAATAGCATTTTTAAAACTCATTTACAACGTTTGGCCAGCAGGTGGCGTGTGCAGTATCATCATGACATAAGGTGACCAGTCATATTGATCACATGAATGAATTTCAAGTAAGAACATAAAACTAATAGCAATGAAGCAAAACTACAATTCTGACCATGTTCTGGTTCCAATGTGAGGAAACACTACACTGTTTTATTATGAATAATATTTCAAATATTTGGGGGAATTTTTACTATTATTATTATTATTATTATTATTATTATTACAAAAAAAATGTATACTTATTGTTACAGTTATAATAAAACAGTTATCAGTATTTACATGTATTCATTTAGCAGATGCTTTTATTCAAAAGCAACTTACAATTGAGGAATACAATAAGCGATACATTATAAAGAGGCAAACAGTCACAGGAAGTGCTTGTAATACAAAATTTCAGGCATTGTTTAGAGCAAAGTTAGGCAGGGAGGGCTTAAGGAAAGAGAGGAAATGTTTTTCTTTTCACCTACCTTAAGCCTCGGGGGGTCTGAAGGGGGTTTTGGGGCCCTGAAGAAGTTGTGACATGCTCTGAAATTTCTGTATCTTAAAAACATATGAATGGCTAAAGTCTGATTACACTGTAATCAGCACAAACTGTGCTACAATAATATGAGCAGCATGAATGTACTTGTATGTGTTTTTGACTAACAACGTTTGTGTGGTTAGTGAAAAATGTAAATTTTTACGTCACTGAAATAAGGCCAAAAACATACAGAACATTTGTATGCAAAACTTTTGTTTACAAGACTTATTCACATAAAACAATATATTGATTTTACTTTGGTAAGACAAGGCCGTATGCGAGGGATTGACAATGGTCATGAATATTTAGTGATTCACACCTGAGAGACAAAGGGACATCCCCTAATGGGCCATCAATGTGACAGGTAAGAAAGAATGTGAGGAAAGTAAAAAATCGGGGTTATTTTAATACAATTTCTACTTTATTTACAACACCGTATAATCAAAATCTACATAATGAAGGTCAAAGACACACGATTGAGCATATTGCTCTAAAGACAGAGACTTGAACAGTAAAAAACCTTTGTGCCATTGCTGACAAACAATTTGTGTTCAAATGTTGAAACAAGTAAATATCTACCTGATGATCCCAAAGCGTTCGCTGCTACTTTCCATGGAGTCAAAAACAAAAAACAGCCCCATCATCGGTAGTCATGAAGCTTATTTGACCATATTTGTGTAGAATATAATAAGCCCAATGTAGTTGAACTGCTTCTGATGTTGGTACAGCAGAAACGTGTGCCTTGTTGCTAGGAGACGCATGACAAATCAAAACATATGTGTTCTGAAATTGGCTGAACATATCAAACATGTTTGATATCCTCTGACTGGATAGACTCAAAGTCTGAAGCCAAAAAGAGTCTGTGACCATAATACACTCCGTGATTTTCTGTGTAATCTGTCAGCTGTAATCTACAGACTGGCTCTGACTTTCCTCAACTAGCGTCAACTTGTTCGGACTGTAAAATCAGGGGAAAATCAGGGCAAAAATTGCGTAGTGTATTCCAGGCATTACTGATGTAGCATTTAAACTTATTATTATAGTCTAAATTTCAGACTACTACTCCTCCTAGAGCTTTAACTCTACAAACTCCTAACTCACGATCGGGTGTACGGTAATCGAACAATTCGCGAAAAATCGGACGAAAAATCCCATCGACAATGCATTGCGTCCAACTTTACCCAGCAGTGGGGTATAAGTTTTACTCCTGGGGCGCAAGAGCCCCCCAAATTTGCCCCATAGACATAATATGGTGAGGGACGGCCCATGAAACGGCATCTGAAAATACATGTTTTTCCTACTATGGTAATTCACAAGGAATTTAGCTTTGAACATAACTCTGAATTATGCTTATTTTACTCAGCCAACCAATCAGACACTCGGGAACACTGTGAAGCTATCAAACCATGCCCTAGCAACCATTTAGAATACCCTAGCAACTGATCCCATAGACTGCCATTAAAAAAGCCCAGATGGATATCTTTGGATCAAAGTGTCATAGAGACATGGGGGTGGGCTCGTTAAAATAGTCAGTAGATAGATAGATAGATAGATAGATAGATAGATAGATAGATAGATAGATAGATAGATAGATAGATAGATAGATAGATAGATAGATAGATAGATAGATTATAGTATGAGTGAAAGACAGCTTGTCAGTATGAATGACATAAACTAACCCCCATATCTCTATGACATTCAGATATGAAGATACATCCCTTTGGGTTTGGGTTGCTAGGGTCGTCAATAATGGTTGCTAGGGTGTGGCTAGGAAGTGCCAGTGGTGGTTCATGATTGGTTGTTTGCTGTCCCGAGTCAAAAACACCCACCCCATGTCTCTACAACACTGTGATCTAAATATATTAATATGGCCCTTTATAATGGCAGTCTATGCGATCAGTTGCTAGGGTGCCCTAAATGGTTGCTAGGGTGTAGCTTGACAGCTTCTCAGTGATCATGAGAGCCTGATTGGTTGCCTGAGTAAAATGAGCCCAACCCCATGTCTCTATCACATTCAGATTTGAAGCTTTGCCTGTCTGAGCTTTGGTTGCTAGGGTGCTCGACAGTGGTTGCTAGGGCATGGCTATGAAGTGTCTATGGTGATTCATTATTGGTTATTTGCTGCCCCGAGTCAAACGAGCCCACCCCCATATGCTCTTAATGGGTATCCTATTCCATTTGATGGATGGGCAGTCATTACAGTCAATTTGCTAGAAAATGGGGATTGAGAGGCCACTTCTGGGCTTCATTGTAATAGAAGAACTGATACAGGGGCAACCTGAACAGCTCATACCCAGACGTACCACGCTATTATACAGGGCCATTGATGTTCCAAGAGAGAAGGCACAGACCGTAATTGAAGTGATTCAGACTGCAGAAGAAGAGGAAGAGGGCCGTTTGAAAGTTGGCCATAGAGGAGTTGTTATTCCGCCAGGATAGGTCGCTTCGGTCCAATGTCGAGTTCCACCAAAGTTAGCACAATGGGACTCTGTAGTCTTGTTTGAACCACAGGAAGACAACGCCCATTTGAGACATTTGTATATTGCAGAAGGACTCCTGGAGATTTCCGTACCTGTAGGGAATCATACAGGCTGTAACGTAACTCTACTGCAGGGCACAGTCCTCGGAACAAAACAGTGAATAAAAAAAATAGTGGATTCTGGGAATAAAGTGAAGCAAGGCATACAACGAGTACCCAGACTACAACAACAAAAGAGGGAGAGATCAACACTACCTTGTGGCATCCTCCTGTTGAAATAGGACATCTGAGCGAAAGTCAACGTGAAGTCGTGCAGAAAATGTTGTATGGGGAGTTAGGTGTCTTCAGCAAGGGTGACGACGACATCGGATGCATTCCCAGTCTACAGATGTCCATTATCCTTCAGGATGATATACCTGTCCAAAGAGCTTATTCTGCCATGCTAAAACCTCTGTTTAGTGAAGTAAAAGGCTATGTACAAGATCTTCTAGCCAAAGGGTGGATTGTCAAGTCCAAATCGCCATATGCTGCTCCAGTGGTTTGCATCAGGAAGAAGGATGGAAAACTCCGGCTTAGCATGGACTACCATCTCCTGAATAAAAAGACCATCCCTGAACGACACCCATTACCTAGAATTCAGGAGTTAATTGACACACTTGGGGGGTATTCTTGGTTTAGTATCTTGGACCAGGGTAAAGCTTACCACCAGGGCTTTATTGCTGATGGATCCAGACATGTGACCAGTGGTGGAGGTAAGGAATTGCATCTACTCACGTTACTGTAATTAAGTCATTGTTTTGGGTACTTGTACTTTTTGGAGTATATTTGTAAAGCTGTACTTTTACTTATACTTAAATACAAATTAAGCAAGATAATCTACTTCGTTACGTTTAAATCATAGTTCGTTGCGGAGTACGCCCAATTTGAATTGATATTCAAACCTTTGATGGCATTTCAGTAGCCAATAAAGAGATCCGATCATAAAAAGCCCTAATATCTTAACCGAGAAAAGCCGCCACTGCAGCTGCAGGGAGGGTTGAAGAGTTGACCGGACAGTGAGGGATCTCAGCGTAACTGGAGTCAAAGTTTGGAGAAACAAACTACATGGTAGTGTTATCATAAATATCTATGTTTTGATACAGATACTGAAATATCTAACACGGTTCCATTACTCATTTTCCGCAGTACCGTTTATAGCCTGCCCTACACCGATACAAGCTGCGTCTCGCTCTCTCCTCTCCGACAGAGAGTTTGACACGCATCTGCTCCACCTCCTCTCAGTCAAAGAGTATAGAATACCAAGAGGCGAAACTCTGTAGTGATACGGGTAACAGTCTATAGATGGCGCTGCCGCCATTTTGGACTGACAACTGCGGAAAGTCGCTAGAAGATGCGAGGGAGCAAGTGGGCGAAACGCAAGCAGTGTGCTGCTATAAACTGCAGCAATTATCAATTATTAATCAATCTCTTCACTAACACAATTGCCGCTGATGGTTTTGATCTCTATTGCTTATGAGATTTTGATCTATTACTTTTTTCAGTTAAATGTGTGCACTTGATACATGACAGAAATTACAGAAACTTCACAATAGTTGGTGGAGTCTTTGATACAATGTGTGCAAGTTGTTCATATTTTGTGATATTTGAACTTTTTTTATAAATGTTATTAATGTGTACCATTTATTTTATTATTTTTATTTAAAAATAAACATTGTGAATAAATATATATGACTGTGTCTACCTCTATTAAATAACTACCAAACATCACATCTGGTAATTTCATGACCTTAAGTTTTTAATTTAACAAGGAAAATGTACATAGAACATGGATATGGGTAAGTAAAGGGTTTGCAGTAATTTTATCTTTTTACTTGGCAAACAGTAAGCAGTATGAAGCAGTCTAGTCAATTGGTGGAGGGGACCTATCTATAATTTTTATATTTAAGTATTACATACATACATACATACATACATAACACCCCCCGACACGGGTCCGCACCGTCCCAACTCGTTCTTGTTCCGAGCGGGTCTCGAACCCGGGATTCCGGCGCGGGTTGCGGGCGCTCTAACAAGGAACGCCAAAGGCTACAGCCTCTAGCGTCAGGTTTACACACAGCCCTTACTGGCATACAAATCTGTTACACATACATGAAATGTCTTATTGTAAGTTGGTCAAGCACGACTGGCTGCTATTATTCTACAGCGTTTTTGTGTAGTTGTCAGTCCAAAATGTCGGCGGCACAGTCATGTCATGGGCGCAACTGTTGCTATGGAGCGTTCTATTGAGTTTCGCCTCTTGGGCTTCTATACTCTTTGTCTCAGTTACAGAGTCTGGATCTGAATGTCCGCGCTGGATTGCAGGTATTCCGCATAATTTGAATCACTCCCACGCAAGTGTGGCGAGCGCTTTATTGTAACATGAGGCCACAGTCATGTAATCGCAGAAAACTGGATGCAAGCTCTCAAATAGGCCTAACTTATACTAATTAACTGCCTGTCCTCTCACTCCGATATTGCTTGTGCAATGAAAAAAAATAGTCTGCTGTCGTAATATTTAATAAAAAAACCTGAAAATTCACTTCTGCTCTGGAATGGCGTTCTCGCTCTGATGACGTCAGCTTGAAGGCTTTTGGAGAATCCTCTTGTTAAGTCTGAAGTAAGAACTGCCGTTTCCGGGTCCATGTCTCTACTCATTTCATTTGAGAATACTATCTCAACAGCCATTTTTGAGCACTATTTAATTACTATTATATTGTGATGCAGTAGACTTTTGGCAGGGTCTACTGCGGGTGTGTTAAGGCCCAAAAAAATTTATAAAATAAAAAAGAATGCCTCAACCCACACGTACTGTTTGGGAACCTCGACAAGTAGTCGGCCACAAGGTTCTTCCTCGCTGGGCAATACCTGACCTTGAAGGTGTAGTACATAAAGTCTCATCTGTAATCATCCAAACGCACCGCTCCTTTGTTGTCGGTTGATCAGCGAAGCTCCCTCACACATCGCGATTACAAAAACATGGTGCGCAGCGCATTCCTCCATTTTTCAAACTCTACTGAAGTAGTGCGCCATCACTCATGACTTATGGTTTTTGGCGCATAAAACAAAAGAGATACTTTCCAGGTCAGGCTTTTCATTTATGTTCAAGTTCAAGTTGTCCAGTTAGACCAAAGACTATTGTTAGACTCATTCGTGACTCATTCACCTAACTAATCTTCAGTCATTTTTTACAGTGCAGTGTAGCCTAGTGTAATTAAAATCAAATGTATTTGAATGCAAATTAATTTTGTTTAGATCTGTTAAACTTTTGCTTGCAATTAAATGTGTGTTTAAGTGAGAACAACATAATGATATTGAAAGTATTCTGTACACAGATGTAAAGTACAGTAATATTACATACAAATAAGTACTCTCATAAATGACACTGGATGTCAAATGTTATGTTGAAAATTAATAGCGCAAGAGTTGGTGATGAAAATTTCAATAATACGTTTTATTGGAGTATACTGTATAAGAAAGTGTATTTAAGTTTAGAAGAAAAATAAATTTCAATTGTATGAATGCATATAGTATATATTGTAGACTAAATACATTTAAAATACATTAACAAATGTAATTTTGAAGAACACACTTAAGTTGAAATTAAAATTAATTATTTTACATGTGCTTTAGTATATTGATAAATATATCAAAATAAGTGTATGTGTACTTTTTAAAACACAATAAAATCATAATTATGTCAAATGTATGTTTAATTTATACTTAATTAGACATTATTAATAGAGGGGAAGTCATGGCCTAATGGTTAGAGTCGGGCTTGTAACCTAAAGTTTGCGGGTTCGAGTCTCGGTCCGGCAGGGATTGTAGGTTTGAGGAAGTGACTAATCAGCGCTCTCTCTCCACCTTCAATACCACGACTGAGCTGCCCTTGAGCAAGGCACCGAACCCCCAACTGCTCCCTGGGTGCCGTAACATGGCTGCCCACTGCTATGGGTGCGTATGCACTTAGGATGGGTTAAATGCAGATAACTTTTTATGATGGGGCAGCTGTGGTCTAACAGATAGAGTGTTGGACTTGTAACCCGAGGTTGTGGGTTCGAATCTAGGCTTCCTGCTCTGGCAGGAATTGTCCACGACTGAGGTGAGACCCTTGAGCAAGACACCGAACCCCGACTGCTTCCCGGGCGCCGCAGCGTCGGCTGCTCACTGCTTCAAGTGTGTGTGCACTTGGATGGGTTAAATGCAGAGGACACATTTCACTGCTGGTTATACTCTGTATAATTGTGTATGTGACAAATAAAAAATGTAAAGTCATTAAATCTATAATGGAAACATGCCTATTGCTTCACAGTATTATTTTTTACAGCTTGTTGCATCACCTGCCATCATTAAAAATGAGGGATGCACAGCCTGATTTCCTGGATGTTCTGAGAGACTAATCTCAAACTGACAAAGAGTTAAACTAGTTAATCCAGGTCTGTGGGTTTACCCGACACTGAAATAAAGCCAACATGTCATGAGGGTGGCGATGTGGTTAAAACCAAATCTAACACACCTGAATCAGCCAAAGTTCTGTCCAAATCAATGAATCCTGTGCATTTATTTTTGGCTTGTCTTTAAAAAATCTGTGTGTTAATAAACATAATAAAGCAACATAAATATTTACATGTATTTCTTCACTTTATCATGTTATCAAGAGTTATTTACAAGTGAATAAAAAACAAGTGATTACGCAAAGAGCTAGTTCAGAGATTGAATATAAAATAAAACAAACAAAAGTACAAGCATATTTACTTAATTACCAGGGCATCCATAAGCAATGGTTTATTAAAATACTTCCACCAAAACAGTTATGAAAGCGAAAATCTAATGTAGCAGTATATATATAAAATACAATCTATTTCATAAATGTTGTAGTCAGTGACTGATAATACAAGAAAACCTGAGGTGACTTTAATTAAAATACCAATCATAGAGGTCATGAGCTTCTTTATATTCCTTGTGTCGTGCTACATGGTCACAGGCAGTACAAATACCCAGAACAAACTCTTGGGTCTGTAATATTAAATGAGGACTTGCTGTGAGATATTTCCTCCAGTTGAAGTACTTGTGATATGCATCTTCATCCTTGTCCAGATGAAGCAGATATTCGGCTAGTGACTTTGCATCTGGGAAGTCATTCACATGAATGAAAGACTCAGCGGGAACAAAGTTTTCATAGTTTCTTCTCGGAGGACCCAACACCACAGGGACAGTACCTGCTGCGAGCGGCCCGTTTATCTTCTCCATGATGTAGTCCGTGTGGATGGAGTTCTCAAAGGCAAGGTAAAATTTGCAGCTAGCCAGGGTTGGATAGTAGTCCTTATAATCCAGGAACCCTGCATAAGCCTTTCCGAACAAAGTCACTTGTATGTATTTGCTTAATTCTCTGTAAAAAACATTTCTTGAGTCGACACCAGTTGAGGGATCGTTGTTACTTACAATCCAACACACCAGTTTGTCCTTTTTGGGAATCACAAAATCCTCATTAGGCTTCTTCCTGGTGGTCAAGCGCATCCGTACAGGAATATCAGCATCATGTCTGTAGCTGAGAGTGAGATTGAACAGGTTTTCCAGACCTGGTATCCTTTTGGTGTTGGTTGGTGATTCCAAATGCAACCAAATCCACCTCTGGAACGGAGGACGAGGAGACGGAGGAAGGTTGGACAGATCCCAGCTGATGCCTCTGTGATACACGATGACATTATCTGCATCGTTGTAGAGAGCTCTATCATCCGTCAGATGACAATTATCAATATTGTAAAACTTTTTGCAGTCACTGAAATAAAACTTATAATTTTCAGGCCAAGTCCATAACAGAAGTATAGGTTTCTCCTCTGCTTTATCAGTAAGAGAGTTGTCCGCTGCTTTATCCGTTACAGAGTTGTTACTCTTGGCAGAGTTGATTTGTGAATGTTGGTTTGGTCTAAAAACTGGACGTGGACAGTTGTTTGAAGGTGGGAACCAGAAAAACACAACACCCAGAGAGATGACACCTGCCATCGTCACTCCGACAACTAGACGCAACAGCGATGGGCCATTTGTCTTTGACATTTTTGACCTAGAGAGAGAATGATTGAAGAAAGTTTATTCACATTTACAAACAATAATTTAACAAAATGCTTTAACAAAACTAAGAGAAGCAAAACCTACACAAGTAAAAGTTAACCATTATCTTGTAATAAAATATAAAGTTGAAACTTTGACCATTTTAGTCTGATAAAAAATATATTCAAATTATATATTTGAAACAAAGTACTAAATTCAGTTACTCACCGGATTAAAAGAGAAAAAATGAATCTGTAATTTGGTGTCCTATATACAGCCAGTGACAGAAACACGGAAGAGAGTTTCTTTAAAGCATGATTTCTGTCAAAAGAAACAAAAAAAAACAGGTTTTGAGGGTTGAGACGCCTGTAGGAAGTGACAATGCTTGGGAAGAGATACAACACGAACCAATCACAACTGAGTAGGCAGATATCACTATGACACCACCCTTACCGAGACTAGTCAACACCCAAACCAGTTTATCAACAGTCACCTAAAACGCAGCTGCAAGCAGCAAGTTAAAGCACTGAATAATAAACAAAGATACTTATAAATGCTTTATACATGAGTCAAATTGAAGACTATAATCAAGACAATTATTTCATTGATAAAATAAACAGAGAAACAGCATTTTTAAACATAATTTCCAACATTGGCGCTTGCAGAACCTTCATGACATGAGGTGGCCAGACATTTTCGTCACATGAATGAATTTCAAGGAAGAACATAAAGTAAATAAAGAAGCAAAGCTAAAATTCATTTCCGCTTTTTCTTTACAATCCACTCTCAGCATCTTGGGCTTGACTGAGACCTGGATTCGTCCAGAAGACTCAGCAACCCCAGCTGCCCCGTCTAACAATTTCTCTTTCTCTCACACCCCACGTCAGGTTGGCCGGGGTGGGGGCACTGGTCTGCTCATTTCAAATAATTGGAAATACTCAACCCACTCGCCCCTATGCAATTACAACTCAATTGAATCTCATGCGATTACTGTCATGGCTCCTATAAAACTCCAGATTGTGGTAATCTACCGTCCCCCTGGCCAAATTCTAGCCCCCTTCCTAGAGGAGCTGGATGGGTTGCTGTCCTCTTTCATGGAGGATGGAACTCCACTCTTAGTTTTTGGCGATTTCAACATTCATCTAGAAAAGGCTTATGCTACAGACTTTCATTCGCTCCTAGCTTCATTTGATCTCAAACGCCTTACCACTACTAGCACTCACAAATCAGGCAACCAACTTGATTTAATTTACACACGCGATTGTACTGCAGATAACATTCTGGTACAACCACTACATATCTCTGACCATTTCTTCATTAAATTCACATTACACTTTGCTACCCGGGTGCCACCAACCCCCTTACCGGTTACTTTTAGACGAAACCTACGCTCCCTTTCTCCCTCACATCTTTCCTCTGTAGTATCCTCCTCTCTTCCCTCACCTACCCATGTCTCATCTCTGGATGTGAATGCTGCTACTGATACTTTATGCTCTACTTTAACCACTTGTCTAGATGACATTTGTCCTCTATCCTCCAGGCCAGCACGAACTGCCCCTTCTTATTATCTGATGTTCTTCGTGGACATCGGACCAGACTCCGAGCGGCAGAGAGAAAATGGCGAAAATCAAACGAGCCGTCGGACCTGAGTATGTATCAATCGTTTCTTTCATCTTTCTCTGCTGAAGTCCACACTGCCAAATCGTCACATTTCCATAACAATGCTCCAGATATGCGTAATCTCTTTAGAACATTTAATTCTCTCCTCTGTCCCCCTTCACCACCTCCCACCACGTCTATAACAGCTGATGACTTTGCAACTTTTTTTACAAACAAAACTAAAACAATCAGCAGTCAGTTTTCACCTCCACTCACACAGGACCCCCAACCAACTAGATCCACTGCTCAAACTCCCATCTTCTTCTTCTGTCCCCTCACTGAGGCGGAAGTATCCAAACTTCTCCTCTCCAGCCATCCTACAACATGTCCTCTAGACCCTATTCCCTCGCACCTTCTCCAAGCAATCTCTCCCGCACTCTTACCAGCACTCACACACATTATCAACACATCTCTCCTCACAGGCATCTTCCCCACTGCATTCAAGCAGGCTTGAGTAACCCCACTGCTCAAAAAACCTACATTAAACACTTCTCTTTTAGAAAACTACAGACCTGTCTCTCTCCTTCCATTCATAGCCAAAACACTCGAACGAGTTGTCTTCAACCAGGTCTCATTGTTTCTTTCACAGAACAACAAACTGGACGCTAAACAGTCAGGTTTCAGGAGTGGCCATTCGAATGAGACTGCGCTACTATCGGTCACTGAAGCCCTGCGAATTGCAAAAGCCGATTCCAAATCATCAGTCCTCATTCTGCTGGATCTGTCTGCCGCTTTTGACACTGTCAATCATCAGATCCTCCCGTCCACCCTCTCATCACTGGATATCACTGGGATTCCACTTCGCTGGTTTGAAGGCCTGGGCCTGGGGCGGGGAGGTATCCAAAGCACATCAATTGGTCACTGGGGTTCCCCAGGGCTCGGTTCTTGGACCCCTCCTCTTCTCCACATACACTACATCACTGGCTCCCATCATACAGGCACATGGCTTCTCCTACCATTTCTATGCTGATGACACACAGCTCTATCTCTCATTTCGACCAGATGATCCAACGGTAGCTGCACGGATCTCAGGCTGCCTGGCGGACATCTCGGCATGGATGAAAGAACACCACCTACAGCTCAACCTGGCAAAGACTGAGCTTCTTGTCTTCCCTGCAACTCCAACTCTACACCATGATTTCACGATTCAGTTAGGTTCATCAACAATTACCCCATCAGCTTCGGTCAGAAATCTTGGTGTAATCTTCGATGACCAGCTGACCTTCAAAGAGCACATTGCAAAGACTGCTCGATCTTGCAGGTTTGCACTACACAACATCAAAAAGATCAGACCCTTTCTGACAGAGCATGCTGCACAACTTCTTGTCCAGGCCCTTGTCATTTCTAGACTGGACTACTGCAATGCTCTTCTGGCTGGACTTCCATCAAACACAATCAAACCTCTACAAATGATTCAGAATGCAGCGGCACGACTGGTCTTCAACGAGCCCAAAAGAGCCCATGTTACACCTCTCTTTGTCTCCTTGCACTGGCTACCAGTTGCAGCTCGCATCCAGTTCAAGACACTGATGCTTGCATATAGAACAATCACAGGCTCAGCACCCACCTACTTCCACTCACTATTACGAATTTACATCCCCTCCAGAAGCCCCTCCTACTTCCACTCACTATTACGAATCTACATCCCCTCCAGAAGCCTGAGATCTGCTAGTGAGCGACGCCTCGTGGTACCATCACAGAGAGGCTCAAAATCACTCTCCAGAACATTCTCGTTCACCGTTCCTGGCCGGTGGAATGATCTTCCCATCCCCATCCGGAATACTGGATCCCTGTCAATTTTCAAGCAACAACTGAAAACTCATCTCTTTCAAATCTACTTGACTACTTAAAAAAAAAAAAAACTTTCACTTTTTCAAAATCTTCATCTTTCTCTTTCTCTCCTTCCCTTGCTAGCATGTACTTATTTGAACAATGCCTGAGACTTGGTGTTATTGGAACTTCCTCTGTATGTTTGCCTCTTCAAGATTAATCGCTTTATGTATTCCCCAATTGTAAGTCGTTTTGGATAAAAGAGTCTGCTAAATGACTAAATGTAAATGTAAAAGTCTGACCGTGTTCTGGTTCCAGTGTGAGGTTCATAATGTTATTGTGAACATTTTATAAAATATTTGGGAATAATAATAATACTGTATTTTTTTTATTATCATTACATAAAAAGGTGTAATTATCATCATTATAATAGTTATCAATATATAATAAGGTAAACGTACCTATTAAGCTCACATACCCATTAAGCACACTTAAAAAAAAAAAAAAATTTGATTATGATTTATTTATTTGTTATTATCCTACTTGATGTCTCAACCAATTGATATGTTTGATACTACAAAACCTCCTTTAATTTCAAGTCAATCAGATCAATGCGCAATGACGTTGCGTTCCAAATGGGATACAGCGCCCTCCGAAGGGCACTTCAGAGTGAAAACAATAATGGCCGTCATAATGAAAGAGTAGCACCAGAGTGCACCCTGGATGACGGGCGGGCGACACTATAAGTTGGGGCGACACGTGTCGCTCCGCCCACCCCCAATTTCTTTACCTTTTAGTCATTTAGCAGATGCTTTTATTCAAAGCGACTTACAAATAAGAAGAAGTAACTAAAACTAGAAGTTTAAACTCTATATACACATTTAAGAAAATTAAGAAATTAAATAAAATGACGAATGCATACAACATTTCAAAACTAAACATTTAAATAAAAACAAAAAATAAAGCTAAAATCAATAAAATATTAAAACAACAAAAGGTATTAGTATAAAAATTATTCATACATGACACTAAAGCCAAACACCCATATATATTGTATTATTTATTATTGTTATTTAATTTCCATGTAGTATGTTAAAGTAACGTTACTAAAATTACTCCAATTTATTAAAACTAAAACTAAAGAAAATACCTATAAAGACATAATAAATTAATACATCATTTATCTAAAATTAAAATAGATAACAAATCAAACGGCAGAAGTTTATCAGTAATCCTAAAAGAAGAACACTGTCAAAAACACATGCTAACAAACATAGTAAGAATTGGTTATAAAAACTAAAACAGAAGTGACACAAGCAGTAAGAAAGAAGATAATAAAAAGCGATACTTATACATTAAATGGCCAAGCAAGCGCCCGACACTGACAAGGGACGCGATACAGAACGAGACCAAACGTGATTTCAGCACATCTCCACACAATAAACAAAACAAGCTGTTTTGAAAGCTATAAACTATTTCATTGGTTCATAGCACAGCAGAGCTAATTGGTGCAGACATTTGTACATTACGCATTCTTTATTTTTATGAATGATCTACACTATTTTACTGTACTACATAAATATTAAGTACTAACAATAGTGATTTTAGTTAGAAACAATTAGCAAATGTGTGTTTTTTTTAAACTTATGACTTCGGCCAGAACAGAGCTGTGTATGAACGGCTCACGAATTAAGTCTGGGGAACAAATTCTTAATTCGTGGCCATGATATAGTCCTACCTATGCTATAAATAGCCGCACCTATGATACATTTTAATTATGTTTCTGTGTGATGAACGTAAATAGTGGTGCTCAATCTCTACAGCTGGGATGCACGTTAAATGAAGTCAGACATTATTGCTCTTTTCACTGTCGGCTACACGAAGCATACATACTTTAACATTGAGCATTATTAGCTGGGCGATGTTGATAAAATTATCCACTGTTTGAGATTTAGTTGTTTTGTATAACGTTTATTTATATGTAGCCTATATTCTTTATTTTAGGATCGTGAATAAGCAAAAACTTAGGAAATTATGATAATTCACTGTAGGCAAGTAAGACATAAGACAAATCCGCAACTGAACAACTTTGGCAAAAGTGGTGGACGAAGTACACAAATCAAGCACTTAAAAGATACTTATTATAAAATATCACTCCAGTAAATGTAAAAGTACTGCTTTTTCAATTTTACTCGAGTGAAAGTACAAAAGTACTCAATATTTTATGTACTTAAGTAAAAAAGTACTGATAGATGTATTTATTTGGCAATTTTATATAGACTACTTAATTTTATTTTATATTAGCACATATTTTTTATAATCCTACTGCTCAAAATACCTGGGTTTTTCCCAAAATAACCACTATATGGAGTCAAGATATATTTTTGTTATTGATATGGACTACGTTGATCAGAGTGATGTAGTAATGTTCACTGTGAAGCTTACACTGCCATGTACCTGAGAGAAAACAGATTTGACCATCTGATTTTCACCAGTAAGAAAAAGTGTTTTAAAGCTTGTTGTTTTGCAGAACGTTACATTTATATATGACATGAGAATAAGGCCTGAAGTTAAGAAGAACATTTTAAGGAAAATACAATTATAGTTTCATAATGATTTTATTTCTTCTCAAACCTTGTCTGTGGTGTAAAAACACATCTGGCTAAATGTCCCCAGAGGGCATCACTTCCCACTTTTATAATTACTGTAGTTATGTTCTGAACATCACATATCCTTTCTTTTTCCCTCAGATGGAATCTATCTAGATGGTTGAATACAGATATTTGGACTTTATATCAAAAAATTCTCAACTTAGCACCAGCAAGCTTGTTAGCTAGACAGTTAGCATCAGCTAACAATATTTACTTATTTTCAGTATGGTTATGAATAAACATTCATATCTGTTTACTCGGCTAGTTGAGCTAAATGATGTAAAAATGTAACTTATACTGTTGATAAACAATATAAAAACAGACGTCAAAAAAGTCTAAATGCGTAGCATTTTAATAAAACTGCTAACGTTACAGCAGCGGGGAATATGAACGTGCATGAGTTATTTTATTTAAGCTGTGTAATTTTAATGTGTTTTTTTTTCTGACCTAAAACATAGAGACACTGATGTTGATGTGTGTGATTTCAAGCTTTTCAGTGGGCTTAAATATATCACCCGATACAGCAGATTTAGTTCACAAACAACTGACAGTTTTGACCTAAATATTATTTTCAGTTACAATAATTAATCCTAAAATTCGACATTATTAACTTACTTTTCGCAGCAGCTGTTGCGCGCAATAGAACAGCTGCAATCGGATCATTTCAATTCATGAATGAATCGTTTGTTGCTATCTGTGAACCGATTGAACAGGTTTATTGAAAATAATCAGTTTGTTCGTGAATCAGACACCGCTTCTGCGTCTCGGAGCACGTGATGTATTATAAGGAGTAACGATATGTGTTATGAAATGTAGTGAAGTAAAAAAGTACGATCCTATGCTTTGGAATGTAGTGAAGTAAAAAAGTACGATCTTATGCTTTGGAATGTAGTGAAGTAAAAGTAAAAGTTAGGGGAAAGCTGGGGCGAAAGTAACAAAGCGATTTTCTCAGAGACCTGATTACATTTGCATTCCAAACTATGACAGCACGTTCAGCACGTTCAGCCAGTGTTGCCAGATCGGGTCGACGATTTCCAGCCCAAAAGCTCACCCAAACCCGCCCACTTCAACAAAAAACAGCCCAAAATTTGAACTGCCAAAAAAATGTGATATGATTTTATTACCATGTCAATCAAGATTAATAAGGACCATTTTTATCTCCTCAAAATAAAATAATGATGAAAAAAAGGTAATAAATATAAATACAATTTCACAGGAACATGGATCAAAACAGGGCAAATGCGTTAAAGACAGTCAGAAAATATGCTTAAAATGACCAGGAACCTTTTCAAAATGGCAATCAAGAAATTAACTTATAACCCGCGGGGGAACACATGCATCATTTTCAATGTCCTCAGTAAGAAAAAGCTCATTTTTGTGCAAAACATGTGCACAATAAAGTGATCAGAAAGCAATGTTAATTCACACCCACAACAGCCAAACATGTGTTATTCATGTATGATAATCTGACAGCAAAAATAAAATAATAATAACAATTAACAACAATGCGCTTATACCTTTCTCTTGTGCTTTATCTTCAGACAGCACGTATTTCATGAAGTAAACATTTTAGAACATAATGCAGAATTTAGCACAGTCAAAACTGTTCAAGTCCAGCAGCTGTCAATGCCAAGCATACAAGAGTTTGGACGGTTTAAAAGATGTTCTGATGCAGGACAGCATTGTATAGTCCCATGTTCAGGTTTGATTTTTATTAAATCATTCAACTGTTCACTTATTTCAGTTACAATTACATTAAGAAGTCTTCTATTCATTTAATCCACGTTGTGAGATTTGAGTTACTCTTAGATTCTTTATCGTGTAACTTATATTTAAGCCACTTTGCCATTAATCACTTAACTTAAATAAAATGAAAGAGTAAATATATAGCTGCACATTTAAATTTAGCCCTTTACAGCACCAAACCCAATCACTCACGAGTCATCACATCTCACCAACATAAAAGATGGTGAATTGATTGACAAGTCTCTGTTAAAATAAACCAAAAGGGTTGCGTTAAGGAAAAATGAGTTGATGACTGCACTAAACATTATTTTGCTGTGATACTTTGAGCACGAGCATATTAAGATAACGTGACTAAGATAAAAGTGAAGAAAAAGGCAGCTGATTAGGCGGTTTTTAGTTTTTTAAAAGCAGCCCAAATTTGGTCTACCCGCCCAATGCGTTATTCTCCGGTCCAAGCCGATGGACCATGGACGATGGACGTCATCATTTCCCGCGGTTCAGTTCCCGTGAAAAACGGTTCCAGTGGGTGGAGTTTACGTGAATAGTCATTAGGTCCCCTGTTGTGGGCGTGTCGTTGAAACAACGCGTAAACGAACGGAACTGAAAATATTAGTGCGTGCTCCTCAAATCGCTAAGTGTTTAAATGATTATTTCGAAAAGTATCAATGTTCAGCATTAAAGCATTAACGGCAACTTTGTGTATGATAAATCGTCTATAAGCTGCTTTGCCTGATTGATTACAGGAACACAGCAACACCTGACCTCAAAGGGGCAGGGGTCTCTGGTTCATGCAGCAAGTGAACACAAAAAGACATGTCTGTCCTGAAATAGCTCATTTTATTGTAAAACATTATACTGCCTTATTGGTGCTGTATGCTGTTACAAAAGAAACACATATGTTTAATGTGTTTGTCTTCTGACTGAGTAATTTTGAACGTAGAAAGTCAAGTTATTTTTAATCATCATAATGTCTCCACCAGAGGTCACTATTGCATTGAGTCATGTGTGTTCTCAGGTGATCTCACCTGACTGTCTCGTGCTGTTTGAGTATATCCTGCTTTTACCTGCGGCGCTCATTGTATTGTCTGACTGCTTAACTTTAATGTGTGTTTGCTGTTTGAATTCTGCCTGTGGAGTATCTTAAGATAGGCTACTGTGTGTTTTAACAGGCCACGACGTGGATCTCTCTTCACTCCACAAACAAGACAAATGATCTGTAACGGACAACAACCAGCAGAATGACTACAACAGCACCGTGCCTGAAGTTTTAGAAGAATCCCTGACAGATGAGGATTTTAAACATCTCAAACGTCTGTTGAACTGAAACTGAATATTTGTGATCTGATGATGCTGGCATCCAGTTTGCTCAATCTAGTGAAGGATCGCATGTTTTATCATTAGCTGCCTCGAGGTTTATTTGCTCAGAATGATCTAATCTTGGCATTCAACCGCAGCAGGTGTTTGTGAATGCGGGGTGTGTTAGAGCTCTATTCGGTTGCAAGCGCTGGCTTTGTCAGAGTAGTTTCCGATCCGAAACTTCAGTCTGAAACTTCCGTCTTTCAGCGAGCATACATTGTAATCATCTGACGCTGAACACGTTGTCATCATATGCGACAAAGAACACCACATTTCTATTAATCAATGGCTCTTAAAAGCGGTGAGGACTTGTATTTACTATATTAATTCCAGACATGTTGTACAATGTGAATCTTGTCTAATTGAATGAGACAAATGTTAGCACGTAAACAACGATTAGCTTCCACTGTCTGTGCTGTAGTTTTTGTCTCTCTCTCTCACAGACTATAGTGGTAAACCTAAATAACTTTAAATTCAAAATACCTTTTAATATCAAGTGTTTTTATTCTCGTTGGTGAACGAGTCTAATTCGTTGTTTTGTTGCTTTTTAGATCAGAAGATGTCAAGCACAAATGGCTCGTTTCTGTGCCGTGTGGTTGTAGTAGTGACATTGGCTGTTGTCATCTCTATGAGCATCGTGTTTTCCTGGTTCTCATCTCCACGCAACTGTCCACTGCCACTTCCTAAACCCAAACTAAACTGTGCCAAGAGTAACAACTCAGTAACGAATAAAGTAGCGGACAGCTCTCTTACTGATAAAGCAGAGGAGAAACCTATAGTTCTGTTATGGACTTGGCCTGAAAATTATAAGTTTTATTTCAGTGACTGCAAAAAGTTTTACAATATTGATAATTGTCATCTGACGGATGATAGAACTCTCTACAACGATGCAGATAATGTCATCGTGTATCACAGAGGCATCAGCTGGAATCTGTCCAACCTTCCTCCATCTCCTCGTCCTCCGTTCCAGAGGTGGATTTGGTTGCATTTGGAATCACCAACCAACACCAAAAGGATACCAGGTCTGGAAAACCTGTTCAATCTCACTCTCAGCTACAGACATGATGCTGATATTCCTGTACGGATGCGCTTGACCACCAGGAAGAAGCCTAATGAGGATTTTGTGATTCCCAAAAAGGACAAACTGGTGTGTTGGATTGTAAGTAACAACGATCCCTCAACTGGTGTCAACTCAAGAAATGTTTTTTACAGAGAATTAAGCAAATACATACAAGTGACTTTGTTCGGAAAGGCTTATTCAGGGTTCCTGGATTATAATGACTACTATCCAACCATGGCTAGCTGCAAATTTTACCTTGCCTTTGAGAACTCCATCTACAAGGACTACATCACGGAGAAGATAAACGGGCCACTCGCAGCAGGTACTGTCCCTGTGGTGTTGGGTCCTCCGAGAAGAAACTATGAAAACTTTGTTCCCGCTGAGTCTTTCATTCATGTGAATGACTTCCCAGATGCAAAGTCACTAGCCGAATATCTGCTTCATCTGGACAAGGATGAAGATGCATATCGCAAGTACTTCAACTGGAGGAAACATCTCACACCAAGTCCTCATTTAATATTACAGACGCAAGAGTTTGTTCTGGGTATTTGTACTGCCTGTGACCATGTAGCACGACACAAGGAATATAAAGAAGCTCATGACCTCTATGATTGGTATTTTAAAAAATAATGATGAATTTTACTCTACAAATATGTTTAATAATAAATTGTATGGATGGGTTTGTATCTTTTCATCTGCACGTCTCCTTTAGATATCACTTTGGGATCATATTTGGGAAGAAAGACAACAATAAGTGTGTGTTATGTTGCAATATACATAGGCTAAACATTTCTGTTGGCTGATTGTTTTTTTTTTTACATGCAAATGATATAAACTTTACCAAACAAATCACTATTGCAAAGACACACGCCTAGGGCCTGTTGCATAAAACAGGTTTACCAAATAAGCCAGGTGTATTTTGGTTTAGTCTGACTTATTGTCAATTGATTTGGTTCGAAACAAGTCAGACTTACTGAAATAAGCCTGGCTTGTTTGATAAACCTGTTTTATGAAACAGCCCCCAGAATACCTAGTTGTGTGTCTGGCTTGTTAGCAACACTATATTTGTATATAATTTATGTATATATGTAAATTCTAATTGTATAAATAAAAGGCAGTGTCTTTCACTGCCTTTTCCAGATTGATCAAGCATGTTTATGTGAGGTTTTAAACTTTCTAAGACAAATCACGTGTTTCGGGGTTAATAAATTGCATTGTACAATCTCAACCTTAATATATTTGCATGCATGTTTGGAAATAGAGATATATTTCGATTCGTTCAAGATCCTCTGAGAATTTATTTTTGATATTTCCATTGCCTTGCAAATATTGCAAAGAACATGTCTTATCATGCTTTAAAAAAGTCATTGTCACTGATGAATGGTCATGTTTATTGTTCTTGGTTTTATTTATGGTTATTTAAATTAAAACTTTATACACTACAGTTTTTTCAAAGAGAAATGTAATTAAGTTAGTATTAAAACACTGCCTTTTATTTATGAAATTAGAATTTGCATTACAAAATCATAAATTATAAACAAAAATAGTGTTGCTATGGTATTCATAAAACAAGTTTATCAAACAAGCCAGGCTTATTTCAGTAAGTCTGACTTGTTTCGAACCAAATCAATTGACAATAAGTCAGACTAAACCAAAGTAAACCTGACTTATTTGGTAAACCTGTTTTATGAAACAGCCCCCAGAATACCATAGCAACACTATTTTTGTTTATGATTTTGTTATGTAAATTCTAATTTCATAAATAAAAGGCAGTGTCTTTGAAACTGTCGACTCAACTCTGCACTCGTCAATGTATTATACACTTACTGCACAATGCATTTAATGTACAATAATCATGATATTTCGACATGTCAACTGTAGACGCTTTTGTCGCCAGGGCTAAAGAGGGCGCGAGTACTCTGAGTCAAACCGGAAGACTGACGTTCATGACGTGCGCAGCGCAGCGTCTGTGATGTCACGTGCTCCTCTCGGTTGTAGTATAAACCAGGAGAGCAGAGGTGTTTATAATATTCGTCTTTAAACTCATCAGCTATTTGTTTTATAACTTCGGTTTAGCGTTTTATTTTCTTCGCGTCGTCGTCTTACGTCTTAAATGATTAAACGCCGTAGGAAATACGTTGCTTAAAGGTTGGTATTTTCTGTTAAATGAGTTTCATACAGTTATGTAAAATGCTATTTTTAATGTGAAATTATTCTCAAATACTCCGATTCTCTCAAATGCTGCGAACTTTCATAAACTCTCATAGTTTCTGGCAGCTTTTTAACCCTTTCAGACATTGAATTTACTTCAGGTTTTAGTTTATTCAGCCATAAACGAGCATCAAACTATTAAAGAAACGTGTGCACTGGTTTAGGGTCAGTTTTTGGATCCAGGTGCACACAAATGCTCTTTTACAATTCAATCCAACAACTTTCATCCCTGTTATGATATGTATAACAACAATAAACATGTACCTCCCCGTTTTACTTTAAGTGAATATGTTTTTAGTTACATAAGTTACCTATTTACATTATTATTCTGTAACATGTTACTTTCAGAGAATAATTCAAAATAACTGTAAGGACCATCACTTTTCCTCAATCTAAATAAACAAACATGTAACGTTATATGTTATGAGACGGAAATATTCCTGCTTTAAATAATGCACGTGGCAGAAAGGGTTAAATCAGGGGTTTTCAAACCGGGGGAAATGCAGAGAAAAAACGTTTACTTTTTAAAGATGAATTAAATAGATAATTCTAATTAAATGAAAAAAATAAGTTGCTTTTAAAATTGATTTGAATAAATAATCCATCCACCATCATTATTATAGTGAGTAGTATAAATGTAATAAATTACATTTGTGTTTTCCCACATTAAAATTAGGTGAAAATGTTTAGCTGCTTTTACATTATTTGCTGCAGGATGATCATAATTGGGCGTCTGTGACACAAAAGATTGAGAACCAGTTATTTATCTATTTATTTTGTATGTCTTTTAATTCAAAAACTCGTTTAATACAATTATACAAGTACATTTTTCCTTTGAAAACAGTATTTTATTACCCGACTAATTTTGCCATCTACTTTGTCTTCCATTTTTTGTATTTTTGTGGTAATCTCACCACCAAAACATTATGCTCCTGTGGCTCAGTGGTAGAGCATTGCGTCAGCAGTGCAAAAGGTTGTGGGTTCGATTCCCAGGGAACACACATACTAATGAAAATGTGCAACCTGAATGCAATTGTAAGTCTCTTTGGATAAAAGCGTCTGCTAAATGCGTAAATGTAAAACATTAAGAGAGAAAAAAATAATAACAATTACATACATACATAAATACTTTTACATATAGGAAGTAGGAACTAAGAAAAAAATACAGAATGCAGTCACATATTCATATCAAAACTCTTATGAGATCTAATTTCTAGTAATTCAAATAATACTTTGAAACCTCAATTAATACTAATATTAAATAAATAGTAAATGGATAAATGAAGAGATTGTGTAAAAAGGAAGTCATTTATTTGAGAAACAGTTAAAGATGTGTTTTGATCTGATATTTCTCTGAACTGCTGCGCAGTGCCCTGTGTGTGTCATCATGCCGGTCCAGTGCAGTAACTGTGTCCAGAGACGTGCCGTGCTCAAACGACCCAAGACCGGACACTCTCTCTGTAAGGACTGCTTCTTCTGTGCGTTCGAGGAGGAGATCCATCAAACCATTGTGTCCGCCGGACTCTTTAACCACGGAGAAACCGTGGCCATCGGTGCCTCGGGCGGAAAGGACTCTACCGTCCTGGCCCATGTGATGAAGGTCCTGAACGAGCGCTACGACTACGGCCTGAACCTTCTGCTGCTGTCGGTGGACGAGGGCATCACGGGTTACAGAGATGATTCGCTGGAGACGGTGAAGAGGAACCAGCAGCAGTATGAGCTGCCGCTGAAGATCGTGTCCTATGAAGAGCTGTATGGCTGGACCATGGACGCCATCGTGAAGCAGGTGGGATTGAAGAATAACTGCACTTTCTGCGGTGTGTTTCGCAGGCAGGCGCTGGATCGGGGAGCCATGATGCTGAAAGTGGACAAGATATGCACAGGCAAGTGATCAGTGTCTTTCACGGCCTTTTCCAGATTGATCAAGCATGTTTGTGTGAGGTTTTAACTTTCTAAGACAAATCACGTGTTTTCGGGGTTAATAAATTGCATGGTACCATCTCAACCTTAATATATTTGCATGCATGTTTGGAAATAGAGATATATTTCGATTTGTTCAAGATCCTCTGAGAATTTATTTTTGATATTTACATTGCCTTGCAAATATTGCAAAGAACATGTCTTATCATGCTTTAAAAAAGTAATTGTCACTGATGAATGGTCATGTTTATTGTTCTTGCTTTTATTTATGGTTATTTAAATTAAAACTTTATACACTACAGTTTTTTCAAAGAGAAATGTAATTAAGTTAGTATAAAATTTTAACAAGATATAATTGCTTATTTAATTTTAGACAAAATATCACTTTAAAATGTTTGTTTCATATGGTAATGCATAAATTAACCTTATAAATAAAAATATAATTTAATAT
Organism: Gymnocypris eckloni scoliostomus; assembly: GCA_027564155.1. Taxonomy (NCBI): domain Eukaryota; kingdom Metazoa; phylum Chordata; class Actinopteri; order Cypriniformes; family Cyprinidae; genus Gymnocypris; species Gymnocypris eckloni. The sequence continues at coordinate 27,937,334 of CM050420.1, read as the reverse complement.
TACTGAATCATTCTGAGTAATATTAGATTTCAGCTTCAAAACCTTAAGGCTAATTTATATTAGGATTTATACAAATATATTTTATGGGTTTCATACAGTGTAACGCTTAGTTAACTTTTTCCTGTTTCGTCTCTTAAATTATTCTGAAGAAAGGAAAGCGACAAGGATAGACCAAAAAAACATCCTTGTGAAGAAATAAAAAAAGAGTTAAGGCTTGGCTTTTATGGAGGACCAAGCCTGCAGAAATACAAATTAAATATAGAAATAAATGAAATAGAACAGATCTGACACTTTTCAACCAATGATGCAGAAGGATCAGTTCCCTCATTTACATGTTACGTACAGAAAGGTAAATAAATATACTAATAAATGAAAAAGACAAAAACAGAAAATGATAGAGGGAAAAATAAACAAAAAAGAATTGTATAATTTACTAATCTTTCGTTATTTATTTCTTTTTCTGTTTTCTGCAAGTTTGGCCTTCCATACATATTGTTTTTTTATAGATAAAAACGTTTTTCCTAGGCTGATAGGTAGAATGACGTTTGTTTTGTTGATTGAGCAGGTCACAATGCAGACGACGTGGCAGAGACGGTGCTGATGAATGTCCTGCGTGGAGATATCGCTCGTCTCCGCCGCTGCACCGCTATCAGTACGACCAGCGACGGAGAGGGCGCCATCCCGCGCTGCAAGCCCCTCAAATACGCCTACGAGAAAGAAATCGTCCTCTACGCCTATTTTAAGAAGCTCGATTACTTCTCCACAGAGTGCATCTACTCGCCCAACGCCTACCGGGGACACGCTCGCGCCTTCCTCAAAGACCTGGAGTCCATCAGGCCCAGCTCCATCATAGACGTCATCCACTCGGGCGAGACGCTCTCCATAAAGGACGGGGTGAAGATGCCGGTGCAGGGAACGTGCTCGCGCTGCGGCTACATCTCCAGTCAGGCCCTGTGTAAGTCCTGTGTTCTGCTGGAGGGCCTGAATCGAGGTTTACCCAAACTGGGCATCGGGAAACATCACCGTCTGCACGGCAAAATTCTGGCTCAGGAGCCTTTGACCGAACAGGAGGAGAAGAAACTGAAGCCTGTGGACTTCTGACACAAAACCGAGACTAGATTTGAAAAACTGGACATTTCATTTATGTGTGTCTATGTTTTTAAGATGCTCTGGGGGGTGAATGTTCATAATGTGTGAGATGATTTTGTCTGTTTTATTCTAGGTCCAGTGTAATTTTTTAACCACAGGGAACTGAATGTTAATGCATTTGCTGAAACGGCAACTTAGAAAACCGCCATTTAAAGCCACAGATCTTGTTTTAAAGACAGTCAGAACTTTTCTAAGTTACATCTCATCAAGAAACGTTTCAAAGGTTCATGAGTTTATTTATTTAAAAAATATTCTTGACAATGAAGTTACTCGTCATTTCTTCTTTTTGCATTCCTCTTTTAGGATCATTACTGTAATTCAAGCAAAGACTCATTTTATTGAAAAAAATGAATTTTTACTGTCATTATTGTATTCCCTTTCCTTAATATTTTTTTCAAATGGAAGTGATTTCTTTATGAAAATGCAATAAATAAATGTACAAATATTTTAAAGTTAGTTCTAGAACAGATTGATTTGGGGTGAATATGAAACCAGCTTTATTTCAGTCAAATATTATTAATTTTTATAACTGAATACATTGTTACACCCCAATTTATAAGAATCCCATCAAGTCAAAACAGCAGTTTATGCTGGCTTGTAGTGTCTGCTAGGGAGCAAACAAGTTGATCGACATGTAAGAATAGATACAGAGGCAGATATTAATAGTAACATACAAAATAAAATACTATTATCTTGATGATGTCAGTTACATTATAAATGCTGACAGATTTTCAAACTTCAATCCTACTTTTCAAAGTATATAGTTTATCAAAACATAGTACGCCTACAGATGTCATTTATAAAAAGTTTGATTGACGCCTCTTGTTGTTATAACATAAGCAAATATGGCTACATTTTATGATATGTGTGGTGAAACAGAACGTCAGAAATCCCGGAGGATGTAAAATGGAGTTTTCTCGGTTGTATTTATCAAGAGCGTGTTTCTCTTCGGCCGCCAGGGGCCGCTGCAGTGAAGTGAGTTCCTCTGTTCTGTGATGTTTCGGGGGTCCAGCCTGGTCCAGTCACTCAGACCCGTGTCTAGAAGAGCAGGACACACTTCAGCGGAGACTTGTCTTCTGATAGCGAGCTCCACACATTGTTCTCCAGACTCGGATTAGGAGCAGAGCACCTCTGGAGGAGCGCGAACATGGACGATCTAGGTAAAGACACCCATATCCCACACATGCTGTTTGCAGAGAGACACAAACATAACGGAGAAACGAGAGAGAGAGAGAGGCTAACTACAGTAGCCAATGAGCTAACGCACAAGATCACAGACACAAAGATACATGGTAACTCTTCACGGTCCATTCTGCTGAACGCGTCGTTAGTTTCTGTCACAGTTACATTATTAGACTATCATGGATCAAACTGAGGGGATTGATAAACTGTTGGGCTGAACGTCGTTTTTGCCCTTTGGGAAACATCTTTAGTTCAAAATCTTGTTTATGTCTTTAAAGCGACTTGTGTGGAATCTTACCGTTACACACTGTTTGTTATAAAGTTTGCATTTCTTTCCTTTATACATCCAGTCAGAGCCAGTTAAAGTGTATCACATGCACAGGTTTTAGCTCCAGACAAGAGAAGAAAAGTCTAATAGAATCACAGATTTGATCTAAGATTGAAAATGTACCCAAAACATTAAATAATTAAAGAGAAAATACCATTAGTGTATCAACAGTCGGTGGTGTTTATGCTTAATTGGATAATGCTTTCCAATTAAAGCTTCATTTCAATCCTTTACACATAATTCTGATGATTTCCTCTAATGCAGAAAATGTGAAGGAAAAGCGTGGGCCTTCCCATGAGTGTTCACAGACTCTCTTTGTAACCTGGATGTTTTGAGAGTAGACTGTACTCCGAACAGACCTGTTTTGAGCGAGTGAGTGAGTGATAATGGCTGGGAGATGAGAGACTGTACAGTTTTGTATTTATTGATTTTGTGAACTGCTGGTCAGATAATAACTCACTGAACTCCATAGGATGGGTGTGTCCTCTTGGGGATGAATTGACTCCGCCCATGACAATTTACTGAAAACCGTACTCCCCCTCGGGCCATCCAAGGTGTAGATGTGTTTCTTAATCAGATTTGGAGATGTGTAGCATTCCATCAGTTGCTCACCAGTGAATGGGTGCCGTCAGAATGAGAGCTGAGAAAATCATCACAATAATCCACACCACTCCCGTCCATCAGTTAACATCTTGAGAAGTGAAAAGCTGCATATTTGTAAGAAATAAATCCATCATTAAGACGTTTTTAACTTCAGATGCTTCTTCCAGTGAACAGTCCACCTCCTGTTGTCTCTCACATCACCAGCATATTTGTTTAGAGCTGTTTTGGCTTCTAAACGGTTCTTAATCTGTGCACTTTTGGACCATTTCATTGGAGAAAGCAATATTATAAATAGAGGATTCATATTTTAGCAGCAAGCAACAGTCTGAAGTAAAAACTTAATGATTGATTTGTTTCTTACAAACACTTTTTCCAGTCATTTGTTGATAGACTGGAGTCATGGTGAGGTGAACCATTCCTTTGATAAGCTTATTTATTTTGCCGACCAAACTATGCATTGCCTTTTATGACATGGCTCTTATTCTGATTGGTCAGTTGCATCATTCAGCGGTCAGATATTTCTAAATAATGACCATTGTCCAGGACAGCACCGTATAGCAGGCCACTCATCTGGTCAGTGTTTCCTACATAGCCTTCTGTCTCTCTGCCGTCTCTACAGAGTCAGATAATGAACTAATTAGATCTCAGATCAGCGTTTTCTCTGCCAGCAAGGTAATAGGTTTGATTCCCAAGGAATGCATGAACTGATGAACTGCATAGCTTGAATGCAATGTAAGTCGCCTGGATAAAAGCCTTTGCTAAATGCATAAATGTATGTTCATTTCGGAAGTTGTCCTGTGATACGTGGGATAATGTACAGTTAGCTGGTCATTATCACTTGATTGGCTTCTCAACACATATGAGCAACGGTGCTGATTATCTGATGTCTGAAGAAGGGATATATTTGCTGGTTGTGTTTCGATGCATGTTGTTTTGCCCGAACAGCCTCTGGTGATTGTGTTCAGAGCTCAGCTCGTTCTGTCCGGGGCCGGAGTGTGTGATTGTGTTCAGAGCTCAGCTCGTTCTGTCCAGGGCCGGGTGTGTGATTGTGTTCAGAGCTCAGCTCGTTCTGTCCGGGGCCGGAGTGTGTGATTGTGTTCAGAGCTCAGCTCGTTCTGTCCGGGGCTGGAGTGTGTGATTGTGTTCAGAGCTCAGCTCGTTCTGTCCAGGGCCGGAGTGTGTGATTGTGTTCAGAGCTCAGCTCGTTCTGTCGGGGCAGTGTGTGATTGTGTTCAGAGCTCAGCTCGTTCTGTCCAGGGCCGGAGTGTGTGATTGTGTTCAGAGCTCAGCTCGTTCTGTCCAGGGCCGGAGTGTGTGATTGTGTTCAGAGCTCAGCTCGTTCTGTCCGGGGCCGGAGTGTGTGATTGTGTTCAGAGCTCAGCTCGTTCTGTCCAGGGCCGGAGTGTGTGATTGTGTTCAGAGCTCAGCTCAGCTCTGTGATTGTGTTCAGAGCTCAGCTCGTTCTGTCCGGGGCAGTGTGTGATTGTGTTCAGAGCTCAGCTCGTTCTGTCCGGGGCCGGAGTGTGTGATTGTGTTCAGAGCTCAGCTCGTTCTGTCCAGGGCCGGAGTGTGTGATTGTGTTCAGAGCTCAGCTCGTTCTGTCCGGGGCCGGAGTGTGTTTGAGCTTGAGTTTGGATCTGCTGCTGCTGCTGCTGTACAGAAGTGTGCATCACACGGGGAAGTCCAGCGCCTCTGTTTGGAGTGGGGGAGGGAACTGACTCACTCGAGGGTCAAAGGGCAAATGAGAGGAGTTTTTCCAACCAGCTGCTCACAGTGGAATGCTTCATAAGCTTCGTTAGAGGCGATCAGTGTTTCAGATTAAGATTCAGATGACCTCAAGTGTATTTGGACACATAAGTAGAGCCCAAGGAAATCCATTTGGATTGTTCAGAAATTCTGTTTTCCGTTTTAATTGCTCTGAATTCAATTTTAATGTTTTTGTATTAAGCTCTCAAAATCAAAAGGTCTTTATAAAACGTAAACAATGTAATAATGTTAGTGTTAACATTAATAGGGCCTTATGAAATGTGTTTTACTGATTCAGAAATTCGTTTTTATAGTGTTTTGGATGGTTAATAATTTGCAGTAATTAAAAACGATACTTGATTAATTTTATAAAAAAAAAAATTAACCATTTATTATAATTTGAACAATAATTAAGGCCATATAAAATGCTTTGTCAGTGTTGTCTGTTTTAATCTTTTTATTGAATGTAAGTTTTATGATTTCATAAAAATGTATTAGGCCTATTTAAAAATGGTGGCATTAAAATAGTAGTATAAATATTTAACTAGTTAACTAATGTTTTAAAGTGCAATCAAATAAAATTACAACAATTAATTTAAATGTTATTCTTTATTTACAGGTAAATTAAAGCATTGACAAAAATGGGACTATTATTGTTGTTATTATTATTTTGTTAATTCTGCTGTGCGATAGTAATATTTGTGTTATAGTTTCTACAAGTTAATCCAACATTTTTTAGTAGGTTTTTGTGAAGACTGTTGAGTTTCTCTTTGTATCTAATGGTAATTTGATGAAATTAAACGGTAAAATGCTGTTAAAGTGACCTTCAGAGCAGCTGAGATGAAGTTGATGTCCTCAGACGAGACTAGGGATGCAGCGATACCATTTTTTCAGAATCGATCCGATACCTGAGGATCGTCCGATACCGATCCAATCCGATACCAGCGCAGTTTTTGTTTAAATCAATGTATAATTTCTCTACTTCTCTTTGTTGATCTGATCGTCACTCTTCTTTTGTTAAACACAATCTATTACAGTGTTTCTCAACTGGTGGGTCAAAAGTAGAGATCGATCGATATATCGTTTTATCGATATTTTCACGATATTTAAGCATTTTACCATAATCGGTTATCGTTTTTTTTGTCACATACAAAATTATACAGAGTATAATCAGCAGTGAAATTTTGTTCTCTGCATTTGACCCATCCAAGCACACACACACACCTGGAGCAGTGGACACACACACACACACACACACACACACACACACACACTCGGAGCAGTGTTCACTCAGGAGAAGCTCCAGCACGACCACCACATGTAACTTTATACAAGATTCACTCGTTTGAAACACTAAATTATATTAATATTTAATATAGAACCATTATTTTGCCAATAAACATCTAAATAAATACATCTCTATCTAAATCAATGATTTATTATCTCCGCAAGCGATCGCAGTTTGAGTATAGTTCTGTGTAAATAGATAAACCGCTGTCAGCAGTTTTCATAATTTAGACAAAAACATTTTAATAATTCTGATAAAACATGCCAGTTAAGAAATGCAATAAAATACGATGTTTTGTTTGTTATAGCTTATTTCAATATTCCAGAGAATATTATTCAGTGAATTATTCTTCACTCTTTAGTCTATTAAACAGCGTTTAAACCTAAAACTGTAGTTTAAAATGAAGTTGATACGACGTCTGTCCTTTATTTTCTTCATTTGAATACATTAGACATTCTTTTGCTTATTGTTAATATCAGTGTTGCTGATGATGCTTTTTATAAATAAAATGTTTTTGTTGTAATTTGAAGATTAAATGTAACATGAAAGAATGTTAATTTTCAACAGTTTTTGTTGTTAAGACGACTGAAAGAGAAGAATGGACGTCACTCTGTTATTGATTTACTTTATAACAGTAGATAAATATCGGTTCTGAATATCGGTTATCGGGTACATAAACATGTAAATAATCGGTATCGGTTATAAAAAATCAATATCGGTCGATCACTAGTCAAAAGTGCTGGGTATGCAGCCCAAAAGTGGGTCGCCAGACCGTTCTGAGTGGGTCGTGGATTGTATACAGCCAAAGAAACGACGACATCAACAAAAACGTAATTCTAAATGCTTTTCTGATGCGAGACTTTTTTTTTAAAAGACGTGCATGAAAACTTGACACTTCTGTCAGATGCAGTTTAAGTAAAGAGTGCCTGAGAAAAACACGCAGTCCTGATTCAGTATCTGCGGTCAGATGAGATGTTGACAGGTTTAATGTCAGTGTCATTATTCTATCGCTATTTTCGTTACTTGTTATGAAATAAAAAGCCTCTTACCTCAGAAAAACCAACTATCCTGTCCTGTCAGATGTTGCTGGTAGCATGCACGCGGCACCACACTTTACATCACTTCACTAAAGCGCAGAAACTACGAGCACGCAACGCGTGAAATTAAAGTACAGTACCAATAAATCACATAACTGTACTGCGTGTGTTAGCTGGGAAGGATTTGCATGACGGTATGATATTCATTCTATTCAGGAGCAGTTTCCACGTTTCATTAACAGTCACCTTGGTTGTTTTCATAACCCAAAAATATGTTATTTTCACTTTGTGTCATTTTGTAGGCTATATGTGTAAATGAATGTGGTGGCACTTAATTGTATGAGAAAAATTACTCGAAGTCACGAATGCGCATCACAGAGCAAGGCGAGCATTTGTGTTTATAAAACATATACATTTGTTATTATTTTTTTTAAATGACTGATAGTTTGTCTAGATAATACTTATTCATCGTCTGGTATCGTGTATAGCTGCACTGAAACGGTCATTTTGACCTTCAACCGTTTGGAGTCCATTGAATCTAATTATATGGATACAAATCCTGCAAGGTTTTCATCAAAAACCTTCATTTCTTTTCGACTGAAGAAATACAGAAACATCTTGGATGACGTGGGGGTGAGTAAATGATCAGGACATTTTAATTTGAAAGTGAACTAATGCTTTAAAGAGGCTGACGTGGTCGTAACACCCAGGTGCACAATGAGGGTGTTGTTCGAGAGAATGCTGTTTCTCATCTGAGCCTCGTTAGACGAGTCGTCAAGGTAGTCATTTGTGGGGAAACACAGAACAATGCTGATTTGTCTGTCTAAGAATTTGTCTTTGGCACAGCCTGCTGAAACACTAATGCCTGATCAGACGCTTTTTTACATTTCTAGTGACAACGTAACAGCTGTCTGATTTATTAAAGATATGTAAAGTATTCTAATCCATTTAAATTAGAATTTCTGTACTAACTGACCACGACCATTATATGCATCCCTACATTTTATCAGCTGTTTGATTTCGTGTCATCAAAATCTCACAATCGTGTATATTAAATATCAAACGTGGACAGGAAAGATGAATTGTGACACAAATCTTATTATATAATTTAAGAAAAACATGCTGCTGTCTGTTATGAAAAAGTTTCAGAAGGGGTCGGTAAGATTTTGATTATTTTTTAAAGTCTCTTCTGCTCACCAAGGCTGCATTTATTTGATAAAAAATATTGTTGCAATTTAAAATAAGTTTTGTATGTGGATATAATGTCAAATGTAATTTATGTCTGTAAAGCTCCACATAATTACTCCAGTATTTAGTGTCACATGATTAGAAATCATTATAATATACTGATTTGCTGCTCAATAAACATTTCTGATTATCAATGCTGAGAACAGTTGTGCTGCTTCATATGTTTGTGAAAACTCTTTTAATGAATAGAAAGTTAAAAAAACAGCAGAAATATATATTTTTGTAACATTTGTCACTTTTTATCAATATATTGCATCCTTGATGAATAAAAGTACTTGTTTCTTAAAAAAACAAGCTTCCAGCTTTTGAACAGTAGTGTATTTCATTTTAATTTGATTCAGAATCATTGTGATTCTTCAGAACTTGTCCACACGTCATTCTGATTGGCTTTAATTTAGTTCTGTGCACAGAAAAAGTGCTCGTCACTGGAATATGTTCGAAAAAGGAGAAATAGAAAAATTGCATGGCAGAGACCCAGACAAAGACTAAATTTCCCCTTCCCAACACACACACACACGCACACACGCGCACACACGCACACACACACACACACACACACACACGCACACACACACACACACACACGCACGCACGCACGCACGCACGCACGCACGCACGCACGCACGCACGCACGCACACACACACACACACACGCATTCACACACACACACACACACACACACACACACACCGCTCCATGGCTCAACCAGCCCTCAGACCAAGGCTTCAGGGTCCCGCCTCACTTCCTCAGGAAACCGTAGAGAAGGAAGTGGCTTTGTGTTGAGCTCCACGGTCACATTTTAGACCCGCTCAAGAAGTTCAGAGCTGAGATGAGTCAGAACCGTGTTGGTGTAGCCTGGAAAAGGGGTGGTTACCACAAATCATCATTTACTCGCCCTCACACAGTCCAAACCTGTACAAGCCTCTTTCTTCTGTTGAACACCAAAAGGAGATATTTTGAAGAATGTTGGGGTGCAAACAACATTGTATGGACAAAAAATACTGAAACGGTTTTTAAGATAACATACGTTTGTGTTTTACAAATAAATAAATAAATACATAAAACAAATTTGTACAGGTTTGTAATAATTAATTCAAATAAAATTGTGAGAAATATGATTATGAAATTGCAAATGCTCCAATGAGTTCCAGAGTGAAGCGTGAAAGGAACGGTGATCTTTTTCTACACGCGAGCAGCTCGTTATCTGCTGGTGTTTACAGCATTTCTACACAAACTCCATCTCTGCATCACTTTAATATGCATTGGGCAATGCTACATCTCCCAAAACTCGTTTAAAGATAATTAATAAAGGAGCAGCTTTAAGAGCTTCCCATCAAAATAAAAGTTTGATGGTTTAAAATTTGTTTGAAAATGAAGAAATTAAGACAGCCTTAAACAAAAGTATTGTAATGTTTCAGTTAAAATGTAAAATAAATTAATAATAATAATTATTATTATTGTAACTACTCAATATTTTAGTGAAAAATAACATTTTGTATTGGTTTTATTTAAAAAAAAAAAATTTTTATTTTGTTGTAGTCATTTTAATTTTTTGCAGTCGTGCCAAGGTTCTTTATTATTCGTCACATACACAATCATACAAGTATAATCAGTAGTGAAATGCAAGTAGCATTGAAGAAAAATACAGCATTTACATGAGGAAAGTGAGGAGAAAAAAATAACCCCAGACTATGCTCCTTGGGAGTACAGTGTGAGAACAGGAAAACACCTCAGCAACACAAAAGCACATACACGACATAGCCAGGAAGTGAATCCGGCCCAGCAAGCAGCCATCTGATCCGGGCGCTGGTCAGACCCGCTTGACCAGGCCAGCGGATCGGCGAACAGAGGCGAATGGTCGGGAGGGCAATGTCTGTAATGTCTGTAGGGTGGGGGAGGAACGCAAGAGCGTCTAACTGCATTGCACACCCGGGGTAGATTGCAGCAACAGCCTTGCCAAGGCCACTGTAGGGGAGCCAGAAAAGATAAGATTGTTTTGTCTTTGGGGCGAGTAAACATTCCAATTTTCGCAGGCTACTCTCTGTCCATTTTTGTCCATTTTGGTCTCATTTTAATCAATTTCCCTTTGTAAAGCTGTGAACTTCTCCATGATAGAATCCATATTGCGATTATAGTCTCAGTGCTCAATGCTGACCGCTCTTCCCACAGCTTCAATCATACGGGCAGCCTTGTGGGGCTTTGGACAGCTGTTCCCGTTTTCTGAATTCTTCGATAACCCAGGGCAAAGCCTAATCCAATCAGCAAAATACCTGTTATCATGGTTCCGAATAGGTAGATATCAATGTCCTCCACGGAAAGAGCCGCCAGACACACGATTCGCCACCTCTCCCACGCGCCATCGTATAGCCGGCTGCGAACGTTCTGTCCGGGCAGTCAGGTTCCCCGAAACCCAAGTTTCGATAGTGTCAATTGCATTAAGAGACCAGTTAATCCATAATATTTTAGTTTGGAGAGCAGTGCAGAGAGAGTCTCTCACGAGACAAGGGAGCAAAGCAGGGAAGATAAGGGTGAGGACGGGGAGAGAAAGCGACCGCCTCCGGTGAGAGCCAAAGAGAAAGATGCCAACAAGCACAGCAGACTTGGGATTTCTACATTACATATCACATTTTAAATCATAGTCACTTTTTTAGTATTTGACTTGTGCATCAAGTTTTCTGCAGTTATTTGGCATCTTGTGTGAGAAAGGTGAACTTTAATTGACTTAATGAATCTTTCTCTGAATCACGTTTGAGGTCAGTGTTTTTTTTTACTATTTTCAGGATTCTCTCGTCGATGAATTTCAGTCCTAATCAAAATCATTTTTAGGGACTTCTACCCTCTGATAGCTGAGAAGTGCTGGTCTCACACACATCTGATCTGAAACAAGGGCTTTTATGTGTCCCGTGAAGTATGGCATGCAGAACACTTGAAGATTAGCTGAAGAATGTTACAGGGTTTTATCTTTTGACTCATTATTGTGTTATTTCTAGAGTATCTGTTGTCAATTACGCTCATGGAGCGATCAAAGCGAGGCTTTGCCATGTGTTTGCCCGCCTGCTGTTATGAGGTGGTCTCCTCCTCTCTGTTGACCTGTTCTTTCTGTGTTTCCTTCGACCTGGTTTTCAGTGCCCCGCTCCCCCTCTCCCTCCTTGGCAGGGCGTCTGGCCTGAAACACAGCGCTGATTGTTTTCCTGATGGCCTTGGATGTTCCAGGACTCAGAGTTACAGCTGAATTCTTCCCACATGAGTGGATTTGGGAGATACTCCCTGTAAGCGCCGCCTGTGAACATGAATCATCACAGTCATCAGAAATGTGCAGATGCTGTGTTTGTTCATCGGGGTCAATATCGATGACCAGTGGGGTTATATAGAGAAGCACACACAGAAATCTCACCAGGCCCAATAATCACACATTTCTACACAACACAGGGCTTCTATTTTTCAAACCAATTTTATAATGTTTTTCTATGCAGTGTAATGCAGTGCTGTCAGTTGCATTTAGCACATTTTCTCATGTTTACGTCCTTAAAATCAATGCAAATTCTGAAAATGTAATCACTATAAGCTGTAGCTAAAATTAAAAGGTTTTTATTTCCACAATTTTTATTAAATAAGTTACTAAAACGTACCTATTTGAAATCATTACTTATTGACTATTGAGTGTTTAAAAAACATCATATTCTTAATGAGTATTTTTGTCTTGTTTTCCTGTTATTAAAATATATATCTAAAATCCTCAAAACATGATAACTTGGGACACACTGCACACGATATAGAAGTGTATTTTGTCTTACTACCCTGGAAGTTTTTTCACTTGTTTTTCATTTGTTTATACTTAAAAAGGGAAAGAATCTTTTAGAACATTAAGACAAAATAGACTCATATTCAAGATACAGTTTATGAAAACAGTTCTTAATATCTTATGCAGTGTTGCATCTCAACTAAGTTTATCTTGTTTCAAGGATTTTGGGATATTTTAACTGGAAACAAGTTTTAAAAGATATGTTAAGTCACACGGAACACATTTTTGTATCTTAAACATGAGACGCGTGGAATGGAGGAAAAAATGGAAGTCAAATTTTGCGTCTTCTTTTTATTCATAAAGCATAAATCAAACATTTTATTGAAAAAACG
>CM050420.1:27857118-27919618 GCA_027564155.1 Gymnocypris eckloni scoliostomus | reverse complement strand
TTATTACAGCTAATCTGTACAATGAATTGGAGTGCAAATCATTACGTCATTAAAATATGAAATTTAAATGTTTGTATATATCTCGACTTTTATTTGAGTGATGATTAAGTACATTTGAAGAAATTAATTAAACTTTATTTTCAATTAGGTTATTGGCTAAATGAAACCTTTAATTGTGTTTTTGTTTCCAGTAGACATAAGTTAACAAATATAAATGCATGAAAGCATTTATTGCTTTCTAAACATATAAATCTGTGAGTTTATAATGTTATAATACAACAATGTACTGGAGTAAAAATCATAATTAAAAGACCATACAAAATATGTATCATTGAAAATATTCAATATAAACGTCTGTATATCAATTTTACTTGAGTGTTAAATATGAAATAAATTAGCAATCAATTATTAAATTATATTTTCAGTAATTTTTTCGCCTAAATAAACTTTCAGTTTCTGGTAGAAAGTAAATCTTGTGCATCACTATTGACAAGTCACAATTAAATTGTTAGCTGCGTTTTGCTATTTGCATTTAGCATTGTTTTCTCTGACTCTGACTGATATATTTTACCCGTGCCCCATCAGTCGTGAAGCACGCATTAGACGGCTATAAAGCGTTACTCATCTTACCGCTGTGTATAATGAAGTGCTTGAGGCATGTGTGGCATTGACAGTAAATGTGCTCTGTAAGGTTGTAATGATTGTGGTGGGCACGCGGCACCAGGTGCTGCTCCTCTGGAGCCCTGAAGAGTTTATTTTCAGTACGTTTTCTCTGACTTGCGCTCTGATCTCCATGCTTTAAATAGACGGGCTATATGCTGCCATGCGGTTAAACGACCAGGGTTAACCGTGGATCTTGTTAGACTTTCTCCATTTTAGTGTTTATACTGTGTAAATCTCTCACACTGGTGTTTCCGTGCTTATTTTACATGCAGTTTTTAATTAACCAAACCTAATATGCCAGATTATTTTCGGATGTCAGATTTAGACGCAGATCCTGCTGACATCAGCACACAGGCAGCCGTTTCCCAGGAAGAGACTCCTGGAGTAAAGCATATCAACATAGCCCACTGCCATTTAAGGAGCACTTGCTGCATCCACCGAGATTCTCACGTATTTCTCTTGATGATGTGAAAGTCTCTGTAAAGTAAGAGAAAGAAAGAGTGTAAGTTTGGATGCTCTAGACCAGTGGTTCCCAACCTTTTTTTCAGCCCCTCTTTGTACACATGTAAGCCTATAGCTTAGTCACAAATATAGTGTAAGTACATTCAATTACTCTTTTAATACATTCAATAGACGTCTACATTAATATAATACATTTGATATAAATACCCCACATTTCTGACACAGTACCATGGTGCAGTTAATGTTACTACAGTAAATCCATGGTAAACGATGGCGATTTGTAGATTGAATTATTAATTGTTTTATTTGTCTCTCACACAATTTTACAGAGTATAACCAGCAGTGAAAGGTGTTCTCTGCATTTAACCCATCCAAGTGCACACACACACCTGGAGCAGTGGACACACACACACACACACACACACACACACACACACACACCTGGAGCAGTGGACACACACACACCTGGAGCAGTGGGGGTTCGTCCGGGAGCAGTTGGGGGTTCGGTGCCTTGCTCAAGTGTCTCACCTCAGTCGTCGACAATTCCTGCCGGAGCTAAGATTCGAACCCACGACCTCGGGTTATAAGTCCGACGCTCTATTCATTAGGCCACGACTACCCCTAAAAAAGCCACCTGACTGTGTCGTTGCACAGTGTTTTTCAGCGCTGTTTTTTCTTGATTTAAACTAGTTTATATGAGTTGACTGATATCGACTGATACTAGTTTATACCAGTCATTTGTGTTCTTCGCTGAATTCAAGTGCTTCTCACTGGATCTCGCAGCGCTGTTTAGTGTTTGTGTGATCGGTGAGTGAACACATCTGCTCTAGTCAGCTCACTATGCGCTGCGCCGCTGTTTGAACCGAGCGGATGTGATCCGTGTGGCGCGCTTCAAACGATTAGCGCTGTTTTGTTCTGCTTTTCCAGCATAAACATTACATTGAATGTTTATCGAACTTGTTTTATCGAGGAAAATATCTCTATAATTACAGTTATTGTTTTATCGCCCAGCCCTACCTCAAAGTATATCTGCTCTCGCGCCCCCGCTGTGAACTCTGGCGGTAACTTAGGGGGTAAGTAATTTATAACAAATATTTTCAAAAGTTTGCTGCATGGTTAAAATAAGCTACTCGTATTTAAAAAAATAAGTTTTTTAGAGAGAGAGAGAAAAAACACATAAGTTATAAAACACAAACATTATAAAAAACACTAAACATAGCTAGGCTATTTTAGTTCCTCTCACTCCACAACAAATCCTTTCAATTAACAGTTGGCTATTTAGAAAAGAACAAGAATTAAAAATGTAAGAAGCTATAGATATAAACGACAACAAAAACGCGATAGAGAGCAGAATGCTCCGTACGCTTTCGAATCGCTTTGATGTATCAATGTGTCCTATGTTGTGACGGAAAAATGTTTTAAAAAAAACTACCATCCGAGATAAACTTCTCTCTCGCTATTTGTAAGTCTAAGATACATTTTTCTCTAGTTATTTGGAAAAGTTTTTGTTCTCATTTTTTGCTATGTCACACCATAAAACACAGTCCAATTTGTATTTGTCAACTACTCATATATATATATATATATATATACATATATATATTATGCGTGTATGTGTCCTATGCCATGAAAACAAACAACTTCTATTTCTTGATATTTCCTGGTTTTCCATGGTTATAGGAACCCTGTAACTGTTTTCTAACACTAACTACCTGTTATCTAACACTGCAAAGTGAACGCAAAGCAGCCAGCATACCTGCGAATTCAAACTTTGAGTTTTCATAGTTTAGTTGTTGTCTTTGTTCACAGTATAATTCCTATAATTTCATTTTCATCTCATAGTTTTATGACTTGACTGAAATGCAGGAACATTGCATGCGTTTAAAGTTGTGAGGGCAGGACGGGGTTAATAAATGGCGTCTGCTGTGTGTGCCTCCCCTTCACCCCTCTCACTCACACACACACACACACACACACACACACACACACACACACACGCTCGATCACACTTGGGATACATTCTGGAATACTCTCTTGATTCAGTGAGTACATTTTCTGCCCCTCGCTCACTGTAGGCAGCATTAATTGATTGCGTGTTGGTGATCTGTTTTGACCCCTGGTTAACTTCTAAACCAGGATAGTAGCAGACGGTACTTCATTTCACTGTTAAAAATAGAGTGAATTCAAGAAAGAGACGTTTGGATGCTGCGTTTCAAGTTTACTGAAATACTAACCAAGTTCATGTTTAAGCCAGGTGTGAATGTCCTTGACTAGTTGTTTGTGATTACTGGTTAAGAGATTTCTAATTCTGATCCCATTGTAAATGCATTTTGATTCAGAATAATTTGCTTGCAGGTCTTTAAAGTCATTCATGTTCAGATGGATTTGCTAATTTTAATAGAAATCGACCGATATATCGGTTTACTGATATTTTTCCCGATATTTAAGCATTTTACCATAACCGGTTATCGGTTTGAAAAGCGATCTCAGTTTGAGTATAGTTCTGTGTAAATAGATAAACCGTGCTGTCAGCAGTTTTCATAATCTAGACAAAAACATTTTAATAATTCTGATAAAACAGTTAAGAAATGCAATAAAATACGATGTTTTGTTTGTTATAGCTTATTTCAATATTCCAGAGAATATTATTCAGTGAATTATTCTTCACTCTTTAGTCTATTAAACAGCGTTTAAACCTAAAACTGTAGTTTAAAATGAAGTTGATATGACTTCTGTCCTTTATTTTCTCCATTTGAAAACATTAGACATTCTTTTGCTTATTGTTAATATCAGTGTTGCTGATGATGCTTTTTATAAATAAAATATTTTTTTATTGTTGTAATTTGAAGATTAAATGTAACATGAAAGAATGTTAATTTTCAACAGTTGTTTGTTGTTGTTAAGATGACTGAAAGAGAAGAATAGACTTCACTCTGTTATTGATTTACTTTATAACAGTAGATAAATATCGGTTATCGGGTACATAAATCGTACAAATTATCGGTTATAAAAAAATCAATATCGGTCGATCACTACTAATTAATCATTCAGACCAATTTGTTCTTTTGAATGAATCAAATCAGTCATTTCTATCCACTATTTTAGAACTGAGCATAACTACAACAATTTGATAATAGAATTTTTAAAACCGTTTGTGCTGTGTTTTTGGTAGCATTTTATTCATTTTTGAAATTAAACACATGAACTTTGTTATATTCAACATACATGTAACTTCTTTTAAAAATCATGTTTGTATTTTTCCTGATATTTCCATGTTTTGCATGAACCCTGTGTCTGTTAACTAACACTGGGATCTCAGAGACTCTCCGACGAGCGTCGTGTTTCGTACACTCAATCTGTGATCTTTCCAGGTGTTAATTCACCCTCTCGTCATAGTTGATCTGCAATCATCACGTTTTTAATAGCCGTCTGCTGTGAGGTTGGTTTGATGCGTCGACTCATAAACTTTGAGGAAGAGTTCCAGTAGCTCGGGTCAGGACACCAGCATCACGCCGCTCTTTAACAGAGGAGATCTCTGCCTGTACGCTATGTGCAGGCTATTATTGACCGCGCGGATGAATAGGTGCATGAGAAAAGAGTGAGGTAAGAGCTTTATCAGGCTGTTTTAGACTAGCTGCATGCCTGTAATTCTGTCTGACTCTCCGCCGGTCTTTCCAGAGTTTTGTTGGTGGCTCAGTGAAGGGTCTCATGGTTGTATGTAGAGGATAGGCTGGGTTCGGTAACTATTTAGGCACTCTGTTAACTATAAGTAACTTTGCAAGCACATCAACTTATTCTGCTAACCATAACCTAGCAGTCTACTAATGTTCTACTCTATGAGAGTTAGTTGACATGTAGTTGCAAAGTTACTTAGTCAATGGAATGTCTAAAGGGAGAAGTGTAACCCTGACCTAAATCTCTAATGATAAAGGATATAACAAAGTAGTATGTATGATGTTTTAAACATGCATATATTGTTATGCATCTCATCCCAGTAGTGAAGTGAACGCCTATAGTTCTGTCACAGTTCCTCATATTGACGGGTCTGTTCCTGAGGGACAGATTGTGTTCATAGCTCAGCTCTTACTGGAGGACCAGAAGAGTGTGGTGACATAAGCTCAGCGTGACGGATGTGTTGACAGGGCTTTACCTGCCAGTTGACACAATGCAGAGACAATGACCCAACTAAGCTAAATAAAACAACTTTGTGCTGTGGACTACCTAAAACCCCTCCAGTGTATTTAAACCAACCCAAACTGGTTTTCTGTTTAGTTTCTGTGAGCCCCTAAGAGAGGGTCTTTGGATCTGGTGCTACAGCTGCATCAGGACTGGCATAGCTGCCGCTGAAGGACTGTATTTAGTAACATGATTGAGGATGCTTAGAAAGGTTGGAATGCCCGACTGACTCACACAAGCAAACATCATATCTGTGATTGGAGACCCTCACTCTCTCTCTCTCTCTCTCTCGGTCTGTCTCTCTCTCTCTGTCTCTCTCTCTGTCTCTCTCTCTCTCTCTCTCTCTCTCTCTCTCTCTCTCTCTCTCTCTCTCTCTCTCTGTCTGTCTCTCTCTCTCTCTCTCTCTCTCTCTCTCTCTCTGTCTCTCTCTCTCTCTCTCTGTCTCTCTCTCTCTCTCTCTCTCTCTCTCTCTCTCTCTCTCTCTCTCTCTCTCTCTCTCTCTCTGTCTCTCTCTCTCTCTCTCTCTCTCTCTCTCTCTCTCTCTCTCTCTCTCTCTCTGCTAAAGATAAATATCATGCTAATGTCTTATTTTTAAGCCTATTGTTCATTGTTCTCAGAGACCTTCCCCTTTAATAATGTGTCTAGCTGCATAAGAGTTTTTATTAACTTTTATAGTTTTTTACTTTTACTATTTTAGTTTACTTTACCATTCAAACATGTATTACAATGTATTTACATTGATCACAAGTGATAGTGAATACATTTATAATGTTACAAAATATTTTTATTTCAAATAAATGCTTATTTATAACCTTTTTTTATTCATCAAATAATTTAGAAAAAAAGTATTACTGTTTGTACAAAAACATTAAGCATCACAACTGTTTTTAACATTGACAATGATTAGAAATGACTCTTAAGCAGCAAATCAGCATATTATAATGATTTCTGAAAGATCATGTGACTGAAGACTGGAGGAATGAAAATTCAGATTTGTGTCACAGAAATACAATATATTCCCATAGAAAACTGCTCTTTTAAATTGTAACGATATTTCACTTTTTATTGTATTTTTGATCAAGTAAATGCAGCCTTGGTGAGCAGAAGAGACTTTCCAAAAAAACTAAATCTTACCAACCCCAAGCTTTTGAATGATGGTATATTTGCTTTTTTTTATTTAAAACTTTTCTTCATCTTTTGAAACAAATAAGTTTGATGTAAAATGTGACATTTAACATTCATTAAGCAAAACTCCCTCCTATCATATATAACTTATATTATGGTAGTCAGAAGGAGAACAGCAAACTTCATGCAAAACAAAACTTCTTTGGAGAAACCTTTACTAAATTCTGTGTCTTCTTTCTGCACAGACGCCTTGCTTGCAGATCTCGAGTCTTCCACCGCCCATATTGCCAAGTGCCCAGTGTTTCTTCCTAAGGAGACACCATATTCCTACCCCAGCGGAGGGCACCTTTTTCAGGATGACCCCCCTCCTCCGCCCCTGCCCCCTCCACCCACATCTGAGGCCCTGAACGGATCGCTGTCCCCGCGGCCGGACTCCCAGCACTCCTCGCAACAGGTTCAGCACAACCTATTTTAGGACTTTCCAGAATAAGCTGGTCAATATTCATAATACCTCAGTGTGTCTTATTCCCAAATGTTCCCAAACGTTTTTGTTAGCCGAGCCACTTTGACCTAAAATATTCCCCTGAGATTTTGAGTTAATGTTTCAATAACACATGTTTGCAGTTCTCTGATTAATGACTACTCATATTCTGGTTTATGGTCACTTGATATTCAGGTATCCAACTAAAATATTTTCATTTTTATTTAAAAAATTTTCATGTAATTACATTTTTACTTTTTTTAATTAAAATAATGATTTACTTTTCATAGTCTGCTTTATACACACATAAAATGCTAAATTTATTAAAATACAAATACTGAAATAAACTCAACTGGCCCAGCCCAGTCCATTTTGGACTGTGCCACACCAGTTGAGAATAAGTGATTTATTATTATAGCGTATAGTGTTCCTGTGGCTCGGTGGTAGAGCATTGCATTAGCAGCGCAAAGGTTGTGGGTTCGATTCCCAGGGAACACACATACTGATAAAAATTTATAGCCTGAATGCACTGTAAGTCGCTTTGGATAAAAGCATCTGCTAAATGCATAAATGTATTACATTTGCAATATAGATTTGCATAAAAATTATGCATTTTGGTTTTCTTGTGTTGAAATTCAGTCTCTGGGCTCTGCTCATAAAAGCACGTTGTCTCGGGACAGCAGTCCACCAGCCTCACATACAGAAGACCACGTTTACAGGTGAGCTACAATATCACAAATGAGAATTGACCGCTCGCACTAATAATAGTCAAACAAAAGTGGTATTAAATATCTGTCATTCTGTGGTGTGCTCCTCCATAATATCCCTTCCATTTGCCCATGTCCTGCTATTATGAAAAATCAAACTCTGAATAGCACACTTCTATTGGTCCAGTTTTCCTAACAAGCAGAAGCACTCAGACTCATCAGCCGCAGCCATGACTTCTGCCCTGGGCAGCAACCTGTCTGAACTAGACCGCCTTCTTCTAGAACTCAACGCTGTACAGCAAAATGCCCCATCTTACTCCACTACAGGTAAAGATGAAGACCCACTTAAGGCATTCTGAATGTAGAAATGTATTGCTGTGTATGAATATTTATACTGCTTTTATTATTTGATTAACAAGTAATCGTACTTTGAAACTTCCTCTTTGCAGAAGATGTTGCACCTCCATTGCCACCCTGCAGTGTTGCCCACTATATCCAGGAAAATGGAGCCCACCCAGGCATCACACTGACACCGGCAGCCCAGGACAAGCCTCAGAGAAATGGAACGAAGGGGACAGATGATGGCCGCCCAACTGTGGAAAGTCTTCTGAATGAATTGGAGAGCTCTGTGCCTTCCCCAACGTAAGATAACTCTCAACTGTAGATGGAGAAACATAGATTTGCATTGAGGATTTTAATGGAATGCTGTAATTTACATAAACAGGCCAAGCCCCTGTGCTCTGACGGGTGAATTGACAGACGGGCAGGTGGATACACCTTCCGACCAGCAAGGCAGAATATCAGCCACCTCCGCTACACGAGAACTGGATGAGCTCATGGCCTGCCTGTCAGATTTTAAGGTGCAGAGCAATGCGAGTGTGTGTATGTGACACTTACAGGACAGTGTAATTGAGTTGAAGAGACGTTGTGTCTGGGAATGTGTGCTGAACTATGTTGTTTGGGTGATCTATTTTAAGGACATTACTGCTTGACAATCTGGGCTGTGTTTCCCAAAAACGTTGTAAGCAGATCGTTGAGACCATTGGTGCCAATGGTGTCTACAATATTCTTGGGCTAACGGCGCTATTGGGAAACACTACCCTGACTGGTCTTGATCTGACCATTACAACCAGTTTATTTATTTGCAAATCTTTTCCTGCTTGTCTATGAATTCTAGCTTTAATTTCATCTCATTACTCAACATTGCATCCAGAATCTGTTTAGTTTTTTCCTCCGCTTTTCTGTACATCTCATTAAAGCTTTTTCTTAATTATTTCTCATTCTCCTCCTTTAATCTGTCAATCTCTTCTGTGTCTCCTCTTTCTTCCCCTGTCCCTCCTTTATGTCCTCCAGCCATGTTCTTTGGGCTCCCTGAACTGTGAGCCAATGTTTGAGCAAACTACTACCATTGCTGAAATCCATCCTCCTCCTATGACTGCCATGTCCAAATCCCTGTCCTACACCCTCCCAGCGGAACCAAGACGATATTCCCCAGGTCTCTCCTCTCCTTTAAACTTTGAACTGCACATTGTGGAGGATTCGGGTGAACCGGGGGCTGTGCCTCCACCGTCCAATGTTGTCCCAAAGCCTTCATCTCGACTGTATTCAACTGTAGCATCCAGTCCTCGTTTTTCTCCAGTACCTGACCTGGGCTTGGATTCTTCCATTGATGTCTCTACTTCCCTGATCTCCTCCCAGGTGGAATCTCTAGTGGTTCTGTCTCCGACTATAACCACCACTACCACACCTGGAAGAGGAGACCTTTGTCATCTCAGGGAGGGAAGTCCTTCTGCCAAATTGACAAGCTCTGGGCTGAAAGCCTATTCGCCTATCGCAAAGTCTCCTAGTCCAACAAGTGCCCTAGTGGTCAGAAAAACCAATGAAAGAGTTAGCCCAATGATGACACCATCATCTTTTGATCTGTATCTCTCCAACTCTGAAGCAAAACCTATAAGTCCAATGCCATCTCTTTCCAGATCTCCACTTCCTACAGTCTCTGAATCACCATCTCTGTCTCTTCCCAAAGCTGTATCACCCCCTCTAATCCTATCCTCTTCCTCGTCTGTAGTGGTTCCCAAGTCTCCAAGCCCAAAACCATTATCAGGACAGCCTCCCTCTGGACTTCAGCTGCCAACCTATGAGCCATCTTGATGATGCCTTGGATAAACTCCTTGCCATGAACTTTAGCAGGCCTGAGAATGAGGCTCCAATCACCACATCAGCGGCCTCACGGCTCGCTTCGGAAGTACAACCAAAGTCTATGAGGAAACAATAGTAGCAGCGTATCGCAGCAACATTTATCCTGACACTCATACAGAGAGCGAAATGGAGGATGGGCTCTTGGAGGATCAGTCGGACTGCAGGAGTGATCTTGACTGGGCTGACATGGAACTGAAGATGGCCTACGAAGGACCTGATGGCTCCATGACCCCCATGACCGAGGCAAGCTGGATGGATGACTCTCTTACGCCATCGTCTTGCCCTGGAACCCCAGATGCCCAGATGGACCTTCCCATGCTGCATATGGTTGGCACAATGGACAGGATATCAGCCTCTGGACACGTACGGATGGGACTGCAATGCTTGTTTATTGGAGTGCTGTGGAATTTGGTTTGGCGTTTTTACAGACAAGTCTTGCAGTGGTTTGATTGCCAGCATGTAAATCAGGGGTGTCAAATCCTGCTCCTGGAGGGCCACCTTCCTGCAGAGTTTAGCTTGAACCAGCTTATCAAGGTCTTCAGTATTACTACAGACTTCCAGGCAAGTGTATTGGAGCTACAGTGTACAGGAAAGTGGCCATCCAGATACAAGATTGAACAAGCCTGATGTAATTGAAACCTGTTAGTCAGATGGATGCAATTCATAATTGTTCCTCTACACCCTGAAATACTGAGTTATCCTTACTCTGATTATTTACTGTAGTTTTCACTCCATTTATGGAAAATTGTAATTGTAAGAACTTGAATGATGCTGTGTGCGCTTGATAACTAGTAGCAACTTGATAACCAGTGCTAACCACCACCATGTATGCAAACGCCCGACTTTTTCATGCTAACTGATTTTGCACCTGGATTGCATCTGTATGCTGCCCTAGATCCCTGCTTGCCTTCATTGGTTTCTTTGGAAAATTATCAACAATTCTTGAGGCATATCCCATCTCAAGGAGTTTGTACTGCTGTCCCAGATCAAATCTGTGATTAGACGTACCAAGGAGATTCAAAACATCCATCCCATGTACCGAGATGGCCTGATACGTAGGAAGATGGGCCCCCTCATTTTCCACAAGAGCAACTCCCAGGACCGGCTCATTGAGGAACTGCAAGGCAAGCTGGGAATTGCCTGTAAGGATCGTCCAAAAAAGCAACAGCCAGATGACTGGCTCACAGAAGGCGTCATTGTCATGTCCAACCCCAAACGCTCATGGGAGGACCACAATATGGAGGTGGATAAGGTAGATGGGAAAGATCTACGGATTCAGCACATTCTGTTTTCACTCCATTCAATTCCTGTAAAATAATTTTGCTTAATTTCATTGAAGTTTCTCTGTAATCACCTGCTTTTTTCTTCTTCATTCCTGCATACCATCTCTTTCTCTCTCTTCTTCTTTCTTATCGGTGTCTTCCTCTAGATAATCATACCTGAGTCTCCTCTACCTCAGAGGAAGGTGATCCCACCTCCCCAGTCTCCCCCGGTCCCTCGCCCCCCTCCCCCTGCTGAAGAACCAAAGCGCCCCCCTCCGGTCAAATTAGCTCCTGCCCCTATGCCTCCACCCCCACCACCTGCCCCTCCCACCTCCTAGAGAGCCCACACCTCCTCCCCAGCCAAAACGACCTCCAGTTCCACCCAAGCCCCCGACCCCTGAACCTGTGGAAGTTCCAGCTCCCTCCCCAAAACACAACCCTCCACCCCAACCCACACCCACCCCACCACCTGCCCCTGTGGCCCCGCCCAAACTTCTGATGTCAGTTGGCTGCCAGACGGAGTATGACCAGCTCTTCCCTCCGCTGCAGGTGCAGACATGTTGTCATTGGCTAAGCTTCTGTCTTAATGTGTCCTCTCCTAGAACAATCACAGAACTTCTATGGATTTGTATATCGAATGTTGTATGCTTGAGAGCTTGAAGATGTTTTGTGTGTGTGTGTGTGTGCTCAGCCTCCTACCCTGGTCAAAAAAGTTAGATAAGGTGCGCCCCAAGGAGACTTTGAGACAAGAACTCTGTTTGAATCCATCTTGTGTTCAGGGTTTCCATGGGTCCCGAGTTTAAATGTCCCACTTCAGTGAGTTCCAGTGGTCTCGTCAGAAACAGAAAAAATAACATAATATACTGTTTCATTCTGAAAACAGCTGACGAAAAGCTAAGATTAAGGTATCATCTTATAAACTTCACAGGTGGGATTTCTGACTTCAAGTGGTGTTCCAGACATTATTTCCAAGTAGGAGGTGGACAAAATCTGAATTTCGAGTTGTCTGCAACGCAGCATTAAATTTGGGGAGGGAAAGACAAGAATTGCTATATGGCTTAATATGAGGCTGATTTCATTAAATAAACATCAGCTCTGCAAATTTCTAAGTCAGGTGCTTTGTGTTACAGAGGAAACTGCTATATTTCTGCTGTTCCAAAAGCACCACCTGCTGGTAGAGAAAGAATTAGCATTTTCAGACCAATGTGAAAATCAACCCATGTTTTTATGCTGCAAACACGCAGTTTTAAATGTGAACTGGTGGATCGACAAGAATATAATGCATTATAAAAATCTAAACAATTAAGACAGTAAAATATATTTATATATTATTTAATTAATATAATAATTGACTGATAATAATTGTTTAAATTAATATAATAATTGATACTTTTGACTCATCCATTTTCTTAAAAAGTGGTTTACAGGTTTAAATAAAATTGTAGTTTTGTGAATATCTGTATCTGTACTGGAATGATTTTTACAGTCATTTCACAGTTTAATATGTTATCATAGGTATAGACATTGGCTTGCCTCACGCATATGGTATTCATTTTACTTGTGCAGGTCTTAAAAAGTCTTAAATTTGAGCTTCTAAATTCTGCAGATATGTATAAATTGATTAGAGGTGTAAATATTTATTCTGAGAATGATGTGATTGGTTTACAATTATTTTCTATATTATGCTGTTATTAGTATCATTAAATCTTAAATATGCAAAAAATTAGGTTTTACAATATGTCCAAAATATGCTTAAGGCACAAATGTAAATTGGTGGAGTTTTCAGTAGTGGGACACTGACAAAAAAATACACCAGATTTCATATTTTTACGTGATCCAAAACTGTAACTTGGAAGAAATTAACATATAATTATAGTAATTTTTTAACCACTTCTATTCTTTCTTGTCGATTTTTATTTAGGGGCTTGTGTTTTGGGCTTGTGTGTAATTTTTTGCATTTAAGATTTTTATCTTGAATCTTTTGTTCAATTTTTCTCTCTGTAGATTATGGCCCAGGGGAAGGGTCCACAACCACAGGTTAATAAACTGGACAACATGCTGGGCAGTCTTCAGTCTGACCTCCACAAGCTGGGAGTGCAGACGGTTGCTAAGGGAGTGTGTGGCGCCTGCTGCAAGCCCATTATTGGTCAGGTGAGGGACCCAGAGAGCTACACCATAAACACAGAGGAGTTTAGCTTCCAGCTAAGATCACATGCTGTGTTTGGAGTGGACACATCTAAACAAAGGGTGTGTGTGTGTTTCTGTACAGGTAGTAACTGCCATGGGGCGCACATGGCATCCAGAGCATTTTGTGTGCACACACTGTCAGGAGGAGATTGGTTCCAGAAACTTCTTTGAGAGGGAAGGACAGCCATACTGTGAGAGAGATTACCACCATTTATTCTCTCCGCGCTGTTATTACTGTAACGGACCCATATTGGATGTGAGAACAAACTTGACTTCATTGATTCATCTCATTTTTTTCAGTCTGAACTGCAGAATAAGCACATAAAATATAATGTTTACTCAGTCGATGCAGTCCATATTTACATGTGGCCAGATTTGTGTTCAGCGTGAGTGTTTATTATGTCAGCCTTTATGCACTGATTTAGGAAAACATCTGTTGATTTTAACATGATCTTAGCAGTTTTTGCACTTTATAAGAAATAAAGAAGATTGCTAGAATGGCATGTAATCCTCTTATTTAGATCCATTACAAACAAATTAAATTTAAGAATAATTTTTTTTTGCTCTTTGGTAGATTCTATTATTGACTTGAAATCTTG
This sequence comes from Gymnocypris eckloni scoliostomus, assembly GCA_027564155.1. Lineage (NCBI taxonomy): Eukaryota > Metazoa > Chordata > Actinopteri > Cypriniformes > Cyprinidae > Gymnocypris > Gymnocypris eckloni. Next base: position 27,905,757 of record CM050420.1, on the reverse strand, counting down.
TTAAATGTGAATGGAACTTAACACGACATCCTCCTTTTTCTCTTTTGCACTGATTTAGTGCCACTTCTGTTGTAAGTGATTGATGTTTTTAATTTAGAATGTTGAGGCACAAACCAGTTCCTGTGGTAATTGACTGCTACAGATGATAAAACGGTTCATTGTTCTCCCCTCACAGAAAGTGGTGACGGCGTTAGACAGGACGTGGCATCCTGAGCACTTTTTCTGTGCCCAGTGTGGGGCGTTCTTTGGTCCTGAAGGTGAGGAAACACTTACAGAAGGGTCCAGTGGCTGCTATCATCAAATACCCATATTTTGCTCATTTAGAAGATTGTAATTTTATTTTTGAGTCTGCTAGAATACATTTACATGTGTTTTACATTTTGCAGATAATTTATATGCACAAACAGCAACATTAAAAAAAAAAATGCATGATAGATACCCTTTAAACCTTAAACAAATCCTGAAATTAAAAAGAACTCAAACTATGCTGGTTATATAATTTGTAATGAAATATTTGAGACTTTTTGACACAAATCTTGACCGCTTATCTCTTTTCTTTGTTTGTATTAGTGAATACTTAAATAGGTCTTTGTTCTGTTTTTCAGGATTTCATGAGAAGGATGGGAAGGCGTACTGTCGTAAGGACTACTTCGACCTGTTTGCTCCTAAATGTGGCGGTTGTGCTCGTGCCATCCTGGAGAATTACATCTCTGCCCTGAGCTCCCTCTGGCATCCAGAGTGTTTTGTGTGCAGGGTGAGTCTGTGACGATAAAAGAATTCTCTTTCTTTGAGTGGTCTGTTGATTTAGTTTTGAATATACACTTGGTCATTTCAGATTCTATAATGTTTCTAAAAGTAGTCTCTTCTACTGCCTTTGTTTAATAAAAAAATACAACAAATAAGTAAATTAGAATGATTTCTGAAGATCATGTGACACTGAAGACTGGAGTAATGATGCTGAAAATTCAGCTGCGCATCACAGAAATAAATAAAATTTTAAAACACTACAATAGAAAACACTCATTTTAAATTGTAAAAATATTCCTCAATATTACTGTTTTCACTGTATTTTTAATCAAATAAATGCAGTCTGTGTGAGCAGCAGACTTCTTGGCATAAAAATTCAATAAGCTTAAAAAATAATTTGAGTTGTTTATGAGTAGTCATGTGGTTTTGTTGTGTTTCAGGAGTGTTTCACACCCTTTGTCAACGGCAGTTTCTTCGAGCACGACGGTCAGCCGTACTGTGAGGTTCATTATCACACCCGCCGCGGGTCGCTGTGCTCCGGCTGTCAGAAACCCATCACGGGCCGCTGCATCACAGCCATGGGAAAGAAGTTTCATCCTGAGCATTTTGTCTGTGCCTTCTGCCTCAAGCAGCTCAACAAGGGCACCTTCAAAGAGCAAAACGACAAGCCTTACTGCCAGGGCTGCTTCATCAAGCTCTTCAGCTAGAGAGATGTGTGTGTGTGTGTGTGTGTCTGTGTGTCTGTGTGTCTGTGTCTGTCTGTGTCTGTCTGTCTGTGTCTGTCTGTGTGTGTGTGTGTGTGTGTGTGCCTGTGTGTGTCTGTGTGTGTGTGCCTCTGTGTCTGTCTGTGTGTGTGTGTGTGTGCCTGTGTGTGTGTGTGTGTCTGTGTGTCTGTGTGTGTCTGTGTCTGTCTGTGTGTGTGTGTGTCTGTCTGTGTGTGTGTGTCTGTGTGTGTGTGCCTGTGTGTGTGTGCCTGTGTGTGTGCCTGTGTGTGTGTCTGACTCACGACATCTCCACATGACGTTGTTGGTCAGGTTAAAACGATGGTGCTCTCAAAAGGCAGGTTGTTTTAGAGGAAGGTTCAGGTGAGACTGTAGAGTTGTTTTGAGAAAGTGTGTGAATGTTTTCTGCTCACAGGATGAGCTGGAGAGAAACTGTTTAAAGATGAGAACAGTTGAGGAGGGATGATGGGAAACGAGTGCAGCATGAACGTTTGAGACACAATCAACAGAAGGAAACGAAACATCAGATAATTCAATGACTGGAAATCAAACGAATAACCAACTGCAGCCAATAATTACTAGTGAAGCTCATGAAGAAAGGTCCAGGTCTTATAGTATTAGTCTGAAACCAAAAGGAAAGATAAGAAATCATATTTTGCATTAAAAACTTTTAAGCCAGTTTAAGAATATTAAATACTTTTTAGATCGTGACATTATTTTCAGAAAAAATAAACACTTTTTCTACTCTATTTTCCATTGTTACCAAAAAAATCATTCTATATAATGAAAGAATATCCTGTACAATAACATTTGATTATTATTAATAATAATTATTGTTGTATTTTTGTATTCATAATATTGGTGCCGTTTTAAATTGTATTAACTCGGTAAAAGAAATATATCAATGCAATGAAGTATAAATCCTTCGTTGTTAAATACTCCTAAAAATAGGCTTCATTTTCTTTTATGCAAAATATAATTTATTGATCTTTCTTTGTAATATGGTGTGAAATATGGCCCGGATGTGTTCTTTTGAGCTTCATCTTTGGTGGGAAACTGTCTGTTTGCTGCATTTGCATCATTTTAGCATTAAACTTTGCTAATTGCTAATTCTAGTGCCTTGTTTTGTATGACAACTTTAACTGAATTCAAAAGACACAAAGTATACCAAATGTGTAGTTTTGCGTACAAGATATAACACAAAGATTCTAATCCGTGTTGAAGTTGTAATAGAGAGCCTGAAGTTCAGATTCTTCTGTGTAGTAACTTGTAATAAGGAGTTATTTCTGACATCTTGAACACATAGATATGAATGTATCCTACTGTTAATCGTTCACTTCTGCCAGCGTCTGCGTGGAGTTCGTGGGAGTTTATGCCTCTCATATCAAAGTATTATTTCATTAAAGGAACATATGGGATTACATACAATGGAAGATGCAGAAAAGCATTTCTTCTTGTTCTTTAATTTGTTAAATCAAAGGAAAATATGTGTTTACAGTTTTGAGGCTTCCACTGTAAACATGTATTTCCTTCATTTTTACACTGATACATCAAAACTATAATCTCTGGTGTTAAATAGAGCTTATGTTTTTATTATTATTTAACCCAGAATATTTCTCTGAAGGAACCAGTCACGTTTGGCATTTAGTGAAATGTTTTGTCGTTCGGATGACTAGCTATTTAGGTTTTAATTAGAACATAGTCACTATAACCACTGACGATTCTAATGATCCAGTTCACCTAAACAACATTTACTGAAGATGTGCTCCAAGATTAGGATGAGTTTGTTTCTTCTTCAGATTTGGAGAAATGTAGCATTGCATCACTTCAGTTCTAGCAGTGAATGGGTGCCGTCAGGATGAAACAGCTGATAAAAACATCACAATAATCCACACCAGTCCATCAGTTAATGTCTTCTGCCGTCTCTCACGTCAAAATCCATCCACATATTTGTTTAGAGATGTTTTTATCAGCTGGACTCTCTCTCTGACGGCACCCATTCACTGCAGAGACAGTGATGTGATTCTACATCTTCAGTACTCTTCAGCATATTTACATTTTTAGGTGAACTATTGCTTTAACAGAAATCAAAGATGTGATATTGATCATCTAATAGCTGTGACAATATTGTGCAATTGTCAACCCTTGAATTCAGTATGTGACTCGATTTGAAATGAGTGTCTGATATTGTCTTGCTCGCTCTCTGAGACAATTCTAGACAATATTGTAACTGCTGTATTATGATGATATACTATACTAATGCTTTTCCCCTCTCTCTTAGTTTTGCATGAAAGTCTTAAGTGTCTTTGAATCATTTTAAAAGGCGAGTTTTGAAAACTCGTGAGTGAATCGATGAAGACTTTCTTTTATTATTTTAGAAACGTGTTGTCACTGGATCAGAAGTGATTTTCAGATCAAGAATCGTATGGTTCCTGATGTCTGTTTCTGGATACCTGTCAACAAAGATTACAAATATGATTTGTTGGATGCATTGGATTAATATCCCAGCAAGTGTTTATTATACGAAAGCGTTTATATGACCCAATGTGCCAGAGATCTGTTCGTCATTCGCTCTCATCCGCTGTTGAGAAAACACTACTTTGAAAGTAGAAGACACTTGCTCTGGTTTGTTTGATTATATTCACTATGAATATGCCTTCTTTAATAACTCGATTGTAATAATCTGTCGCTGTTTGTTTTGCTCCTGATCGCTGTGTGCCAAAAGAAGGTGCGGAGGAAATATAGGGATCATATGACATCCTTATGTGTATTAATCACTCATTTACACTGGTCGAATGTTGTGCCTTTGATTATTTCGAGCTTTTCTATCATATCAATTGATCTGTTCATCAGTCATTATTTTAGTGTTCATTTATAAATATCATTATTTACCCAATGTGAAATCAGCTATGCATATTTTTTCTCCTGTAACAGTCACTTTTTGTTATGTGAGGATTGTTTCAATTCATGCAATTATATACAAATAAATGTGGTGTTTTAATGCACTTAATACTTGTCTTCCTGATGTTGTTTATTATTAAATTAATATTTAAACACATTTTTGCCTAGACGTTTGTACAGAAAACAATTGTTTTTATCTTATCGACTTTAAAGTCATATAACAATATCAAAGTGTTGACAACCTGCTAAATATAGAGGCTATTCTAATTTTTCTATTGTAGTAAATTCGTTTTAATTTCACATTTTGTGTGTAACTGTAACCTAGCGGTTTAATTTTTGGGAAATCATAATTTTCTCCCACATTGGATTGATCCTTATAATTGACGGCTCTGTTTATGCTAGATTTGTTTATTTTATTTATAAATGAAACTTTAGAAAGGGAATAGACAGCTTAACATTTTAGTTATTTTATTCACCGATCATTTGTTGAAATACGTTTATACTTCATTAAAATGTTCAGACAAATTGACGAGCAAAATCATATAATAGTATCACAATGTTGACACAATCTGCTAAATATATACACTATTTTTGTACAGAATTAGGTTTAATTTTCTGAACTATTGGTATACTTTTGTGTTTAGCTGTAAAAGTGCAGATTTATTTATTTATTTGGGGATGGTACTAAAATTAATTGTATTTTATGCTTAAAATATTTATACAATGAATAGATAGTTTAAATATAATTGTTGACTATATGATTCGCTGATAATTTGTTGAAAATGAGGGAAAAACACTTTAATGCTTAAGGTTTCAGGCCTGTTGAATATTTGTCCTCTAGACGCGCTACGGAGGAAATACAAACTCAAGCACGCGGCCGAGGACGGTGATGACTCCGGAAGTGACGACTTAAATCCTTTCCAGATCGAGTCCGGCAAGATGGCGGCGGACACGCAGGTTCGTGTGATTCAATCCGTTACTGCGTGAACATTAAAACGCTAACTTCTCTTCATTATCTCGCCACTTTCATGAGTTTTCAAAGAATACGATGCATGATCTGCGAGCGCGTGGTGTTCAGATTCACTAGAAACGCTGTGCGCGCTAGTGCGTGAATATGTTAATAATGTAACGTTACATTATTAATGATTAACTGACCATTAATGAGACCACAGTTGCATAACACACACATGTATTATTATTTGACTTATTAATTGGCTATTTTAAACGCGTCACCCACTTATTTGTGCATCTGCTGATCTCAAACACATTTACTTCAGACTCAATAAGAAAGTGCCAGAAGTATCACGGTATCTGGTAAAACCATGTTGTTGTTGTTTTTTAATATAGCACTGTAATATCACGGTAATCTTCAAAATGATGTTACATTAAACTGATCAAACAATCATCTTATACCCTCACTGCACTTTGTGTAAGGAGTCACTTATGAAATTGTACCATGTAATCATAATTCATGCCTGAACTGCACAATGAATGAATAGCCTTCTGTCAGTGTATGATGTATTCAATCAGTATTTTGTATTGTTTTATGACAGTGGTGGTTACTAATACAATGTCAACTCATGCTTTGTTATAGTAACACTACATGGAGTGATGGGTATTGTGGTGTTAACAGTGTTTACCATGGTAAACTGTAATATGACATCCATGGTTTGATTTAGTTGCATGTATCTGATCAGCAGTGCTCCAGGGTTTACCACAGTAAGTGCTGATGATGATACTTGTGTTTGTAGGGGCAGGTTTCAGACACACTGAAGAGATTCGCTGTGAAAGTCACATCATCCAGCGTTAAAGAGCGTAAAGAAGTTCTTGGAGAATTGAAGGAATGTGTGAAAGGAAAGGGTGAGTTTATCAGACTGAAGAAATAACTAATATAAGATGTTTTGTGTTCTGTGGACATTTCGAGGAGCAAACACCGTTAACACATCAGTTGTTCACTATATTCTGTCATTAGAAGTCATGCACTACATTTGTTTTTAAAGTCTTATGCTCACCAAGGCTACATACTGTATATTTGATTAAAAATACAGTAAAAACAGACATATTGTGAAATATTATTACACTGTCAAATAACTGTTTTCTAGTTGAATAAGTGTAATTTATTCCGTTGATCAAAGCTGAATTTTCACATGATCTTTCATAAATAATGCTAATTTGCCGCTCAATAAATATTTCTAATTATTATCAATGTTGAAAACAGTTGTGCTGCTTCATTTCTTTTTGGAAACTAATACATTTTATTTTTTAGAATTCTTTGATGAACATAAATTTTAAAAGAACATTCTAAATGTCTTTGTCACTTTTGATCAATTTAAGGCCATTTTGCTGAATAGTAGTATTATGTCTTTAAAAACATAAACTACTTTTGAGCAGTATTGTCTGTTAAGGGTGAATCCCAATTCTCTCTTACCCCTTCCCCTTAGTTGTGCGTGTTCACGTGAGAGTAAGGGCTAGTTCTGGTTTTGATCGAGGGGTAGGGGTAAGGGGAACGGGTAGATACCCCTTAAAACCAAGCATGTTCACGAGCTTACTTGAAACCAAGCGGTACCCAGGGCCAGAACACACTGATCCAGATCATCCAGAGAGTATTTACAGCTTAAATAATTTATTTAAAATTACGACAGTCTTGTTTTGTGCTCCACACAGTCCTGTGACTTACATATATATTTGCAACCATGTTCTTAATTGTTAACGTTTTTAAAAATCGCTATTTGTCCACGCTAACATTACATTGCTGATTAGCACAACAGTCCCGCGTTTCTCTGAATAGAGAAAACATCACTAAAACCCTCGACATACACACACTTACAGACGGAGAGTTTGTGATCAAACACACACTTACAGACGGAGAGTTTGTGATCAACACTTGTCTTGTCTCCCACCCTAGCACTTACCACTCAGTTTCGAGGGACAAGGGCTAGGGGTGAGACGAAGGGGAAGGGGTAAGACAGAGAAATGGGATTCACCCTAACTCTGCATGCACGTGTGCAATATCAGATATGAGTTTGGAATGTGAATGATTCTCTGATTCTTTGTGGTTAAATTGTCTCTTCAGATCTTCCTGAGCCGGCCATTAAAGGACTGTGTAAACTCTTCTATCTCACTCTGCACAGATACAGGTGAGTGTGACCCGTGTCCTCTCCTCTGTCCATTAAAGCATGTTCTTCTACTGAAGGCGAGTTTGATTTCTCTTCTCAGGGATGCTGCGTCTCGGCGAGCTTTGCTCTCGGTCATCGAGGAGCTCGTCCAATCACAGCCTGATGCCATTGCGACCAACCTCCCTCCCGGTCTGCTGAGCTGCGGGGTGGTCAGCAAGGGCACGATGCCCGGGTGAGTGACCACACTTATACAGAGCCCTATGATTTAATGTAGAAAACATGCACAGAATTGTGGAATCCAATCAGAACATGTTATTTTTCTAATAGTATGTCATGAAATGTCAGGAAATTCAGTAAAATGTCGATAAATAAATCAAAAGTGAATCAGATCATGACATGAACTAGTGTTTGTGAATATTAAACCACAAAAAGACTATTTAAATAAGAAATCTGCGTTTTCTGCAGACACAGTTCATCTCCAGACCGTCACTTTAACATTACTTCACAAAGACTATCGCTACGTTATATTAACACACAGATGCTCAAAGCTCTTCAAGACAACCTGTCAATATAAAATATTGTGACTGAAATATATTACTATTGTATGGTAGAACGTACATATTAAAGTAATGATAATTCAAATTAACAGTAATTATTAACAAAAATGAACAGGTAACAAATTAACAACTTTTTAACAGTAAGCCATAAATACAGAAAACATGGATTTTGGGAAGAAGGCATTAAATGGATATGTAGGGCCCTAAAATTGTAATTAATTGCTGTAAAAGTGTATTACAGCATGATGATTTTATTACAGCGTGTATGATTTTAAGTGATTAGACATGCTTTTTGATTACTTTAATTTACTTTTATCAGAATCCAGAAAAACATTATTTTGAGAAAGAAAATTAATGTGATTTCATCAAGCCTTAAGAAATGTAATTTTTGCTAAGGTTTTAGTAAATTGTATAAGTTTTATCGATTAATAAGACTTTCAATTGCAACTAGTACATTTAGAAAAATTAAAACAGAAAAAATGGGATTTGGGAAAATGTATTGGATTTCATAGGGCCCTAAAAATTTATTTCTTTATGAAACTTTGAATAAATTGATGTTAAATTGTATGAATGTCATGATTTCAGTGGATTAGACATAACATTTGATTACTAAATTTAATTCAAATTTTAAAGTAATTCTGAAAAATTCAAACGTAATACACCGAATTTGGGAGAAAATAAAATGCATTTCATAGAGCCCCAGGCATCTTATAGCTATCAGATGCAAATGACTCTACAATCAGGTATAATGTCCAAACATGAATGCAGGAAGAGCACGGCTTCAGGAGCCTGCTGCGCCCTGCCCTGGACCTGCTTAATCATTCGGACCGTCTTCCCCTCCACAGACAACAGAGAAGGTGACAGCTGGAAGAAACTGGTCAGTTCTTTTTCTGTCTTTATTAGTCATATCAGCTATCGTTCAAAACCTTTCTTTATTATTGTTCTGAAATCTTTGCATGCAGTCTGTCCAATCACAGCCAGTCTCTTTGTGTCTCCTCCAATCAGGTTGAGGTTCAGAGTTTGCTGCTGGCGGAGGCAGTGGGCGGAGCCTCAGGGACCGCTCTGAAGTCAATCAGCAAGCGCTTTAATAAGCTGTGGAAGGAGGTAAAGCTTAATGAATTCAGTCTGAAGTCTCGTACACTACAGTTAAAAAGATTTCTGAGGGAATCTCTTCTACTCACCAAGCCTGCATTTATTTGAGCAAAAATACAATAAAACGTACTAATATTGTAAAATATTATAACAATTTAAAATGGCTGTTTACTAATTGAATTCATTTTAATGTGTAATTTATTTCTGTGATGCAGCGCTGTATTTCCAGCATCATTACTCCAGTCTTCAGTGTCACATGATGTTCAGAAATCATAATAATATACTGATTTGCTGCTCAAGAAATATATCTGATTAATATCAATGCTGAGAATAGTTGTGCTGCTTCATATCGTTTTGAAAACTGTGATATATTTGTTTTAAGGATTCTTTGATGAATAGAAAATTCAAAAGAACAGCATTTATTTGAAATAGATATCTTTTATAACTTTATAAATGTCTTTACTGTCACTTTTGTTTGATTTAATGCTCTCTTACTGATTAACCCTTATGTGCTGTTGGGGACGTTTTCGTCCACTAAGGGGTGCTGTTGAGTGTTAATTTGGCCACAACTTTTTTTGTGTTTCAGCAAATGGAATGATTTTTGGTGACAAATCTTATTTTAACACATATTTTAGGAAAATGCTTTGAATTTTTTTCAAAACTCAACAATGCACCGTGGACAAATTCACTACCCTTTCGTTATGTTCGGGATGAAAACGTCCACTAAATTAGACTGCTATAAAAATGTATCGGATAAATATTTTTTCCATTTTTTTTGCATAAATCTATTAATCAACCTCAGTCCTGTTCAAAACTACTAAAATTAAATAAAAATCCAGGATTTTACTCTTTAATTGCCAAGTTCATAAATGATGTCACTGATTTTGGGAAAAAAACACACAAAATTACTTATTTTCAATATAAAAAGTGATTGTGGACTGGATTTTTTTTAACTTTTATCACAGTCTTGGGCATGTCCAAGATTAGGAAAAACATTGGCTTTGATGCATTTTTAGTTTTTGAGCAGGATCAGATTTACATTTTTCTCCCTCATTTACTGTTCGTGGCTGTTTTTGCCCCATTGACTTCCATTATAACTACATTTTTTGATTGCAAAGCCATGACACCATATAATCATGCATTTTTGATTGTTGGTGGTTTTCCCTGTTGGGAAGAGATAAAACTTGACACTTTTACTGTTGATCATGAAGTAGCACAATTAACCCTTTAGATAGGCCTGTGCAAAAAAAAAGCTTAGTTTTTAGCTTTTATATGGAGTCATATGGAGTATAACAGCATATTATAGTGTGTTTCTAATAAACTGAACAATGCACAAGGGTTAAAATGATTCATATTATTGACTTAATCTTTCTCTGCAAATGTAGAAGCTCATGTCTCATCAATGAAATCTAACACTAATCTTCCTGTGATGTGTTTTAAATTGACACCCTGTAGTTCACCAGTAATACACGGTCTGTGTTTCTGCAGAGCCCGGGTCTGGTGGATCAGTACATGAGCACTCTGCTGTGTTTGGATCAGAGCTGTGTGTCTGTGCCGCTGCTGGGCTTGTGTGTGGATTTCTGCTCTGAGCAGAAAGATATCGTCACTATCAACAAACACAAGGTGGAAAACTCAAGCCCTCGTCTTTCCTGGGCTGAACCGGTCACGTGTGTCGATTCGGATTTCACTAGTGTTATTTACCATATTTGCTGGAATATAAGTCATGTTTTTTATCATCTGAAATATGCTCTGACTTATTCATAATGTAATATAATAGCAAAAATTGGATTGGTGATGAAAAAGTGAGGTACGTGGGCCCAACACTGGTTCCAGTTTGACTTTAAACACGTTTATAGGTTTTCTATTTATAATAGACTAAATGTTATGTTTATAATGAAGGCCTGTATAATGATTATAGTGTTTATAAAGTTTGTAAATGTTTCATTTTGCCGATATTTTACATTATTACTGAATTTAATAATAATGTGGCTTACACTCCGATGTAAATTAAATGTTTTTTTTCTCTCAACAATGCTTTTTTTTTTTTGCTGCGAATTATACCCAGGTCTGACTTATTTTCTGGAAAATATGGTATTAATATTTGTGATATTTTTTTTTTTTTTTCATTTTATTACTTTTATCAACTTACTTTTTGCTTTTTATATAAATAGCTTTATTCAGTTTTAGTGCTTTAATCGAAACACATGTATGTAGTTTTTGATTACGTTGTTTCTGTTTTATTCTGATGAATGAATGCTGTTTTTAACAGATGAACTATTAGTTAACAATAGCGACGCTGTTGTGTTTCAGGCGGCTCTCTTGGACCTGTACATGAAGACGGTCCTCATGAGTAAGACCAGACCGTATCAGCACATTCTGGTGAGAACCTGCGGTGTCTGTTGTATAATTATTCTCTGCAGTGCTGAAATCATAAAGCCTAAATCCGAAGCGTGTTTTCAGGAGAAGAGCGGCCCGATGCTTCGCCACATGTCTCACGCAGAGTTTAAGGAGCAGATGTTACCCTCGTTACAGAAAGCCCTGCTGCGCAGTCCGGAGAACTCCATGCAGAGTGAGTCTCAAACTACCACTCTGTCATTCATCAGGATATCATCATTAGAGCGCAGTCGCTGATGCTCAGAGCTAATCATTAGGAAAGAATGTTGCTGTCAGTGTTATCTTATTATAGATACGATTATAGCTTTATTAACATTTTGAGGTAGATTTGACTCATGCATTTCTGCTTTAAGGTGAAGACTCAACTTTATATGTTTGCGAGATCCTCTCTCTCTTGTTTTGTTAGATATTACCCAAAAAACATCTTGTATAATCTTAACCGGTTTTACTCTTTGCCTGGTTTTTATTTGTATTATATTTTTGCAACTCAGTTTTTTATTTATTTTTATATTTTCTGTTTTCATTTTAATTAAATTAAATTAAACTTTAAATAATTTTGTGTCTTTGTCTCGTTCTGTTTTTATATTTTTCTGTAGTGTATTTTATTTTCATTTTAGTTATTTTTGACACTTTTTGTAAATAAGTCTACCAAGTTTTTTTATTTTAATTTGGTTTTTAGTTGTTTACATTTTTTATTAGCTAAATTAAAATAGCTTTTATATATTTTGCTTGTGTTTGTTTAAATGTTTTTTTTTAAGAAACAGAAATATATTTTATTATAGTTATTAATTAACTATAATAACCCTGGTTACTGTTTGACTTTATTAAAAGGGCAAATATAATACAATTATGCAGTTGGAAAAAATATTTCTGACAATCCATTGATGATTGCTTTTGAATGTATGTATTTGTTTATTAATGAATGAGTGAATGGAAAACACATTTTGAATCTTGTTCTCTACCGAGCATGATCAAGCTTTATTACTTGTAATGTTACTTCTATTACTGTGTACACTGATTTGTAATTCTGTTTTCTAGTCATATTTCCATCTCTCTGTCCTTCTCTCCTCCAGCGATCTCCTGCATGCTGGCGTCTCTCACTCTTGATCTGAGTCGGTATGCACTGGACATCGGGAAGGGGATCTCCAGTGAGTGCTTGTCAGTCTGATTGATGTTCTTCTGAGGTGTTGTGTGCAGGATTCATGGGGTTTTCGTGTGTTTTAGGTCAGCTGAAGGCCAATAACCCCGAGCTGATGGAGCAGGCGGTGACGGCCCTCCAGAATCTGGCCCAGCAGTGCAGTGACCCCAGCGCCGTCCAGGACCTTGTCAAACACCTCTTTGGCATCCTTGGAGGTCAGTGGATGCTTTCAGGGCTCCGGCAGCCATGGGACTTTAAAATGACGACTTCTGTGGCTTAAAGCCATACATTAGCATGCAAATTAATTTGTGAATTATTCACTTTATTTATTTCATTGGCTAGTTTAGAGATATTAGCGTGGAGTAAAAGTTGCTTTAACCCTCATGACACATTCAGGTCAGTTTTGACACTGAATAAACATTTCTAAAAACAACATAATATACAGTATGGGAAAGTGTTTTTTATAAGAATAACATTTCTTAAGGGCTATAATCATAAAAAAAGATACACATTTCATGTTTGGGTCATTTTGGAGCCGGTTACGTATGACCATTAGGTGTCAAATATTCTGATAAATTATCTGTGAAGTTATATTAGTATCAAATATGTTATGTCATATTTGAATCATGTAATTATTGTCATATATTTTATTTAAGCCTTTCCCCATATCACACACACATTTGGGACATAATTTAGTTGATAAACATGAATATGTACACCTATTCAACAACCATTGCATCATGAAAAACTGATCACTTTTTTCATCTCAGTTATCTATCTATCTGTAATAATTCATCACATTTATATAGCGCTTTTCTTGGCACTCAAAGCGATTTAAATTGTGAGGTGTTATCTCCTCATCCACCACCATCTGCATATCTATACACACACACAATGAATGTTTTCAAATTTAATGAAGAGGGGCTGGTAAGAGTTATAACATGTAACATGCAGTGTTGTAATTCAGCTCAAGTTCAATGTCGATGTCATTATCAGCTCAATTCAGTTCACTGACAGTGGTCCTCTAAACTCTGAGCATGTCAAAGATAATGTACAATGATAATCATTTCAATGTATTAGTTGTAAGGTTCGAAACTAGTCATGCATGGAAAAGCACTCCAATAAACTATTATTCATTCTATTGAGTTCATGAATGACTTGAATGTCATGGGACAAAATCATGAGAAATTACTGGTTTAGGAATTCATAGGCCACCAGAACCAGCTCACTATTTGAAACCAGGATTGTGCTAGTTTTCTGTTTTGTGTTGCGCAGGTTCAGAGGGGAAGCTCACTGTTGTGGCCCAGAAGATAAGCATCCTGTCAGGTGAATAATCTGGATCTCTGTGTCTGTTTGATGATTTTACATACTGTTGTTCTTTAGAAAATTAGATCTTATGGGGATGAATCTTGAAAGTCTTTTCACCACTGCTAATTTGCATAAGGAAATGTGTTTTTGCATGTGACTGAACTGCTTAATTATTTTCCTATGTAAACTTAAACTGCATCTTTGTCTGTTGCACTCACATCTTGCATCTTCTAAACTGCAAATGAACACTGCATTTTTAGAACAAGCTAAAAGAAGTTACACTTTAAAAAAACACGCATCAAGACTAGGGTTGGGAATCGAAAATTGATTCCGATTCCAGAATCAGATACTTAAGGTCAGGAATCGGATACTTGTTGTCAAATGAAAATTTCGATTCCGCCTATCGATTCCTATGCGCTTTTTTTTCTTCATCTGTGAGGACGAGTGTGATCTAGCGATCTGCCAGGACCTTGCTCGCCAATCTAAGCGTCCACAGTTTGCCTGCTTTTGCGATCAGAAGCCTAATATCTGTGATATCTGTGAATATCTTCGGTAGAACAACGAGATGCTGTTAGGCTGTATGTGAGTAAAACAATCTTTTCTGTCCTGTCAGCAGTCACTGTGCTCACGACGCACGCTCTGATCGCGTCATCATAAATAAGCGCACAAGAAACTGCACACGAGTCTGTCGTCAGTTAAGTCATGAAATTACCAAAAAAGGCGATTAAAGCTGCAAACTGTGCAAGCATTACATTTCAGAACATCTCTCAAATGCATACTAAAATATAGGCTCTCGCGCGATTCCAGATCACAATATGATGCAAGCTGATATAATCAGGCATTTATGTGCTGTTGTCTTCCGGCCTTTTACACATTCTTATCACTAACATGTCTCATCTCATCCACGAGTACGTAATGTTAGAACAAGTTTTTGGTGGTTTTGAGAGCCAGAGCCAAACAGACAGAGCAATAAAGCTATAGTGAGCCCCTTTATTAAAATACCTGGAGGTGAGGAATAATACAAAAATGTGTCATATTCACTCAGTATTACTTGATATAATAATTCACAAATATCTGAATTACAATTAAGTATAAATTAATGTGTTTTAGGCACTAAAATAGTCTAGTATTTTATAGTCAACCACATTTTTATATAGAAATGATGTAGATGAAAAGTGTTTGTTAAAATGTATTTGTCTTTGAATCATACAAGAGATTCATTAAAGGATGCGGATTCAACCAGTAATGAAACAAGTACATCTTGAGTGAGTAATTCATAAATTACATATGATTTAGTTTAGTTGTCTAATATTTTTTTCTTCAGAATCATGAGAGAACCACAACTTCCATTGGGATAAAATAAAAACAATTAATGTATCCAGAATCATGCAGCTCTATTTTGCACACAAACAGCTCTTAAAGAGTCCAGTGTTTATGTAGCCTGTTGATTTCTTTCCATGGTATTCAGCTCCAATAAATGTTTTGCTATAAAGAGACACGGGATAAATGTTTGATATCATTATTCAATCACATTGGAATCGAAAAGAATCGGAAAAGATAAAATTCAAACGATACCCAACCCTAATCAAGACCTTTTATTTTTTGTCCACTCCACTTTTTTAAATGCACCGTTTGAAAATCATCCCCTCCAGCGCAGCTCCCAAATCTCATTCTCACTTCTGCGTGAATCTGTGAGACTTTAGCATTCACGTAACTGCCTGCTGTCATACTAATCACGGTTAACGTGTGTTTTTGAATCAGGAATCAGAAGTTGCAGTCATCATGCCGTCTCTGGCTCTTCCTCTCAGTCTCTGAGCTCCAGCGTGGCTGTGATGTTCATTCCATACCTGCAACAGGAGGGTGAGAAATTATATACTTTAAAAGAAAACATTTTAATATGCAGTTTTTGCTTTCATAAATGTGAATTTGTGAGGGAACAGCAGGGGGTTTGTTTACTGAAAATCATAATTATATAAAATTACTCGCATAAAAGAAAAACTCCTCTCCAATAGCTTGCTTTCTAACCTAGAATATCTTTTGTTTTCTTTTTTAGCCGCCTGCTAAATGCACAAATATAAATGTCAAATAAATAATTTTAGAGTAAAAACATTCAAAATAAAACTGTTACTAAAAATACTAAATATCTTGTTTTCCTGTGACCACTGAGCGATATCAGAGGACTGTGAACATGCAAATATTACTATAATATTAAATAGTATTACATTTAATAACTCACAAATTCGGCAGGACTTCAAGTAAATGTTTAAGGTCAAATAGTAAAAACAAAAAAAGTTTGGAAATCCCTAACTTTAAATATCAAGATTTTATTTATTTTTATAATTTTTTGATGTAATGGCTTAATATATTTTTTTGGTTGTTGCAAAATATTTTTTTTTAGTTTGATGTGCATTAAACAATCTTTAATGGTCTTACATTTCTTAAACGTGTACAAAACCTAATATCTGCTGGTTGCTCTTCTCTCGCTCCTCTTGTGTATGTGTGTGTTTGTAGTCCATGAGGGGACGCTGGTGCATGCGGTGTCTGTTTTATCTCAGTGGACGAGCCGTTTGACGGTGGACGTGCCTTCAGAGTTAAGAGAATGGTTTAAAAAAGCCTTCACCCTCAAGACGTCCACGTCCCCTGTGCGCCACGCGTATCTCCAGGCCCTGATCGGGGCTTTCAAAGGTGAGTCTGTCTGCTGGGAAACTTCAGATTTATCCTCCTGCTGCTGATGTTTAGTCCGAACGAACAGCGTTTGTGTGTCTGTTCAGGCGACGCTCTCAGTCAGGCCGTGGACTTCCTGCCTCTCCTCATCCAGACTGTGGAGAAAGCTGCTGCTCAGATTACCCAGCATTCCCTGCTGTCTGAAGGCGTGGCTGCCTCTGTGCTGCTCTGTCGGCTGTCTGTGCTTGACTCTGTGCCCGGTGAGCGTTCACACTGAGACCGATAAGAGTTTTCCTGTGTCTCGTGCTGGAGACGTTCATCATGTTTCTCTGTCTTCAGAAGCGAAGCTGGCATCCTTCTGGAACCTGATTCTAGATGAAAAGAAGCCTCTGTTCAGTAACGAGAAGTTCCTCTCTCAGGCCAGTGAAGAAGGTCAGAACTCTCCAGTTGTTGAATAGATCCAGTATATTTCTTGCCGATGTTAATCCTGTCCTGTACCCACAGCTCTGTGCACCGTCCTGCTGCTGTGTGAAAGACTGTTCCTGGATCAGCCGCAAAGACTTAACAACAGCAAGTCTCAGTGAGTTCATGCAATTTCTCCTGGAAGGTGTTAAATAGAATATCATTTTTATTATGAATTTAGTCATTCAGTATATTATGTTCTAATTCGCCTTTTTATTTATTTAATTATTTTATTTATGCTACAAATGTAAATAATTAAATTTAGCATTTGTAAATCATTTTTTCATATTGATTACAAATATTAATTTAAGAAACTTTAGAGCAACACTAGGATCACTAAAAGTGGACTATGATATGCAAATTAAAGCCTAATGACATCTTGTATCACTCTAAAGAAATATAAACTAAAGAATGCACTTAAGCCATTTGTTACATAACTACTTACCAAATGAATACACAAATGAATGTAAAATACTCATTTGATTTATTTATTTAGCCTCATTATGCAAAAATATTGACCAAACAATAGTGTTATTTCAGTATTGTTTAAATACTATTACAATGTAAAAATAAAAGCTAATTCTAAATATTATAGAATATTTTGAATTGGCTTTTATTTTTACATTTTCACCTTTAGTGATTTCATTGTGCTTTTATCATTAAACATTTTCAAAATATTTATATTTAGCTTTATATTTTTTGTTTGCTTTAAATTGTTTTATTTCTGTTAGTTACCACAGCAACGTTTTAAGTCTTCATTTTTTAAATTAAGATTTTCATATAATATTTATATTTTATTTATTTCTCCTTTTAGTTAAATAAAAAAGAGTTTATTTTAACTTCACAATAACAACACTGCCGATCACAGATTTTATCAGAGAAATGTTATGTTTTTAAAAGTTACAGCTGAAACGTTTTTATACAAAAATGTACAATCTTTTATATATTTCACAAAAAGAAAAATAGTCATTAAGAAAGTAAGCAGGGTCAATTTTGACTTTCAACAATAGTGCAACATCTTTACTTCATACCTGACAAAGAAATGTATTCTTTGACAAAATATAATTTTAATGGTAGGTTTATTTGAATGGTGAGAGACTCTAGAATCCAGAAAAAAACGTATTTTAAAAAGTTATAAATTGATTTGCACTTTACATTTTAATGAGTCCAAGTATTTGACCCCTTCGCAAAACATGACTCAGTACTTGGTGGCAAAACCCTTGATGGCAATCACAGACGTCAACGTTTGGCAACTCGAACCTTCAGCTCCCTCCACAGATTTTCTATGGGATCCAGACTGGCTCCAGGATCTTAATGTCGTTCTTGACCCACTCCTTTGTTGCCTTGGCCGTGTGTTTTGGATCATTGTCATGCTGGAATACCAATCCAAGACCCATTTTCAATGCTCTGGCCCTGACAGTACATGCCCCGTCCATCGTCCCTTTGATGCGGTGCAGTTGTCCTGTCCTCTAGCAGAAAAACACCCCAAAGCATAATGTTTCCACCTCCATGTTTGACGGTGGGGATGGTGTTCTTGGGGTCATTGGCAGGATTCCTCCTCCTCCAAACACGGCGAGTTGAGTTGATGCCAAAGAGCTGGATTTTGGTCTCATCTGACCACAACACTTTCACCCAGTTCTCCTCTGAATCATTGACTTCAGCCGAGCTGTACATGTGCTTTCTTGAGCAGGGGGACCTTGTGGGCGCTGCAGGATTTCAGTCCTTCATGGCGTATAATGTTACCAATTGTTTTCTTGGTGACTATGGTCCCAGCTGCCTTGAGATCATTGACAAGATCATCTCATGTAGTTATGGGCTGATTCCTCTCATGATCATGGAAACTCCTCGAGGTGAGATCTCGCGTGGACCCCCAGACCGAGGGAGATTGACAGTTATTTTGTGTTTCTTCCATTTGTGAATAATCGAAATGTTGTCACCTTCTCACCAAGCTGCTTGGCGATGGTCTTGTAGCCCATTCCAGCCTTGTGCATGTCTACAATCGTGTCCCTGACATCCTTGGACAGCTCTTTGGTCTTGGCCATGGTGGAGAGTTTGGAATCGGATTGATTGATTGCTTCTGTGGACAGCTTGTCTTTTATACAGGTAACAAACTGAGACTCCCTTTAAGAGAGTGCTCCTAATCTCAGCTCCTTACCTGTATAAAAGACACCTGGGAGCCAGAAATCTTGCTGATTGATGGGGGAACAAATACTTATTTCACTCATTAAAATGCAAATCAATTAATAACTTTTTTGTTGTTATTCGGTCTCTCACTGTTCAAATAAACCTACCATTCAAATTATAGACTGATAGTTTCTTTGTCAGGTGGCAAATGTACAAAATCGGCAGGGGATCAACACAATATGTTCCCCACTGTACATGAAGAAGAGATCATGTGCCTCAAACACTTGTCTGCTGTCCTCAGGATGTACCATCAGGCCACAGTGATGGCGCTGCTCTCCCGTCTGTGGTGTGTGCGTAAGCGTGCTCAGCAGACTGTGAAGAAACTCCTGTCCTCGCTGGGCGGCTCCAGCCTGGCCCAAGGCCTTGTGGGAGAACTGCGTGTCGTCATCAACAAGCACAAGGTGAGGGGTGACGAGGAACTGAACGATTACACTGATGCGATTTGTATTTGCTCACTCTTACGTCTCTTGAATCAGATTCTGCCATCAGATGTTGTTTACATGGAGACGGGCGAGCTCACAGAGATCGGACGCTCTTACGTCGCCCCGCGGATCCTGCTGGACGCTCTGAGCGTGATCTGCTCTGTGGCGGCTCAGTGGAACGACCCGGCGGAGACTGAGAAACTGGCCCTGGATATTCTCATCGTAACCCATCATCCGTCCATCGGTCCGTCTCTCTGATGCACCCTATACAGGAATATCCCAACAGCTGCTCCTGAATCCTGTGTTCATCTCGCTCTTTCTCTTTCAGTGGCCGTCAGGTCTGAGAAGTGGTCTTCTCTGCTGTCCACCATGAAGCTGGACGCTGCTGAATTCATCGATAAACACCTGGAGATGATTCTACCTCGCCTGCTAGAAGCCAACACAGACAATCCGGTCTGACTGGCTGCATTTACAGTCCATTGTTATTTTTAGCTCTGTAGATATATATCACTATACAAAAATGCAACAATATGTGTCATAGACTCTGACAATATATATTTGTGTAGTGTAGAAAGTTTAGCATTTAATTGAATTTGTATTCCCCTATAAACAATGATCAACACGCATACAGAGAGTGAATCAAATATGGTAAACCCACCCGGAAGCTCACCCGTTTGAGCTGTCATGTTTATTAAGTATAATATAGATTTTATAGTAACTAAATTAATCAACTAAAATTAGAATGCATTATTTAATAAAATGCAATGCTTTAAATATTTTGTCAAACAAAACACTGTATTGTGAGCAAAGCAGAATCATGAATGTTTCTATTCTCTTCTGCTTAATGAGTGTTTTTGTTAGCTGGTTTGCAAGTCTATGGAAGCTTTTTTCCACCATGGATTAAAAACAAAAAAGATAATTGCAACTATTTCAGTTCAGATGTTTTTTTTTTTTTTTTTTGTTTTTTTTTTTTTATTCTGAAAAAGTCAAAATTCAGAAATAGAATTGTGAAATATAAATGCAAAATTGCATGTTTACATCTCACAATTTTGACCCTTTTTTCCTCAGAATTCAAGTTCATATGTCACAAATCTGTTTATCTTGCAATTCTGACTTTTTCTGAGAATTTGAGTTTATATCTCTCAATTCTGATTTATATCTCACACTTGAGTCTTTTGTGACTTTCTTATGAGAGTCACAATTAAGTATTCAACAAAAAAGTATTCTTTAAAAAAAACAATTGCGAGTTCTGAGGAAAAAAGTCAGATTGAATGTTTTCTCTTTTTTGTTTCCGTGGTGTAAACAGGATTCCATATATCACAGAAGTAATAATTTTGAACTTAATACTGTCATGTTACACCCTAGTCACATTGTGTTGTCAGATTGATATAATAGGACACGCGTTCAGATTCGGACAGATTTATGTTGGGTTTATGATTGACACTGTGCATCTCTCTCTCCGTAGGCTGTTCAGAATGCTGTCGGTTCTCTGTCGCTTCTGTCTCCCACCAAACTGCTGCCGCGTGTCATGGATCATGTGACCAAGCGCTTGTCCAATCCGGCGCTGAGGCAGGTGACGCGTCAGGAGTATGCCATCATGCAAACACCGGAGGGAGAGCTTTACGACAAGAGCATCATTATGAGGTAAAAACTGAACAAGACGGAGTGAATACACATTCTGAGATGAATGAATGAGAATCACATGAATCGGGTCGTGCATGTTGTTGTCTTGTTTTTGCAGCGCTCAGCAGGAGAGCACAAAGAAAGGCAACATGAAAAGAGAGAATAAAGCGTATTCCTTCAAAGAGCAGATCATTGAACTGGAGCTTCAAGAGGTGAGAGAAATACAACAAATGATCCGCTTGAATTAAAAAGGAGAATAATTGTTTACTACTGCATACTGAGTAGTTACTGTACACTGTTTAGTCAAATAATATTTACAGTACACGGCAAGAAACACTGCATTACCTGTTGATTTTTGATTGACTTCTAGTTCATATCTTGAAAATAAACCATTATTTTGCATTTTTCTAAAACAATATTTTGCATAAAAATAGTAGTAGTCTGATTTTTTTTGAAGTATTATAATATTCTGTAAAATATATATAATGAATGATTATAAATCTTGCAGTTCTGTATGTTTGATACATGTTAAAAAGTATCCAATAATAATAATTGAGTGTTTATGATGAACTAAAATGTATTAAATTATAAATACATTAGATATATTAAATAACTAAGAAACATAAAAATTCTATAAAATATATAAAAATAGATCAATATGTATGCTTCTAGTTCATCAGTCACACTGGAAATGAAACCAGCACATTGCATTGTGGGATACAGTATCTGGTGCAGTGCTCTGTTTTCATCTGATTGAGCTCCTCCTTGTGTTTGTCTTGTAGGAGATCAAGAAGAAGAAAGGCATCAAAGAAGAGATCCAGCTGACCAGCAAGCAGAAGGAGATGATGCAGAACCAGCTGGAGAAAGAGTCGGGCATCCGCAAGCATTTGCAGGAGGTGAGAGGTCACACGGTACCGAAGACCACCTGAGATACGCCCATCAGTGGAACAAACCCCTGAGCCGCGTCTGTCTGTCTTGCTCTGTCTCAGCTGGACGTGGAGATGCAGTGTGCGATCGGTCTGCTGGAGGCGGCTCTGGCTCGTCGTCCTCCTCTGATCTGGATGCATCTTCCTGGAGTTCTGCAGGTTGTTCTTCCCCTCCTTCAGTCTCCTCTGGCTGCTCCCCGCCTCAAACCGGTCTTCCTGCACATCGGCGTCACTCTCATGCCTAAAGAACTGCACTACCTGGGTATGCCTTCCTTTACCTGTGTTTATAACGTTTGCTCTTATTAAACGTCTTCACATGTATTTGGTGTCTGTTTTCACACGTTTTTATTTTTTACTGCCCAATATTGTTTTTGCATATATCAATAACAGATGTCGTATTTTTGGTTTAGTGTGTGATTGTGGTTCAAGTGAATATGAATTTGTGTAAATATAATTTAATAAAAAGTATATTATCTCAACAGCTAAAACAATTGACATTTTAAAAGTGAATGTATTTGTGTAAATACAATTTAAAATAAATATTGTTTCAACAGCTAAAATAATTTACATTTCTAAAAGAAATGCCAGTTTTTGACTAAATAAAATGAAGTAAAAAAAATAATCTGTTGAAATAATATACATTCTAAAGTAATGCCAGTTTTTGTCTAAATAAAATGAAGTAAAAAATATATTATTATATTAATATATATTAATATTATTTCATCAGCATTTAATTACATTTTAAAATAAATGCCAGTTTTTGTCTAAATAAAATGAAGTAAAAAAATCATCTGTTGAAATAATTGACATTTCTAAAATGATTATTCATTTGTGTAAATAAAACTGAATTAATATATTATTTCATCAGCTAAAATAATTCTCAATATGCATCTTTGTAAATAGCATTTCATTAAAAATATATTATTTCAACAGCTACAATAATTGATATTTCTGAAGTGAATATGCTTTTGTGTAAATAAAACTGAATTAATAATAAAGTAAAATAATGATATTTTTTAAATCATTTAACCAGGTAGTAATCTCCTCATAATGATTTGTAAATGCCTAATACAGCACTACTAGAGCATCTAAAATCATCGAAGTGTTTACGTTCATTAAAAGTCTTCTTCACGGTTGTAACTTTATTTAGGTCTTGTTTCACATATAAATGCTTCATGTAAGTTAGGTTTAATGCACGTGCATGCTTAAAGCTGCCTGCGATCATTTTTGCATGTGTAAATAAGAGTTGTCTTACCTTGGGTTTCATGTCATTCAAATCGGTGGTTTTCTCGGTTTATTTAGCGGTTCTCGTGGGTCATGTGACCTTGCGTCTGCTGAAGCCAGAATGTGATTTGGATCCTGCCTGGGCTCAAGAAGATCTGAGCACAGCAACACAACGAACCGTGTCACTGCTGCACACGAACACAGCACTTCAGAGAGAAGACAAGACCGGTGAATAACACACACACACGTGGGACAATCATCACGGCAGGCCATTAGCTTCTAGTGCTTATTCTTTAGCTACTAGTACTGTTTTAATAGATACTAGTACTTATTCATTAGATACCACTACTTATTTCAGTAGTGACTAGTAACTTTTCTATTGATATTTGTAACACATTTTAGATGCTAGTATGTTTTAAGCATTAAATGCTAAAATGGTTGTTGGTTAAAATTAGAGATCGACCGATATATCGGTTTCCCGATATTTAAGCATTTTACCATAATCGGATATCGGGTTTGAAAAAAAAACGATAACCGATATTTATTTTTTTATTATTTTTTTTTTTTACATACACAATTATACAGAGTATAACCAGCAGTGAAATGTGTTCTCTGTATTTAACCCATCCAAGTGCACACACACTTGGAGCAGTGGACACACACACACACACACTTGGAGCAGTGGACACACACACACACACACACACACTTGGAGCAGTGGACACACACACACACACACACACACACACTTGGAGCAGTGGACACACACACACACACACACACACACACCTGGAGCAGTGGACACACACACACACACACACACACACACACACACTGTTCACTCAGGAGAAGCTCCAGCACGGCCATCATGTAACTTTATACAAGATTCACTCGTTTGAAACACACTAAATTATATTAACATTTACTATAGAACCATTATTTCACCAATAAACATCTAAATAAATACATCTCTATCTAAATTAATGATTTATTATCTCCATAGCGATCTCGCAGTTTGAGTATAGTTCTGTGTAAATAGATAAACCGCTGTCAGCAGTTTTCATAATTTAGACAAAAACATTTTAATAATTCTGATAAAACAGTTAAGAAATGCAATAAAATACGATGTTTTGTTTGTTATAGATTATTTCAATATTCCAGAGAATATTATTCAGTGAATTATTCTTCACTCTTTAGTCTATTAAACAGATTATAAACCTAAAACTGTAGTTTAAAATGAGTTTAAAAAGTTGATATGACTTCTGTCCTTTATTTTCTCCATTTGAAAACATTAGACATTATTTTGCTTATTGTTAATATCAGTGTTGCTGATGATGCTTTTTATAAATAAAATGTTTTTATTGTTGTAATTTGAAGATAAAATTTTACATGAAAATGTTAATTTTCAACAGTTGTTTGTTGTTGTTAAGACGACTGAAAGAGAAGAATGGACTTCACTCTGTTATTGATTTACTTTATAACAGTAGATAAATATCGGGTCTGCATATCGGTTATCGGGTACATAAACATACAAATAATTGGTATCGGTAGCGGTTCTAAAAAATCTATATCAGTCGATCACTAGTTAAAATGCCATAACAGCAGATTTTGGTGCAAGAAATGGACTTCATAGTTCATAAAGTAAGGCTGTCTCTAATGTAAAGACTCATTCGAGCTGTATCTGTGTGCGTTACAGGATCAGGTGCGTTTGTCCTGTCAGCGCCGGCGTTCTCCTTCTGTTTCCCGCTGCTGCAGGCGGTGTTGAGTCAGAGCAGCGGATCCTCAGAGGAGACCGAGCTCATTATGACCCGCGCACTGCAGGTCATCAACACACACGCGCAGCTGCGGGCCAAATTCAACGAAAGCGACACACTCATAGACGAGGTACTGTTGGGTTTTCAACCAGTTGCTTTATGATTTATTGATTTGTCAACTTTGTAGTAACTGAAATTTTGACACATCTGGATTTGAATTAGATCAGATATTAATAGTTAGTAACAAATCAAGATTTATGTGTATGTTTTATGCTTTTCTTTCATGACTTGTAGTGAATGACTGACCACAGATTACATACACCAAGGATATTATGAAATTATTTGAATTTTGTCATGTGTCGTGTCAATTCAGGGCTAAAAAATATTTAAACTTTCAGTTATACCATACATAATATTTTATATAATATAATATAAAAAATGAAATTATTAAAATTATATTCAGCTTTGAAAATAAATGAAAAATTCACTAATACAAATATACAGTTTTATCTCTTTAAAAAAATATATATTAAAATTATATTCAGTTTAATGTTTTTTAAATACTGTACAGATTAATAACAAAAATATTCAGTTATACCAGTTATACAGCCCAATAAAATCAATTAATAGCTGAACTTATTATTCTGAAATTATTAATTATATTCAGATATAAAAAGTAAAAAAAATATGTAATATATATTAACATTTAAATAATAAAACATATCTATCTATATAAAATTAATTGGTACAATATTAATTTTATTTGTTTAAATATAAAAATAAAATACAATTTTAGCATTATTTGTGCATGTTATTAAAGTAAAATCTCAAAAAAAGTCACACATGCATATTTATAAGGATTCTATCCACGTCTGTATAACTAGTCTTTCGGGAGGGAGATTGGAGTCACGGCATCTTTGTTTCCAGGCGTAATGTTAAAGAATGAGACGCACGTCTTCTGGTAATCCTGTATAATCTAACCAATCAGATGAAGACTTTAAACTCTTGAAGTTTGTGTGCCTTATGCATCTGATTTTAGCCAGCGGTCACTGACTGAGGCTAAGACTAGTATAACTGAAATCCCAGCAGTTTATACTTAACCTTTTGTTTCCTGTTTGTCCAGGACGGCCCAGAGCTGCTGCCCAGAGTCAGTATGCTGCTGCTCTTGACCAAAGTGATCGGCACGTCCACCCCTCGCCTTCAGGTAGAGACTCCCATCCAGATCAGCACTCAGACACACACGGTGTTTGAGGAGAGTTGTGATGCAGTGTGTGTGTGTTGTAGGTGCTGGCAGCAGGTTGTCTGACGGCTCTGTGTACCAGCGCTGGAGGGCAGGAGGGATGTGCGCTCGCCGAACAGCCTGAGATTGACGTTCTGCTGGAGGCTTTACTGTCCTCGTGCTTCTCTGTCAGAGACGCTGCGCTCAGGGTCAGTGCCTTTCTCTTTCTGACGCATGTGACATCATTATGAAATCCTTTTAATCGAAGCCCGTCGACTCGCTCTTGTAGGGTCTGCTGGAGATGGAGTTGGCGTTGCCCACCGACAGCGCTGACGCCAGCGGTCTGAAGATGCTGAGGAGACTGTGGGTGGCTAAATTTGATGTGGAGGAGGAGGGCAGAGCGCTGGCGGAGAAGTGAGTCATGCACATTTTCACACTCCAGCTTCTGGTGCTGGTCTAATGGGAGTTTGCTTGGTGCTAAAGCTGCTTTCCAAACTCAGGCACAGCAGGAAACAACACCCAAGTTCATTTGAAACATGGATCTGGGAACTGGTTCATCATGTGGATGACTCCAGTGCAGTTCACTGTTCCAATGAGTCCGGGCTAGTTTGTGGAAGTGAACTGATGATGATGCATCATTTTTATAGCTAATATTTATTGTGACATTTCATTTGTGTCAATAAAATAAAACAATAATGAAATGATGAGTTATTTTACCAGCTGATAATAATAATAAAATTAATGTTTCACCAGATAAAATCATGGACATTTCTAAAGTGAATACACATGAAAATGAAAATAAATAAAATATTATTTCACCAGCTCAAAATAATATTTTTAAAGGAATGCAAATTTGTCTCAAAATGAAGTAAAATAAAAATACATTATTTTACCAGCTAAAATAATGAACATTTGGAAAGTAAATATATGCATTTGTATAAATAAAATGATAATATAAAGTAGAAAATATATTGTTTTGTCAGCTAAAATAATTGACATCTCTAAAGTGAATATGAATATAACATTTTAATATTTCTTTGAATATTTATATCAAAGTAAAATTAAATCAAAATATTTAACCCCTGTGAAAATAATTGAAAGTTTAAGGTTATTATACAGATTAATAACAAAAATATTCAGTTATAACTTTACAGCCCAATAAAATCAATTAATAGCTGAACTTATTATTTTGAAATTATTAATTATATTCAGATATAAAAAGTAAAAAAATGTAATATATATTACAATTTAAATAATAAAACATCTATTTATATAAAATTAATTAGTACAATATACATTTTATTTGTTTAAAATAAAATAAAAATACATAATTTTACCAGCTAAAATAATGAACATTTGGAAAGTAAATATATGCATTTGTATAAATAAAATGATAATATAAAGTAGAAAATATATTGTTTCGCCAGCTAAAATAATTGACATCTCTAAAGTGAATCTGAATTTAAATTAAATAAAATGTAAATATTTAGTGAATATTTATTTATATAAAAGTAAAATTAAATAAAAATATTTAACCCCGTGAAAATAATTGAAAGTTTAGGTTATTATGCAATTATAAAAAAACACAGCTAAAAATATACTTTTTTTAAAGTGGAATATGCTTTTGTCACAAAATGAAAATAATTAAATATATATAAAAAAATGATTTCACCTGCTAAAATAATTGGCATTTATGCATTTGTATAAATGACCTGACGTTTAGTTGAGATGTTGTGTCTTGCTCATGCGTTGTGTATGTCTCAGACTCTGGCAGGCTCTGTTTCTGGATCTGGTCCCTGAGCTGTGTTCGCTCCTGATCGAGGACGTGATCCACCACGAGGAGGCGGTGCGTTCGGCGGGGGCCGAGGCTCTGTCCAGCGCCGTCAGTCAGTACCGGGAGCAGTCGGCCACCGTCCTGGCCCAGCTCACGGAGCTCTACCACCAGAAACTCTACGTGAGTCTCGTCATAAATCACTCAGACGCTCATTTAATTCATTGCCGGTATTTAAACTTTAAAGCCTGTCGTTGTGGACTGAGGTTTGCGTGAGTGAATGGGACGGCTTTGATTTAACGCTCAGGGATGTTTGTGTTCAGAGACCTCCTCCGGTTCTGGACACTCTGGGACGTGTCATTTCTGAATCTCCTCCTGACCAATGGGAGGCCAGGTGAGAGAATCATTCCATGAGTTGTTATAGAAATTATATTTGGAGAGTTTCTCTTTTTTTTTTTGAGTATTCATTCATGATATCTTTGGACAACATCTGTGGCACCGTCAGAGTTAGAAGATTATATCTATTTAGAAACTTTCTCATTTCTAGTTTTCGGTTTTTGATTTCAGTCTAGTTTTAGTCTTTTAGTTTTGATTGATTTATTTATGATGCCTTTAGACAACATCTGCGGCAATGGCAGATTTATACAAAATGTGATTAAAAAATAATTTTTATTTGTTTAGTTTTAGTCTTTATTTTTAGTTTTTCTTCCTTCATTTGTTTATTTATGATGTCTGTGGTCGGCATTTGTGGCGATGTCAAAGTTATATCTCTCTTCTTTTTGTTTTTGATTTTAGCTTAGTTTTATTTTTAGTATTAATTTATTTTTATGTCCTTTGACAACATTTGTGGCAATGTCAGATTTATTAAAGAGAGGTATTATAAAAAATTATAGCTATTTAGAATTTTGTTTTTATATATTTATTTTTATTTTTACATGATTACTTTTTAGTTATTTTGTTTTGGTTTGCTATTAGTTTTATATAACATTTAACCATTATACTAAGAAAACCCTTTTGTTTAGCTGCTCATGGCAGTTAAAAGACTGCGTATCTTGACACAGAACAGCTTGTCTTGTCATTCTCATGTTTATATGCTTATAACGTTCTGATTATACTTTCAAAACCTGTTTTTAACATTCACAGTGCTGCACATTTGCCTGCATAACTTCATACGCACGGGACATTCCTTGCATGTTTTGATCAGAAATATTTGTGATGATCAACATCATGCTACAGATGTGGTCCATGAGCGTTGTTAATCAATCATCAGCGGAGTTAATTAATCCGTGGATAGGGCGTGTGAGTGATGCGTTTCCTGTGTGCAGGTGTGGCATCGCTCTGGCGCTTAACAAACTGGCTGAGTTCCTGGATGTGAGTCAGGTGACGCCCCTCTTCCTGTTCTTCGTGCCGGACGCTCTGAACGACAGACACACGGAGGTGCGACGCTGCATGCTGGACGCGGCGCTGTCCGCCCTCAACACACACGGCAAGGTACTCCATCCAGCCCAAACTATCAGAAACATCAAAATAAAGCTGGGACAATATTAAAATGAATTATTAGATCAAAAAAACGTGGTCCCACTTTATACTAGGTGGCCTTAACTACTATGTACTTGCATTTAAATTAATAATTTAATACAATGCACTTATTGTGTACATGTTTTTACATTGTACTTATCTTTTTTTTCTATTTGCATCTGTAATTAATTTCTCTAATTATATTTATAGTTACACTGTTGACACCTTAACGCACCTTAAACCTACCATACCACCAAACATGTCCCTAAACTTTCTCATATCACACAACAATAGCAACAAAATTATTTGCAATATAATATGACCACAATAAGTACATTGTACTTTTAGTTTGACGTAAGTACATAGTAGTTAAGGCCACCTAATATAAAGTGACTAAAAACAGTAAAATGACTGGTTACACTTTATATTAAGGTAAACTGATGTCAAGGTACACTTTACCTTGTTACAGTGTAATTATACATTTAAGTACTGAGTAATATTAATTTTTACTATATGGTTGTGGTTAGGGTTTTGCTTAGGGTTACTTGCTTGTAATTGTGCATAATTATTATTATAACAGTAAGGACATGTAACGTGTAACAAGGACACCTTAAATTAAATCGTTACCAAATTACTAACTGAAAAACTAAAACTGAAAGAAATTGAAATGAAATCTAAATAGTAATATTTCAAAAAAGCACATAATAAAATGCTTTTGTTTCAGCAGCTAATATAATTGGCATCTCTAAAGTGAAAATGCATTGTGGCAAAATAACAATACAATATTCTGCCTCCTAAAATAATGTACATTAATATGCATTTTTGTAAATAAAATGAAAATATAATGATGATATATGTATAATGTACATTTTAATAATAAAGCACAAGTGAATATGCATCTACATAAAAGAAATGATTAATAAAATAGGTGATAAACTTGAACTAAATGAAAATTAGAAATCCCGCAGTCTTTCTCCAACGGCAGAGTTAGCAGCGTATTCAAAGAATTCTACTGTAAAGGGTTGAAATATGCACATAGTTCGGACGTTTGTGTTCCATGAAATATATATTTAAAAAAAATATAGATAATTAAAGATTTTGGCAATTCAGTTGAAGGGACTGCAGGTTACATTGAATTACTATTTCAGAAACATTAAATATGCAGACCTAAATGAGAACTGCTTTATTAGGCATTTAGTTGTATAAATGCAGTACTGTTGAGTAACCCTTATGAAAAATAACCATGGTTTTATTATAATAAGTGTAGTAAAAAATGCATATTGATTACAATTTATATAACCAGTTTTACTACAAACACTATGGTTAGTGTAACAAGGCCATGGTTAATTTGTTGGTTATCATGGTTTAATAGAAACCAAATGTTTTTTTAGTTTTTTTATTTGTATAAAACTATGGTTAATTTTCGTAAATGCAAGTACGACCTGATGACGTCATAAATATGATAATTAATCATATATCAAGTTGAATTGTTATATAAAGTTATAAGCATGTTTATAAAAACAAGTTTTGTAATAAGAATTATTTCGGATCTTTTGACGTTGATGATGATTCAGATTCGGACCTTTGAATGTAAACTTTGAGAACCCCTGCTATACATGATATTAAAAGGAGACTGACTCTCTCTCTGTCTGTCAGGATAACGTGAACGCTCTGCTGCCCGTGTTTGAGGAGTTTCTGAAGAGCGCGCCGCAGGACGCCAGCTATGACTCGGTGCGGCAGAGCGTGGTCATCCTCATGGGCTCGCTGGCCAAACATCTGGACAAGAGCGACCCTAAAGTCAAACCCATCGTGGCCAAGCTGATCACGGCCCTCTCCACTCCCTCACAGCAGGTCTGCATCTGTTTCTGTCTGTCTTCTGATTAACATCCGTCGTGTGTTAATATATGGTTTAGTTAATTTAGACATTGTTCAATTGAATTTGTTATTTTTAGGTTTTCAACTGGATTTGAACTGTTCTTAATTTTCAGTTTAGTTTTAGTTGGTTTCTATTCATTTTTATATTTTAAAAAATGATGTAGTTATGAGTTTATTTATTTGTCATGTTAATGATTTACCTCTAAATACTTAAGCTAACTTACTGAATATTGAGTAAAGATTTGATTAAGTTCTGGTGGTAATTGTTAACTTATTTCCTGAGATAAATTTCTATTTTTGTTCTGTATTTTGTTATTTTTATTATCTTTTATGTTTAAAAGTGGAACTTGTTAACCTGTTACCTGAGATGGGTAGTAAGTTACTTGGTAGTTAATAATAATGAACTGGTATTAATAATTGACTGATAAATGTTTTGTAATTATTGCAGACTAGAAATAAAATGTTTTAGAAACTGTAGAGGCTTTTTAAAGCTACACTAAACATAGTCGACACTGATTGGTTTAATGCACAGAACTGTTATTTTTTTTAAACCTGTTGCTATAGTTATTTCCACTTTCAATTCAATTTTGTGAGCATTCATTTAGCGCAGCGGTTCTCAATTCCAGTCCTCGCGCCCCCCCGCTCTGCATATTTCGTATGTTACTCTTATCGCTTCAGATGTTTGTTCTATTCGAACGTAAGTGCCCTGCGAAGTGGACATCACAGGATATTCCTCCATGATTCCAGTTCGCTTAACGATATATTCCATTCAAAGTGCATTGAAGTGTGCAAGACGTGAATTAAAATTGTATATATTTACAGAGGTATATGATGTCACACTCGTCCGTGCGTGAAGACGTTGCGCAGCGCAAATCCATGAATGAATGTTCTGAAATACAGTAAACTTCAGCGATTTCCTGCTCAGGGAGTAGTGAGCAATGGACCCTGTGTAGGGAGCAATGGACCCTGTGTAGGGAGCGATGGACCCTGTGTAGGGAGCAATGGACCCTGTGTAGGGAGCAATGGACCCTGTGTAGGGAGCAATGGACCCTGTGTAGGGAGCAATGGACCCTGTGTAGGGAGCAATGGACCCTGTGTAGGGAGCAATGGACCCTGTGTAGGGAGCAATGGACCCTGTGAGGGAGCAATGGACCCTGTAGGGAGCAATGGACCCTGTGTAGGGAGCGATGGACCCTGTGTAGGGAGCTATGGACACTGTGTAGGGAGCGATGGACCCTGTGTAGGGAGCGATGGACCCTGTGTAGGGAGCGATGGACCCTGTGTAGGGAGCGATGGACCCTGTGTAGGGATGGACCCTGTGTAGGGAGCAATGGACACTGTGTAGGAGCAATGGACCCTGTGTAGGGAGCAATGGACCCGGTGTAGGGAGCAATGGACCCTGTGTAGGAGCAATGGACCCTGTGTAGGGAGCAATGGACACTGTGTAGAGCATGGACCCTGTGTAGAGCATGTCAATCGGAACACAGTTCATGCATGGAGCACACTTCTAACAAGCTGATTATCTGAATCAGGTGTGTTAACAAAGAGAGACATGCAATATATGCAGAGCGGGGGGGCGCGAGGACTGGAATTGAGAACCTCTGATTTAGCGGATTGCTTGACCATGTGAACACAAATACTCTTTGGAGCTAAATAGGCAAATTATATTTATGCATTTTTATTTTAGTTTCAAAGGCAATACTTTAGTTTTAATTAAGTTTTGTTTTCATTTGTTAATTATTTTGGTTAATTGAATTAAAAACAAAATTGTAGTTTGCGTCGACAGTAATAACTTTGCATCTATCTCAGATGGTCTGGTCAGCTGGTATTAAGGTGCTTGTGTCTCTGGTTGTCCTCAGGTTCAGGAGTCGGTGGCCAGCTGTCTTCCTCCTCTGGTTCCTGCTATAAAGGAGGACGCCGGTGGGATGGTGCGCAAGCTCCTGCAGCTCCTGCTGGAGAGCGACAAATACGCCGAGCGGAAGGGAGCCGCGTACGGACTGGCCGGGCTGGTCAAAGGTCTGGGCATCCTGTCTCTCAAACAGCAGGAGATCATGAGCACTCTGACAGACGCCATCCAGGACAAGAAGAACTCCAGACGCAGAGAAGGTGAGCACGGCTCGGATTGTGAAGCTTTATGGGAAAATAGTGAATTATATTAAAAGTTTAGTGGGGTTTGTTGGCATGACAAATAATAAATTTAAAACAATAATAATATTTTATACTTTATTTATAGAATTATCTAATTATATAAAAAATTTATTTAATTTTGTTTTTTCTCAAAAATTACCAGGTAGACAATATAGCTTGTTTAAAATATGTATGTGTGTATATATATATACACGTGTGTGTGTATATGTGTGTGTGTGTGTGTGCATATGTGTGTGTGCATATGTGTGTGTGCATATGTGTGTGTGCGCGCGTGTGTGTGTGTGTGTGCATATGTGTGTGTGTGTGCGCGTGTGTGTATATATATTTATATATATATATATATATACATATACATAAAAAAAAATTATGTTTATTATGAGTAAACAAATAAATAATAAAATGAAAACACTACACTAAAACTAAACTAAAATCAAATACAGCAATGCATATCAAGTAAACACTTGATGATAAATTAAATAATGATGAAAGAAAAAATGCTAAATAAATTTGACCTATTTTGAGCCAGTGCATGAGTTGTGGTGCTCATATGGGTGAAGCAGGTTCGAGTCCAGCTTGTGTACTGCTCCCGTTCCCTACTTTTTTCCCAACTGTCTTTACTCTTGGATATCTGTCTATTAAATAAACCCAAACAAATATAAATGCAGAGTAAAGAAAGAAAATGATCAAATGAAGAAAGAGAGAATGACTAGTGAGAGTTGAAGGTAGAAATCCGCTTGTCCTGTTCTCTAACAGGTGCTCTGTTCGCGTTTGAGATGTTGTGTAACATGCTGGGGAAGCTGTTTGAACCCTACGTGGTCCACGTCCTCCCTCACCTGCTGCTGTGTTTTGGTGATGGGAACCAGTACGTCAGAGAGGTACAAACTCTTCTGTTTTAAATTCATCATGCTGAACTTGGTGGCCCTGTCCACAGTGAAATCTCATTGGTTCAAAATCCTGCATTACATGCATTAAGCATACATTAAGGTTTTTTATTGTAAGTCCTGCAAACTACTTCTCTCTCAAACGGTGTTGTGTCATCTAGTTAGACTGAGGTTGCAAATGAAAGTATCTGTCCGTTGAGATGTTGCGTGATGTTTGCTGTGTGTCAGGCGGCGGATGACTGCGCTAAAGCAGTGATGAGGAATCTGAGCGCTCACGGCGTTAAGCTGGTGCTGCCGTCTCTGCTGATGGCTCTGGAGGAGGAGTCCTGGAGAACCAAAGCAGGTCTGTTGTGGGAGTGTAGTGTACATGCGTTCGTCTGCTGACGAGATAGAATTATTGTTTTCTGAGTAGTATTTCTTAAATATAGTATATTTTACTTAAATTATTATAATTATCATTTTATCATATGGTAATGCAGAGCATTGTTTAATGATTTATTTTTTATTATATTATAGATTCATTTTAATTGTTTTTATTATAGTATATTATTTATTTTAGTTTTTGTAAATATTATTTATTTAATATTTATTATTACAATCATTATCACTGACTCACAGGAACATGCACAGCATTGTTTATTTTATTATTTATTCTTATTGCATTTGTTTTAATCATATTTATTGTTTTATTTTTCACATATAATATATTGCATTAACTGTCATTATAATATTTTTTGTTTTAATTATTGTAAGTACAGTTTTTCATTTTTATGATTATTATTTTATATTAATCGTAATCACTGTTTCACATGGTGCAGATCATTATTTTAGTATTTTATAAAAAAAAAATACATTTTTATTTTATTATTATTAGTATTTTTAATTATAAAATTGATAGTTTAGTATTATATTTATTATATTATATTTTTAGTATTTTTGTATTGATCATTATTACTGTCTTATAAGGAAGTGCAAGAATGTTTTTTTTATTTTAAGATTATAAGAATGATTATTTATTATGAATCATTATAATGGCTTCACATGGAATAATGGCTTTTGTATGATGTGTAATCCTCTCATGGCTGTGTCTGTAGGGTCGGTGGAGTTGTTGGGTGCGATGGCGTTCTGCGCTCCTAAGCAGCTGTCCTCGTGTCTGCCGAACATCGTTCCCAAGCTGACGGAGGTTTTGACCGACTCTCATGTGAAGGTGCAGAAGGCCGGTCAGCAAGCGCTCCGACTGATCGGCTCTGTCATCCGCAATCCTGAGATCCTGGGTATGAAATATTATTGCTTAACTGCTAATGCTGTTTGGTTTGAGTGGAAGGGGTAGCACAGCGGGAAGCGTTTAAGGTTCGATCCATACATACTCACTGAACTGATATTGTGAATCGGACAGCGATCACCCCCATCCTGCTGGACGCTTTGACTGACCCGTCTCATAAGACGCATCACTGCCTGCAAACGCTGCTGGACACCAAGTTTGTGCACTTCATCGACGCTCCGTCTCTGGCTCTGATCATGCCCATCGTCCAGAGAGCGTTCCAGGACCGTCCACCGACACACGCAAGATGGCCGCGCAGATCATCGGAAACATGTACTCCCTTACTGACCAGAAGGTGGGAGATCATACTGAAGTGAACACAGCTGTGCTGTTTATATCCTAAATACTGTGTTGAAGTCACTAATGTGTGCGCTTTAACTGGTTGATAACTTCTGTTTCCTTTTATCCACCGAAGCTGGTGTTACGAAGTTTGAATTGAATTATCAACAAACGTTTCAGTTTTTCAGATTGCATGAGCCAATAAAAACTATGATTTTTTTATAGGACATTAATACTTTTATTCAGGAAGGATGCATTCATTTGATCAAACAACTTTTGTTTTTTAACTTTCTATTTATCAAAGAATCCTGGAAAAACGTTGAAAATTGAAAACAATCAACATTGATAATAATCAGAAATATTTCTTGAGCAGCAAATCAGTATATTATTATGATTTCTGAAGATCATGTGACACTAAAGACTGGAGTAATGATGATGAAAATACAGCTGCGCATCACAGAAATAAATTACATTTACAATATACTCAACTGAAAACAGTTCTTTGAAATTGTAATAATATTTAACAATATTTCTGTTTTTACTGAACTTTTCATTAAAAAAGGCCACTTTGGCGAGTATTGGCTTCTTTCTAAAACATTAATAAATGTTTAACCATTAATGTAAAAGAAATACTAGTACTGGCAACAAAAATCAAAATGTTTATTTTTCTCAGTTTTGTTTATGCATTTATTTTTATTGTTATTTTTTATCGTTTACCAGATAATGTGGCTTAAACATCCATATACAGTTGGATTCATTCGGTGAAAGAATTGTTCATTCAGATTATTAATGTGAAATATTATTAGAATTAATACACTAGAAGAAATTGTTGCGCTCCAAATAAGTAAAATATTTTTGCTTCTGGTGCGTAGAGCATTTAATGCAAATAAACGGTATCGTTAGAATAAAATGTTTTTATAAAAACAAGCCACTTTATGACTTATTGACACCATCACTTCAGATAAGATCTTAATTCTGATAAATCACTGTAACTCTCAGCCTCGAGTGGCTCTTGGTTTAATATCTCTCGGTGTTGTATTTGTTTGCAGGATCTGTCTCCGTATCTGCCCAGTGTGGTTCCAGGACTCAAAGCGTCTCTGTTGGACCCCGTGCCCGAGGTAATATCAGCCGCACTGATCCGGAGAGCTTCTGAAGCCTGCTGGCGTTGAATGTGTTTTAACGGCGTCTGTCCATCAGGTGCGGACCGTGTCGGCTAAGGCTCTGGGTGCTATGGTGAAGGGAATGGGCGAGTCCTGCTTCGACGATCTGCTGCCGTGGCTCATGGAGACGCTGGCGTCTGAACAGAGCTCTGTGGATCGATCCGGTGCCGCTCAAGGTGAGAACCATCGCTGCATCATTAGAGGATATTACACCTGCGCACGTGTGTGTTTGTCTTTCTACTCTTCTGTTGTTCTTCATTCCTCTTTCAGGTTTGGCTGAAGTTATGGCAGCGTTAGGTGTGGAGAAGCTGGATAAACTGATGCCAGACGTGGTTCAGACGGCCAGTAAGGTGGACATCGCCTCTCACGTCAGAGACGGATACATCATGATGTTCATCTACCTCCCTCTGACCTTTGGGGAACGCTTCACCCCGTACGTGGGTCCCATCATTCCCTGCATCCTCAAGGTAAGCCGGAGAATCATTGAATGCTTTTAAAGTCACATCGTTTCAAGTTTCATGAGTTTGAAAACTCTTGAATTGTTAAAAATATATTTATTATTAAATGTTTATTTTAATATTAAAAGCTGGTTACTTTATTTATATTCAGGAAAGTAATTTAATAATTATTTTACTATAATAAATAAGTCTTATTACTTATAAGAATATGAGTTGAGAAGTTTTAACATACTGTTAAATAGAATGATTTAGAAAATGTTTACTTAATGTTTAAAAAAACTAATGTTGATATTTGTTTTCTTAATAATAAGTTATTATTATAAATTGTTGTTACTCATAAGAATGAGTTTAAAAAGTTTAATATAAACTTAAATTGTGAAAAAATGTATTTGAATAGTAAGAACATTTTAACTTAATATTTAGGAAAATAAATACTGAGATTTTTGTATATATATATATATATATATATATATATAAACTAATTAACTTAATATTTTTCTTTATTATTTGAGAAATATCACAAAATGTAATGTCTCAATAATAAAGTATTATGAAGCTAATTAATATTGAAATGTTTTTCTTTCATTATTTGAGAAGACATTATTTTAATTATTAAACTAATTGATGTTACTTGATAAATATTAAGAAAATTGCTTATTTTCTTAATCTTGATTTGAGAGAACGAATGTATTTATTTTCCTAACAAATTAAGAATATATTTATTAGTAAATTATTAACTTTTTAGTAAACTGCAACAAAGGATCAATCTATGTTTCACTAAAGAAAGAAATTGAGTTACCAATGAATGGATTTACTATAATGTGACCAAACAGTTGCTGGCAGCCATTGACTTCCATAGTAGACATACAAATACAGTGGAAGTCAATGGCTACCAGCAGATGAACATGCTTTATCTTGTTGTCTTTTATTGGTTTTGTATACTATTTCTACAGGAATAGTGTTGTCATAGATAAACTGTTTGATGGGAGATTGTGTGTGTGTGTGTGTTCAGGCTCTGGCCGATGAGAACGAGTATGTGCGAGACACGGCCCTGCGTGCCGGCCAGCGCATCATCAGCATGTACGCCGAGACGGCCATCGCTCTGCTGCTGCCGGAGCTGGAGCAGGGCCTGTTTGATGACCTCTGGAGGATCAGGTACCAAACATCCGCCCTCCATCACTTCAGAGGACGGCTGTCATAGCGATGGATGCTGATGCTGTGTGTTTGTGTTCTCTTAGATTTAGCTCGGTGCAGTTGCTAGGCGACCTGCTGTTCCATGTCTCTGGGGTAACGGGAAAGATGACAACAGAGACGGCATCAGAGGATGACAATTTTGGCACGGCCCAGTCGAATAAGGTAACCGTAATGAGCCTCTGGAACAGACCACAGGACAGCGTTTTAATGGCCGTGCTTTCATTACAAGAGCAGAATATATCCCTCGCTTCCTGTTGTGTTCCAGGGAAACGTTGTGTGTAAATGTTTGTAATATATTCCCCCAGGCCATTATTGGAGCGCTGGGCGCAGAGAGACGCAACCGCGTGCTTTCGGGGCTCTACATGGGCCGCTCGGACATACAGCTGGTGGTCAGACAGGCGTCTCTCCACGTGTGGAAGATCGTGGTGACAAACACACCGCGAACGCTACGAGAGATCCTGCCCACACTGTTCACGCTGCTGCTGGGCTTCCTGGCCTCCACCTGCCCGGACAAGAGAACGGTACAATCCCACGACAAACTAGTCCCTCTGAAATAAACCATTTGTGTCCATCTTAACAGCATGTGTATTTAGCATCATACAAAACGTGCCGTCATTTCTTGTTTCATATATTTATAGTGTTTTTTTTTATGTTCATCTTTTTTTGGGGGGGGGTCTAGATTTTGAGGAACAAAATACAGTAATGCTTTTTCTCTCCTGCAAGAATATGACATCAATAAGTTTAATATAAACCACTAAACTGATAAAAAACTGTTTAATCTGTTTAATGTTTACATTAAAATAATTTGACGTTCTCGTTTTGTTAATGAAAATACCATCATTACTGTTTAAATTCATGTTTATTTGAGAAAATAAATATTAAGAAACTTTAATACATTAAGAAAATCTTAGTTATTTTTAATATTAAGTAAACGAATGTTTTCAATTAATTAATATTTAAGAAGAAAAAAATCGTTATAGCTCTTATTATTATTATTATAGTAATTAATATATAAATTAATGTTTATTTTCACAATATTTATTTGAGAAAATATTAAGGAATATTTTATTTTCTTAATACATTTAGAATGCTTGTTTAAAATAAAGAAAATATTTACTTTGTTAATATAAGAAAACAACAATTATCATATTTAAATTGCTATTGTCTCTTGAAAATAAGTATTAACATTTTTCTTAAATTAAAGTATTTGTTCATTTTGTATTTTTTTATTTTAAGAAATTCCCTAATATTAAAGAAAATAGTTTGTAATGGCTAGTAATAGAAAATGATTTATGATGGATCAGTCCATGTTTCTTTTAAATAAATATTTGCTTTATGCTGTTTATGTTCATATCTGTGCTTCCAGATCGCTGCTCGTACTTTGGGAGACCTGGTGAAGAAACTGGGTGAGAAGATCCTGCCTGAAATCATTCCCATCCTGGAGGAGAGTCTGCGCTCGGACAAGAGCGACGAGAGGCAGGGTGTGTGTATCGGCCTCAGCGAGATCATGAAGTCCACCAGCAAAGACGCAGTGAGTGTCAGCTGATGAAACATGCTCAGCGGGTTCCTTCCGTTCACCTCACTGTGGTAACGTGGTGTTTCTGTGTCAGGTCCTGGTGTTCTCTGAGTCTCTGGTTCCCACCGTGCGTAAGGCCCTGTGTGATCCTCTGGAGGAGGTTCGTGAAGCGGCTGCCAAAACCTTCGAGCAGCTCCACTCCACCATCGGTCACCAGGCCCTCGACGACATCCTGCCTACACTGCTCAAGCAACTGGTACTGCCTCTTCCCACAATCCTCGCCTTTACTTTGAGAAAGGACACCGCAAGCATGAGCGGAGCGTCAGCAGCGCGTATTTTTTTCGGCGTGCATGTTAACAAATGAGTGCATTCACACCGCGAGCAGGAGCGTCGCTCGCGTAAGCAGCAGTGCCGCGATCGTTTCGGCGCTGAGTCTATTTTTGCTGCGCCGCTTATGCTGAATTAAAGTCACAGTGCATTGTTCTTGATAAAAATTGATCCAATTAACATTCAAAATAACACATTTCACCATAAAATCATGTAAGTGATGTTTCGTGTTTCACAATCACCATATGAATAAATTAGATGCACATCAACACATCACTTCCAAAATTCAAAGGTCTGTTAAATTAATAAAACTAGGGCATGCTTTAGCTTTAATATTACTTTATCAATTCAATTATTCAATCCAATTATTGTTGGAATTATTTCCAAAATGTGTCTTGGATCTCACAGCGTGTGTCTCACACTCACATCGATAATTAGACTAATAAACAAACAATACAATAGACGCACCTTAATACAAAAAACAACAGTACATACATAAACACACGGCGACAGTGCATTAGTGAGTCCTTTCTGTTTTCCAGAGCCCAGAGGCCTATTTGAACCCCCACTTCTGATTAATTAATTTTACAGACTGATACACAAAAGATTTACGTAATATTCAATCTAGCATATGCAACTCTAAGCCTTGTTAGATGGCAAAAATGAATATTCCTCATACAAAATGTGAGAAGGGTAAGACATACATTTTCCTGACAGGGTCGGCAGTTTTTTCGTTTACACATCTTGAAAACTTGGCTGAAGTTTATCGTGTTAACCACCTATAGCCTATATAGTATAGGTTATTTACATGTGTGTGGGACAGAGGTCGCATCACAGTATGCTGGTCATATCATACATCAAAGCACATGGCACACATTATTCAGGAGAATGCTCGGAAATATGACAGAAATGTAGGTATTTGTCTGTGTTGCAGTACATGCCGCGGTTCAGCTGCGCGCGACAAACGCTGCTAGTATGAAAGCACAATGGGGACGCGCTGCTCCTGCTCTGCGTACGCACCGCTTCTGTGCCGCTCAAGCTTGCGGTGTGAAACGGGCGTAAGCAACAAAACAGTATTGAAGGGGATAGTTCACCCAAAAATTCATTTTAATTTACTGACCCTCCACTGACCACTCTAAACCTGTGTGAGTTTGCAAACAGTTGCCGGCAGCCATTGACTTCCATTGTATTTTTGTCCATACTATGGGAGGCAATGGCTACCGTCAACTGTTCGGTTAACAACATTCTTCTAAATATCTTCTTTTGTGTTTAACAGCTGAAAGAAATTCATGAGAGTGAGTAAATGATGACAGAATTGACATTTTTGGGTGAACTCTCCTTTTAAGAAACAAAAAAATAAATAAGAAAACAAAGATAATGTAAGTTATGCTCAGTAGATCTAATATACATATGCTTCAATTCATTTAATGAAGACTCTTCTGCTCACTGAAGCTGCATTTATTTGATCAAAAATAATATTACAATTTAAAATGACTGTTTTCTATTTGAATATATTGTGAAATGTAATTTATTGCTTTGATCAAAGCTGAATTTTCAGCATCATTACTCCAGTCTTCAGTGTCACATGATCTTCAGAAATCACTCTAATATGCTGATTAAGACACATTTCTGATTATTAAATAAATAAATACAGTACTGTTAGTTCTCAATGTCCAGTTTCTACTCATCCAGGCTGTTTCAAAGCAGTATGTTTGGTGAACTAAAATGTGTTTGCTCTGTTGCAGGAGGACGAGGAGACGTCAGAGTTTGCGTTGGATGGATTGAAACAGGTCATGGCTGTGAAGAGTCGATCTGTCCTGCCTTACCTGGTGCCTAAGGTGAGTTCTCTTTCCTAGAGGCCTTTCTTAACTCATAACAAAGATTAATAACCTTGTGTACTTTTGACAGTCAGTATGAGAAAAGCTTTTAAATATCTGGCCACTTAGACAGAAAGAGATTGTCTTACTGACATTTAAAGTGAACAACCACAGTTTGTTTTCTTTTGTGTAATTATTTATGATGTTTTGTTAATATTAAGCTCTTGATATTTGAAATATTAGATCTCAAAACCTTTAAAAATGTGTCAAATATCCACCCAATGCCTCGTACATCCAACCAGTGTTATTTTTGTAATATTGATGTACTAATATTGTTTTGTTAATATTTTTAATTAGATTTTAATTGTATGTTTTATTTTCACTTTAAATTGTTCAAATTAAAAGTTTCTAATTACATTTTCAGTTAAAAATCAATTTTATTTAATTTCAGTTCATGTTTATTTCAAGTAGCAAATGTATTATGGTTCTAGTTTTAGTTTATGATAATAACTCTGAATCTGACTTTGTGCACGCCAAATCCAAGACATTCGCATAAAGCCAGCCAATCAGAATGGATCTTTCTGTTATTGTGTGCATCAGACCGTCTCAGACTGAGACCAGAATATTCTTGCACTTGTTTCCTTGTTAAATTTGACTCTATTCCAGATAGTGTTATTTAAGGCTTTATTTTGATCCTGTAGCTGACGGCTCCTCCTGTAAACACGCGTGTCCTCGCCTTCCTGTCTGCGGTGGCTGGAGACGCTCTGACGCGACACCTCGGGGTGATTCTGCCCGCGCTGCTCTCCTCTCTCAAAGACAAGCTGGGCTCAGAGGAGTGCCTGCAGGTGAACACCACAGCTGTCAATCATTTCTACTAAATCCACTACCGCTCAAAAATACTGGAACAATTAAGAGACTTTTCTCCTCACCGAGGCTCATTTATTTGATCAAAAATGAAGTATAGTTTGAAATGTTATTACAATCCAAGTGTGTTTTCTATTT
The DNA here is from genome assembly GCA_027564155.1 of Gymnocypris eckloni scoliostomus. Classification (NCBI taxonomy): domain Eukaryota; kingdom Metazoa; phylum Chordata; class Actinopteri; order Cypriniformes; family Cyprinidae; genus Gymnocypris; species Gymnocypris eckloni. The sequence goes on along the minus strand of CM050420.1, from coordinate 27,862,037 downwards.
GAATATATTCAAAAATTATATTTATTCCATGATCCTTCAGAAATCATTCTAATATGCTGTTTTGCTGCTCAAGAAGCATTCATTATTATTAATATTATCAAAATTGTAAACAGTTGTATTGCTAATTTGTTTAATATTTTTGTGGAAACCATGATACATTACCATTCAAAGGTTTGTGGTAAAATAATAAATAAAAGAAGAAAATAAATTAACACAATTACTCGGCAAGGAGCCATTAATAAAAAAAGTGATGGTAATATTATAGTATTACAATTGTATAATTATCACAAAAGATTTGTTTCAAATAAATGCTGTTCTTTTGAACTTTGTATTCATCAAAGAATCCTGAAAAATAAGATATATATTACAGTTTCCACACAAATATGAAGCAGCACAAATGTTTTCAACATTGATAATAATCAGAAATGTTTCTTGAGCATCATAATCAGTATATTAGAATGATTTCTGAAGATCATGTGACACTGAAGACTGAAGTAATGATGCTGAAAATTCAGTTTTGATCAAAGAAATAAATTATATTTCACAATATTTAATTTCAAGACAGTTATTTTAAGTTGTAATATTATTTCAGATTTAGTACTGTATTTTTGATCAAATAAATGCAGACTTGGTGAGCATAATTTTGACCTTCGGTGTAAATGTGGCGTTTCTGGTCTTTGCAGGAGCTGAGCAACTGTCAGACTGTGATCCTCTCGGTGGAGGATGAAGTCGGCCAGAGAATCATCATCGAGGATCTGCTGGAGGCCACGCGAGGAGCAGACGCTGGGCTGAGGCAGGCGTCCGTCACCATCCTCAGCGGGTACTTCTCTCGAACACGGCTGGACTACAGCGCACACACGCGCGTGCTGCTGTCCGGCCTCATGCGGCTCATGAACGACCCCAACCCTGAGGTGCTGAGCCAGAGCTGGGACACCATCAACTCCATCACAAAGGTAAGCGATGCCTTCATCTGTGTACTTCAGCGGAACTCAGTCCTTGTTTTTACGGGGTATTATCATCTGTCTCATGTGATCCGATCGCAAGCCACAAGTGAACTAGGCTTTTAAGATCCTTGATCTGCTAGTAAGGTGCAGATGTTTAAAATAACATCTCAGGTGTCAAATTCAGTAGAAAAACAAGTTATATATATTTTTTTTTTACAAACACTAATTTACATTTACATTTATGCATTTAGCAGACGCTTATCCAAATATCCAAATTCAGATTATACATTTTCATTAGTATGTGTGTTCCCTGGGAATCGAACCCACAACCTTTTGCGCTGCTGACGCAATGCTCTACCACTGAGCCACACAGGAACACACTCACTCACTTGTGTGTGTGTGTGTGTGTGTGTGTGTGTGTGTGTGTGTGTGTGTGTGTGTGTGTGTGTGTGTGTGTGTGTGTGTGTGTGTGTGTGTGTGTGTGTGTGTGTGTGTGTGTGTGTGTGTGTGTGTGTGTGTGTGACTCACTTCACTCATGTATTAGTGTTTGTAAAAAAAAAAAAAAACGTATTTTGCTGTATATACTTTACTGTTCAGTGGTTTGGAATCATTTTTTTTTTTTTGAATGTAATATTTTTATTCAGCGATATTAAATCTATCAAAGGTGATCGTAAAGACATTTATTATGTTACAAAAGATTTATATTTCAAATAATAAACTGTTATTTTGACATTTCTATTTATTAAAGAATTGTGAAAAATAAAACATATCAAGGTTTCTGTTTTCAACATTCATAATAATCAGAAATATTGAGCAATAAATCAGTATATTAGAATGGTTTCTGAAGATCATGTGACATTGAAGACTGGAGTAATGATGCTGAATATTTTACTTCGATAACAGCAATAAATTGTATTCTACAATAAAAACTGTTATTGTAATTAGTAATGATAAAATCATTTCAGAATTATTACTGCAGCCTTGGTGAACTGTGACTTCTTTCTTCTATATTTCTTATTTGATTTATGCTACTACCAGGAATTAAACAATATATAATATGATATGAGACTGGTATTGTGGTTTGGTCATAACTTCACGGTGTTTGTGCAGAAACTGGATGCTGGCAGTCAGCTGTCCTTGATTGATGACCTTCACAGGGACATCCGCTCTGCTGCCGCTGAGGTCAGAGGTCAACACCTACCTGGCTTCTGTCTGCCCAAGAAGGTAAGAATCACTTAGAGACAAACGTCAGCACATATCCACTCTGATAGCACGTAATCAATATAGAAGTGTTCAGAATGACACGCTGCCTAATTGTGGAAAGGTAGTATGAGGTTAGTGTACTACATATGACTGTCATAAATGAACTGCAGCAACTGGGATTTCTACTTTATTTGACTCATCATTTGATCGGATAGCCAAACGATTTTACACATACAAGATTCAAAATGCAGAACAACAGTTTTTATGGTCAAGATTATAACGATGCCTCTTGCTGAATAACATGTGGCATAGTGATGCAGTGGATAACATTGTCAAACTACTGTTGGAAACACTGTTATACTGCACACCTTTTCACATACTACATTTATTAGGTTATCGTAGGAAGTAGAGTTGAGCCGGATACTCGGCTGAAACGAGGGGTTTGTTCAGACGTGGTGCTTGGTAGAATGCGACTCGCGTCTCTGCCTGTCGGAGATTTTTTTTTTTTTTTTAAACCGTCAGCTGGCTCTAACCAGTTTTTTTTTACTTCACGCACTGAGTATCTGACACTTTCTTGCGGTATTTCATAAAAAAAAAAAAAAAAAAAAAGTAGTGGTATAAATAATATTACAAATTAAGCTACACACACTCACACACACACACACACACACACACACACACACACACACACACATAGGGATGGGTATCGTTAAGGTTTTAACGGTATTACTACTTTTATCGATACTGCTTATCGGTCCGGTACTTTAACGGTATTCTTATCGGTACTTTTTGTTATTTATATATATACATACATATATACATACATACACATATGTATGAAATATATATTTCTATGATAGATTAGCAGCTTAATTAACATGGCTTTATATTCTGAAATGTTAAATCAATATTTCATTAATTAAATATAAAGCATCAATTTGTAAATGCACCAGTGTGCACCCAAATCAATTGCATGCTTAAAATAACATACCGGTTAAAGCCCCGTCCATTTCAAGACAACCCGACCCACTTCCAGGTTAAATCCCGCCCACTTCCGGGGTAGGCCCCGCCCAGTCCGAGTACAGATACAGATACAGATAATTCATATGGTTAACAGATACAGATAATGCTGTACTCGCTCATCCCTCGTAGGAAGTATACAGCATGTGTGTGGCAGTAAGAAAAAAAACACAACAGCAAAGTATTCCATTCCAGCAATTCTTTATGAATATGAAAGTGTTATTATTGTAAACAAACTATTGTTAATATTTGTCTGAAATGTAATTAATTCTAGAATAAAACAAAATATTAGTATTAGCTAAAGTTAAACTGAAATGCAAAAACATTTAGGTTGAAGTACTGAAATTAGTAAAACAACAAAATTATTATATTTGAAGATAAATATAATTTTTTAAAAATATATAAAAATGACAAAAGCAAAGTGTTTCATTCTGAATACAGGCTTTATGAAAATTAGGTTTTTAACTTTAAAAAATGATGTTCTCTAAATGAAATTAAGCTGTATTTTAAGCTAAAATGGAAATATATATTTTTTTTAAAAGACATGCTGTGTATTTTTCCTCAGGGAGTGACGTGTATTCTCCCCGTGCTGAGGGAAGGTGTGCTGACAGGAAGTCCCGAGCAGAAGGAGGAGGCGGCTCGTGCGCTGGGCGGAGTCATTAAGCTGACATCAGCGGAGGCGCTGCGGCCCTCTGTGGTCAACATCACTGGACCGCTCATCCGTATCCTAGGAGACCGTTTCGTTTGGTCTGTGAAGACGGCTCTGCTGGAGACGCTCACTCTGCTGCTGGCCAAAGTCAGTGTCCATCACGCCTCTGTCCTCATGCTGCGTTAGACCCTTCATTCACACTCATAACTCCTCCCTCTCGTGTGCAGGTGGGCATCGCTCTGAAACCCTTCCTGCCGCAGCTCCAGACCACCTTCCTGAAGGCCCTGCAGGACTCCAGCCGGGCCGTGAGGCTGCGGGCGGCAGAGGCTCTGGGTCAGCTGGTCTCCATACACTCTAAAGTAGATCCACTGTTCACAGAACAGCTGCTGGCCATACGCAACGCAGAGGACGCCGGAGTCAGGTAAAAAACAAATGCATGTACTGTACTGAAAACAGAAAAACTGGACTCGTCTGCTCAACATGGCTGCATTTATTTGATCACAAATCACCTAAAAGTAAAGAACAAAAGTATACATTTTCTTGCCAAGTTGTTGAATATGAAATATTGGTATTAGGTGAAAATAAAGAGAGTGATGAGAAATGAAACTAAAACTATGCAGGAAATAGTATTTGTGTACTGGTGCAATGAACAGTTTTCAGTTAGATGCTTATTATAACAGAATGACTCCAGCCTCAAGTATCCCAGAGAGCCACTGATGCGGACACATTTGTGGCCACCCTTGGAAAAAGAAATGATTTCGAAAGTAGTCTGAAATTATGATTATTATAATTTTCTTTTAAGACTAGCTGGCAGTAAAATGAATTAGTCACTATTAATTATTATTAGCCATTGCTCATAATTAAGGTTTCTGATGTATCTATCGTCTGTAGAGAAATGTTATTTTGTGCTTGTCAGTCACTCTGTTGTCTTTATTCTGCAGAGAGACGATGTTGCAGGCCCTGCGCTTCGTCATCCAGGGTGCAGGGGCAAAGGTCGACCCCACCATCAGGAAGAACATCATCACAACACTGCTGAGCATGCTGGGACATGATGAGGTACAGCTACTAGTCAGGGTTATTAACTAAAATTATGAAAAATATCT